>JAZKJV010010630.1:0-512659 GCA_037367405.1 Ottelia alismoides
TTCAATGCTCTGGGTATGAATATATTTCATTTGGAAGGTGGCATATGTTTATTTCATCAATTTAGTTTTTATAAATTGGATTTTTGGATCGAAATAATGCCAATTTCATGAAACTAGAAGTCTAATATGATCAATCCCACATGTGGTCTCTCACTATGACAAAATTAGCACATGACAATGAATAATTTGAGTATTCTTATAATATCTTACAATATAAGATTAATAATAATGAATATTATTCATAGCAAAATAATCTTTTGTTCTTGTGATTCACAACAAATATCGTAATTGTTGTTGAAGTTTCATGTAATGGTAATTGTATATTGTCAGTTTTAATAAAAAAATGTATAAATCACTAGTAATTTAGTAACTACAGGAAGAAGCCCTCATCGTATAACCCTTCTATTGATTTAATGTTGGCAATGACAACAAATAAGATATTCATTACGCATTTAATGAATCACGCAATATATAATTTTTTTATACATTTCACTATATAAGATATGACAATAAATAAAATTGCTTGTTATTATAGATCATATGATAATAAATATTAAATTACTCATTGTTACGCTAATTTACGAATAATCAATCACATTAAAGTATGCGGTTAATATTATTTTGAAAGAAAAAAGAGTCGATCAATCCTTCGGTCTCTCAAGTTCGATTCGAAGAGGAGATACTTGCGAGCATGTTGGTAAAACATGTGCTCCTCACAATTCATGCTGATGATCCAAGTGGTGAATCTCCCGATCTCGTCACATGAGATTCGATGTTTTCTTCATGAGTGAAGCACATCGAAGGAGACGTAGATCCACGAGCAAACAATCTGATAGCATAATGACGGATCGTAGATTTCCTATGTTAAAATGTATATTGTGGAATGTCGTTCGCTTATAGTAATTTGTCGTTTCATTGTAGGCAGGCAATCGGTATCAGTCGAGAATAACCACAATTAATTAGCCAATTTTTAATCGTGTGGTTTTATATTTATTTTACTTGGGCAAAGTCCCAAGGTCAAACACAAGGAGGCAAATGAACAACCTAGAATTTTGTCTATCAAAGTTTGTGCACGATTTTTAAAGCTGTCTTTTTTTTAAATTGTTTTAATGCAATTTAGGATGCAAAATACAACTTTGGCCTATTTTAGGGGGACTAAAATGTAAAGTTCAATAAACTGTCCGAAAAATATGAAACTTGGCCAAGATGACAATAATGATGAAATGAATGCATTGTAATTTTTTTGGAATTTTCGGATGCAAGATGAATTTTTTTATGATTTTTAAATGCAAACAAAGTGAATTTCAATATTTAATTATAATAAATATTAAACCTAATTATTTTTAAGGGATAAAATTACCTAAGATCTTTCACTAGGTGATGGATCTCAGAAAAATCATAAATCTCGAAAATACAAAATTTAATATGTATTAAAAATTAAATATTAAAATATGCAAAATAATTTTTAGAAGGAAAATGATGCATGAAAATACAATTCTTTTTGGGCACGTCATAACATACAATTAATTCTACAATATATGAATTTTTGGCAATTTTTAAAGCAATGGTTAATTACTTATGAAATTCATAGCATAAAATGTGCAAAGTATGCAACTTTCTACAAAATAATTAATTATTAATTAACCATCAGTCACAAAATGTCAAACATATGCCATAATATAGAGAATTAGTTGTAGAACATAGTACCATTTTTTTATGAATAAAATAGTGCAATGTAGAGGTTCAAAATGATAAAGGAATACAGGGGTATTTATGCAATATCAAATAAATATGAAAATGCAGTAGAAGGGATGTAAATACCAATAAGTAGGGGGTATGCGTGCAAAATTTCCACCAGTCACGTCCATTGCACGTAACTTTGGAAGTGACTGGACTCCTACGCAATTAGGCTAATACCCAGGGGAGTTATCTGCAATTTTCCCAGCGGGTCACGTGCGCAGCACATGACCCCTGGGGATGCTTACGTTCCCCCGGGTGCACGTGCCTTACATGTGTGTGGGGGCCTCAGGACGGCCTCCCAGCCGGCGAAGGGTATGGGTGGCGCAGAGGGCCGGTGAGTGCGGAACGCTCGCTGGAGGGGGGCTTCTAGCTGAGCAAGCGGAGATGAAGGCAGGGCGCGGAGGAGGGACAATGCCTCCTGCGGCGGGCGGTGAAGATCTGGTGCTCGGTGGTGCAAGCTGCTGGTGCTTTGTTGATGATAGTCGATGATGAAGGCATCGTTGGAAGCTTGCGGCGGAGCAGGAAATTGAAGCTTCGATGAAGAACGGCGTTGCGGAGCGAAGACATTGGCGTTGGGAGAGACTGTCGAGGCGGAGGGGGCCAAGCTACTGCGAGATGAAGCCAGGATGGTGGAGCGACTGGAAGATGTTGCAGTAGTCGGCAGGTGGTTGGCGAACACGAGTGGAGATAGTAGCGTCGATGTCGTAGGCTCAACGACGATGGCCGAAGCGAAGCAGCAGACACATGGTCGTTCTGCGACGAGGCCAGGGGCCTTGGATCTCACCGAGGAAGGAGGTTGACTGGGTTGTCACCCCGGTGGTCGTGAAGGAGCAAATCGACAGATTGGGGAAAAGGTTGGGGGTGACAGAGCTTTTATAGGGTCGAGGCTATGATGGAAGGCGGCGAGGGATTCACGGGCGTGGGTCGGAGATGGTAGGAAATCAGAGAGGAGCAGTAGTTTCACGAGGTTGCGGCTGTGCGAAATCCGCGGGGCTTCAAGATCAGATATGTAAGATTGAAGGGCGATCTGGGATACACGGGATGGAAGGAAGGATTGAGCGTGAGATTTGCGGGCAGAGAGGTGCAAATCGTGGCAGAGATGATCAGGGAAGTCAGCGCAGCACTTTGGGAAAGAAGGGGGAGGAAGACGACGCACAACGGTCGTCCGATCAGCCAAGATCGGACGATTGTGTAGTATCCACGTGACGGTTACTTGGGAAACCATAGAAGTACATTCAACTCTTCGACTTTTCTTCTAACTTGGGTCTGACCCATGCTTCCACTGTGCTCCTTTCATCTCTAAACAACCATTGCTTAAGAAAAAAGGATCTCTTATGTTGAATTCAAAAGAATTCAATATAAGAGTATTCCGACATTTATACATGCTTCATTTAATTCATACAATATGAATATTATGATTCATAATGACTAGAGTATAGATAGTAGGATGGTGACACTCATCATATCTACATACATCTTAACTCTTAAAATTATTGGTTCAGGTAGGTACTCAAACATTTTGAGTATATCATCTCCTATAGAACCACCATTATGCATAATGCAGAGAACCATGTCATTCGTGATTAAATGTCAAGAGCACATATGCATGCCATAACATCTTCTTAGATTTTAAAAGGATTATTCGACAATTATGATCATCATCAACATGCCACTTCTAAAGTACATTCGATGAGATCGAGACTATAGAGAAATACAAACCCTAGGGTTGTAGACCTATTGTCTATTTAATTATCATTCCTCATTAGTATGAGAAAACTTGCACATTGCAAACACATACATTATGTGTTCAACTGCAAGTACAATATCTTGATCATGGATCCAATACATGATAAATTGTTAGTTATTATTGAGTATAATACTGAGTGGGTTTAATGAGGATTATCTGAAATAAGAAATTTGCATAAATATATATAAATATATATACATATTTTACTTTGATTTAGGAATTTTATATCAAAATCGTTCTTGTCTTGTCAACATTGAAAGTCCATTGCCTTAATCACTTTCAATGTAAGAGATATACTTACCATTATATCTCAAGTAAGATCTGGGATCTCCTTTCTTATCTTTGTCACATCCCAATAATATGAGAACCTGAACTCATAGGAAATTCACAATAATTACTATGAGCTAACATGAACTCATAAGAAATTTTGCGGAATTTTTGGAGTTAAATTGATATTTATTTCATGCAAAACTAAGCACATAGGTTGTAGGGACCTATTTGCAATTATCAAAAAGTTTTTAGGGAAAACAATAATGCATGCAAAATGTCCGGGGGCATTAGTGCAAACAGTCCATAAAATAAGGGCACATACTCATTAAATCACGCACAGGAGTATTTTTGCAATTATCATAAACATTTCATTCAAGACGTAACAATCAGAAAATGCAGGACATAGTGTGCAAATAACCCACAAAAGCATGTGAGTGTCCACGTGTGTTTAGACTCGGAGGACTAAAGTGCAAATACTAGATACATAAGGGAGTAATAAGCAAAAAGTTTGAACTATAACTTTATTTAATAGACTAGGAAGTAAAGCATAAAAACTGTAGGGAAGATAGCACAAAATACCCTCGCAGGGTGCATGTGGAGCGCGTGGCGGACGCGTGGCGTCCTTTGATGGAAGTGGGGACATGCGGTGTGGATCGTTTGTTGTGTCAGATCTGACGCTATAGAGAATGCCGTCTACGTGAGGTACAGATGAGTCAGGGCATCAGATCCAATGGCCCAAAAGCTGCTCCAGTTGGCGGCTCTAATTAGGTTTGGCAGAGACGGACCGATCCAATGACGGAGAGCAGTCCTAGAAGAACAAGACCCTGGCGACCTTCACCAGAGTCTCAGATGGGATCCTCAACTCCGATGATCGATCAGAAGGGTCCAGCAAGGTCGTGGAAGAACCCCGCGTTGAATGGACAGGTCCAATGGAGAAGCTACCGACCGGATGTGCGTGGCGGTGGAGATGGACCTAGAGCAGCTCTGGTGGATCCTCTGGTGGCGTGAACTGGGCTCCTCGTGTGCGTTAGTGAAGGATACAGAGTAATCCTCAAGCGCATCACGGAAGCGTGGGCATTGTATCACGTACGAAGAAGAATGACTAGTCATACTAGTTGTTCTATGCAGCGGAATTTAAAATTTTTTCATGTGATGAAACCACATGATCCAAGAACGATTCTCGGATCGTTTCATCTAAAACGACATCAAGGATAAAGTAATACCTCTTGTAGCATGGTTGATCAAGTCTCTACGAAAAGAGACCTCTTGTCTCAAGTCCGATCTTTGGAGAAGATGCTTGCGAGCACAGGGATGAACTGTGTGATCCTCGCAATCCAAAATGTTGAATCCAAGCGTGGGAACTCCTGATCTCATCGCAGGAGATCAAACGCCTTCTTCGTGAGCGAAGCACATCAAAGAAGATGGAGAACCGAGAATTGTTGAAGCGGCGTACAACGGCGAAGCGACGATGACAAACTCTTCTTCTCTTAAGGTGGACAGCCACCAATAAGAGAGAGAAAGAGAGCGAGTGTGAATGTAGGAGAAGAGGGGAGAGCTTGTTGCAATTTCTTATTAACCCTAGAGAGCATGGAGTGCCCTCTATATATATAAGGTTTTGGGAGTCCATGGGACACACAAAATCAATGGATGAGATTGATTTGTGTTTCTTTCAATGGTCAAGATTGTTGTTGATAAAAACACAATAACAAATAATTTAATTTAGATTAAATATATTTGATAAATCAAATATAATTCAATCCTAGATCAAATCAAGAAAACGCAAAGATTCTTGCCTGAAGATTGCATCCCACCATGGTAATTGGTGGGACGGCTACGAATTTCCATATTGGAGATGGTAGTCGTCCACCATACCATATGGTGGAAGCAATCTCATGCAATCTCATGAGATTGCATTAATCCATGAAAAATCTCCAAAATTCTTTTACAACAACTCTTGTTGTAAATTATTCTATAAAAAATAATTCATAAATATTTTGAGAATATTGCAATCTTGCCATTGGAAATTTGTGAATCACATTCACATCCCAAAATTAAATGTGATTTACATTTTCAATTAATTATACAATGTGAATCCAATTCACACCAATAATTAATCAACAAATATAAATCATAATAAGCTCTCTTCAATACATTATAAATCACATTTATAATAAATTATGAATAATTAGGTATTGCTATCCACAGTATTCCTATCCATAATAATCAAATCACATTTAATTATATTGGATAATCATTCACATATATCCAAATAATGTGAATCAATTTCACATCATTCAAGATAATTAAATCGCATTTAATTATCTATTTCTTAATTTGTAGATGCAATTCAACTATGGAATTATTCTTGAATCCTTTCAAGAATAATGCGCTTTTTTCGTAGATACATGGAAATAAGGACAGGGCAATTGTATTGTTCCACG
This sequence comes from Ottelia alismoides, assembly GCA_037367405.1. Classification (NCBI taxonomy): domain Eukaryota; kingdom Viridiplantae; phylum Streptophyta; class Magnoliopsida; order Alismatales; family Hydrocharitaceae; genus Ottelia; species Ottelia alismoides. Next base: position 6,199 of record JAZKJV010010630.1, read on the forward strand.
TATAGTGACTTGGATGTTGAGATCACATCTCAAATCCAGATCTCACGGACCTCTCATAGATGCTTGATTAAATCAAGACCACAAATCTAATTTTCTCATTGCATCTGAATCTCATTCAAATCAATGTCCAACACTTGGACCAAGATCAGATTGCTTCTCTACTGAGAGGAGTCACTAAAATCCTAACCTATTTCATCACTCCCTCGGAATGGAAGCATCATGGTTATACAATCATTTATGATCACATCACCCTCAGGTCTTCCTAACACCTATACATCCTACATACTGGAAGACTTATGATAAACCCAAAGATATAGATCAATTTTACATTGTCTTCTTTATGGTTTAATCATCAAGTTTCTCAATCTTGGTCATTGAAAATCGGTATTGATCATATGCTTTCCCAAAGCATATATCATACCTTCAAATTCTTGTCATGCTTCCAAAGCATGACGACCATGCATGGAATTTGATCGGTCCCAATACATCATGCGTGAGCTCATGTCTTCCAGTTCACAAGTGAACATGTATGATCCCTTCGAGAGATCGTATTACTCATATGCCCTTACATGCACACCAGCTCACAGGTGTATATACCTTGGTTAGGTCATCAACCTATTGGTCCGCCAAATGTACACACTTAGACAATAGTAACACATCTGTCTCTGGTCAGAGGATGTGTGCCTATATTGTGACAATATTCAATATAGGACTTAGGTTATCTCGATCTCGTTAAGTCAACCCTTTGACCTAACTAATTTCACACCTCTGAATCACTATTCTCATGCAAAGGACCTGCATTAAGAGGTCGGTCAGATATCAGCCTTAATGAGAGAGGTTTCCCTCTCCTACTCAAGATGGAGATCATCTCTTAATAATCATTTGACGGTACTTGATGAGTCCTCTATCTAACTCCTTAGATATTCATCCAAGTACCAGTCTCTATGATTCAATTAATGAATCAACAATTGTATGATTATCAAGACGTCCACAGTACATAACCCTAATTGTATAGAGGGACCTTATAGTACACTCATTCATTTTATCTCAGAAAGGGAGTGAAACAATCAATAGCTTTTATTGATAAATCATATATTACAATAACATTTATTGTAAGAATGGTTCGCCTCGAGCTCACATGGCTAACAATTAGAATATGCGAAGGCAAGACGGACTCGGGGCGAAGCTTCGGTCGGGGTTATTGGAGCACGAAAGGAAAGAAACGATGGGGGGGGAGTTCGATCTCCGGTGAAGGGGGTAGAGGAGATTCGTGTCTTCAATCTTGATCTAACAGTCGATCCTAAGGGTGATCAGATTGCGGGGGAATATAGAGGGTGATGCGGTGCGTCGATCTGAATGGATGGGTTTGGATATCGGGGCTCTGATCCACTGGTCAGAGCAGGTGGATGTGTAGCGGCTCTAGATGGAGCGAATGGATCAAACAGGGAAAATGGACGAGAAATGAGGAGTACCATGAGGTGAGAACTTGTTCCTGAGCTCCATACGAAGGGATCGATGAGATGATGGCCTCGACCATGCTGCGGAAGACATGGAGGCTAAACGCGGCGGCCCTCGCCGTCCACGTAGCTGAGCTACGTCTCCTGACCACCAAACTCCATTCCGAGGGGTTTCTCCGGTAGCTGTAACTCCACCTGAGGTCTCTAGGGCTGGAAGAAGAGGCAAAGAATGAGGTAGGGCTCTGTGGAGGTGGATGAGATGCTAAATAGGCAGCTCAAAGGTCTAAAAGGATCGACGAAAAGCGCAAGACCTGAGAGCGATTTGGATCACCCAAGGAATCCGCGAGAATCACAGAGGTCCGAGGAATCATGGGTCCAAGACTCGAGGTGAGAGGAGCTCAGATTCGAGTGGGAAAATCAGAGAAGAGACTCTAGCGATGGGTTTTCGACTCGACTCGAGCTAGGAGGGGACGTTGACTAGGGTCAACAAACCTTCCTGAACCAATCAAAAAATAGGGATTTACATAATACTTACAAATTCAATAAAAAATAATAAGTTATTTTAAATCAAAAATTTCTCAAAATAAGAAATATTTGTTATTTTTCAAGAATTTTTTCTGTTATTTTTAAGTATTTTTATGAAAAATAAATTAAGGTATATACCATATATACAAGTATACTATACTTATGTATTAAGCACAAGTATTAATTTATTTTTACACAAATACCCCCATTTTATCTTTTATTTATTTACAACATATTTTTAGGAGTATAAAATAAGTTTTATTTTATTTTATTAGTTATGTACAGGTATATAATAAATAAAGAATGTTGTATGTATACATGTATTTTGTACAAGTAAGATACGTTTTAATTATATTTTTTTCTTAGTTTTTTCTGATTTTTATGTCCTTTTATATTATTTTTAGAAATATATTTATATATATAAGGAGAGATAAAAAATAATAATTTAATTTAGGTGAGACATAATTATTTATAACTATGCATAGAGTGGGTCCTATCTCTCTCTACTTATTTTATTTAGCGATCAGGTCAAGGCTTGACCTTCTTTTGGGGTTCGGGTCACTTTGTATTTATTCTAAATACCTCCTTCCTTTTTCTTCTTCTTTATTCTTTTATTTTTGTACAAATACATGCTAAATGTATACGGTTAACATATGCATGCCAAATGTCAACTTATTGTATTTACCCCTATTCACATGATGCTTTGCTAAGATAAATAACTAAAATAAAAGAATAAAGATGAGAATCAGAGATTCATCAGGCAGCGGCGTGAAGACTGGGGAAATTGGAGGAGCTTTCCTTCCTTGATTTAACCTTCATATGAGACTCCATAAGCCTCGAACATGCAAAGAGGGATACATGGGTCGAGGGTAAACTTCCTCGACCCGATTAGGTGTGGAATGGACGAGATATGGGTGTGAACGGAGAGGTCCGACGAGATGATGGTGGCTAGTCCTCGATCTTCATATCGAAGGTCAATCTGAGTGGTTGGAGTGGAAGGAAATCACGAAGAAGCGAAAGGGGAAGATATCGGGATGGACATGGTGGGTCGGAAACACGGGTTGCATAGTGAATAGGGTGGCTGAAGCTTTAGAGCTCCAGTGAGGGATAAAGTCTAAATCTATGCTAAAGTAAATAGCAGACAAAATGAAAGCATCAAACAAAATCCTACAACTAAGGTTATATAAAAGGCTAAGAATAAAAACTCAGGTAACCGTGAGGGCACGAGATGAATCTCGATGGCTAAGGTGGCTAGAGATGGTAGGGAACCACTGCTACGCCGCTTCTTCCTCATTGGAAGCCACTACAGAGGCTCTTGTCACAAGCCTCGACACGAAGAAGGTAGCTCGAAGGGTCAAAACCAAGTAGAAGGGAACCAACGGGCAAAAATGGAAAAGAGGGCATTATGTACATGATGTGAATGGAGATGTCTTCAAGGGGGAATCACGGGCACATCGATGATGCATGACCCTAGGATAGTAGTCGGCATGAATCTAGGATGAAGAGTCAACATCTTCCATAAAGGAAGGACAAGCCCTCGAGCAGTGTATCAAGAGGGGGAAAATAACGAAGGAAGGCAGATCGTCAGGTCTGACAAGGGCTAGGGCTTAGTTCATACAGTTTACTGAGGTCAATTAGCAGTGCCATCAGGTTGGTCCATGAACCAACCAGGAAAAACCATCCCCGAAATTATTTATAAATATAATAATAAATAGTAATTGAATTAATTAGTTTTAAGTTATAGAATAAAAAACATTTATTATTTTTCTATAGTATTTATTATGATTTTAATTTATTTTCATGGCTTTATTTATTACGATTTATTTTTTAGGGTATTTTTATAGGTATATTCTTCTATGTTTCGAGTACTTTATTTTTATTTTGTAATTTGATTTTTATTATTTTATTTTTATATTTTTTCTATTTTTGACTTCTATATAAATATTTTAATTATATTTTTGTGATGTTATTTGTATGCATAAATAAATAGGGGTATTAAATATATGGGTATAAATATAAGTATTTCATCTATATATTTCTATAGGTTATTTTATTTTAATGTTTTTATGATTATAATCTATTCTAAATATGTTCATATATTATAAATAATATTACAAAATATTAAAAATATAAATTTTTAAATATAATAAAGAATGAATAAAATGAATATTTTATTCGAGTATATTGTACACTAGGGGTCCAAAAGCTAACTTTTGCATCTTAACTGCAAATTGGATGAAAACACCTTTATTAAATAGCTCATTAAAAGTTATATACAATTAAAGCGATTTTGATACATTTTGAGTTTTTGTTGAGGAGATATGGGTGTGGGAAGTTTGGGTTTTGGCTTTTTATTTAGGATATAAAAAGTGCATTGTATATTATTTTTGTCTAAACTCAATTTTGTATTTTTCTATATATTATTATCTACAACATTTGTACAAGGTTTCTTTATCTGAGGTATAGAAGATCGAAATAAAATAGGTCCCAAAAAGAGATTATTGATGAACAAAAGAATGGAATTTTTACGGATTTTCACCCTTATCTCCCCCTACTTTATTCCTTGTTGACGAAATCAATTCTTGACTTTGTCTCATAGTTTAAGGTCATAAAATACCTTAATATTTTAGTCATTTTATTTAATTTTCTTTATTCTATAATTTTGGCATTAAAAACTATATTTTATACACAATAAATATAATAAATAATGAATGTTAATTTTTCCAAAATAATTCTATTACATGCATTAACTAGGGTTACTTGCCTTTTCTAATACCTAGCAAACACTTATGCAATGAGCACAGAAAATAAATATAAATAATATAAAAAAAAGAAATTAGATTGATTTTAATTCTCAAACTTTTTTCACAAAATAAAAGTTTGGAGCTTAAGTCAGACCTTTGGAGTTTAGGTGCAATTAGAACCTTATTGGGGAATGGATCGAAACACAACAACCGTTGAAAGTCACAAAACCCTGCTCAAGTCTCCTCAATAGCCAGTTTAGAATACTTCAACTCATACACAAACCGTTATGACTATTAATCTATCTTAAACAATGTGTGTGGTATGTAGCTCTCCTCGGATGAAGTAGGAAAAGTCAGTCTTCTCCAACATGGTAACCCTAATTCCTCAATCCAACAACTCTTTCCTCGAGAAGCAGGCTATTCCGTTCTAATTTCAAGTGACAACCATCTCAAGAAGAGGAGGTGGAGAGAAGAATGGATAGTAGCTAGTGTATCTACCTATCTTAGGATGCTTGACCAGTGTAACCAAATCATCCGGCTGCAGGCTCACAAACATATGACTTGAAGCTCAAGCATGCTTATTGACTATCCAAACATATACTCTCCGGCAGGCATTTTATTTTCAGTTTGAGTTTTTTATTTTTCTTCTTGACTATCCAAACATATACTCTTTGGCAGGTATTATATACATCATCTTTTACATGTGGACTTTTTTCTTCTTGAGTCACTAGACTATCCCTCTTTTGAAGCTTTATTACACCCCACAACTTTTGTCTCTAGACCTCGTTGCCATTGGATCGGGTTGGGGTACAATGGACACAAATATGTGACTTCCAATGTTTCCATTGACTTGTGTCTCATGCTGATAAATCCAACCCTCTAACACTTCAACTAAGGTGAGCAAAGTGAAAGGTGCATGTGTACAAGCTAGGTCATTATCAACAAAAGTCATGTGTGTGCTCCGAAATACTCTACTTAGGCAATCAAGACAACATTAAACTAAGTCTCATGATCTTAAAGAATTAAGTCAACTCGACTTGAAGCACCTCATTTCCAGTTTCTATAGGGTTCTTGTGTTTAAGTATATTTTAAGGTACAACCAAGCTCCAATGTTCAAATTTTACTTAGAATTGTTCAATTATCAAGCTTAGTCCAAAAAATGCAAATGTTGTGCATAAAAAATAAAAAAATGTGATGCAAATTTCAAATTTCGAAATTTTTATGAATTTTTAAAAAGATTTTGCAATTTTTAAGCAATTTTCTAAAAGATTTTGCAGATGTTTTTGGGATTCTTAATTTTGCAAAATTTCAGGTATTTTTCAAAAGAAAAGATTTTTGGAAGGAAATACAGGTACAAATATTTACATGGGGGTGCATCTTGTATTTATAAGAATTAGGTTTTTAAGAATTTATAGGTTTATACAAGTTTTATAAAGGATTTTTATTAAATATCCAATTCTCAAAAATAATTTAATTTGAAAAGAATTTTGCAAACATTTTGCAAGCTTTATTTTTCAAACTAATTTGACAAATAATTTTCACAAACTATTACAAAATTCGAAAACCATTTTTCAAATATTTTTTTAAATAGTATTAGATAGATTTTTCAAATTAATTTTGCAAATATATTCTCAAAATATATTATTTCATACAAAGAAAAGAAAGTTTTACAAACAAAATATTTTTACAAAGGTTGAAAATATTTAACAAAACATTTTCCAAATAGTTTTTAAAAGATTTTTTCAAAATGTTTTTCAAACTATTTTCAAACATTTTGCACACAATATTTTAACATGTTTTCTTAATTAGTAAATACAAGGAATTGGGTATATGTGTAATAATTTTTATTAATTATCCATATTATTAAAAAAATATAAAGTATGAGTTATGGCTAAAGTATATACGACGTATATACAACCCCTATACTTAGCGTGAGCTATGTCCTCATAGATCAGAGAGAAAAAGAGAAGACATAACTTATACTGGGTATAGAAAAAGCCTAAACAATAACAAATAAGGAATGAATGAATGAGAAGTCGATTGGCTTTGTATACTTAGGATGAAATAATCCTAATTATAACAGATTGTACACAAGGAAGGGAGTGTAAAGGGTGGGAATGAATGTATCACACTCAGAAAGTCTCCCCCTATACTTAGGGTAAGATATCCCTAAGTATAGACAAGAAGAGGAGACAATAGAGGGGATGAAAGAATGAATAACTCAGGGTGCAAACCCCCTATACTTAGGACAAAGTACATCCTAAGTATAGCAGTAAAAAAGGGGTGACACCTTTGTAAAAGAAAAATAAAATTGAAAACAAAAAGAAGAAAAAAAGAAATGTCACTCAACTCATCCACCTCCCTTATACTTAGGGTAGAGTACGTCGTAAGCAAGGCAAAACACACAGAATGAGGTCGACGAGCAAAAATAGGAGATTGAGGGTGGTAAAACGACTACGGATATATAGAAGTGAATATACAAGAATCAAGAAGGTGGAAAACGAACCTTCTTACGTGATCGTTGAGGAATGGATCTGACAAGGTGTAGGTCGATATCGGGGTTATCAACAGACACAAACCAATCATGATCTACGTGGTGAAGATCCTTAGCAATCTTAAAGCGAAAAGGCATGAACTGATCGGTGGAAGTTGTATGGTCGTGTTCGGCCTGGGGGGTCTTTGGTAGGTCATCATCAAAAGGCTTGAATTCCTTCTTGAAAGTGATAAGATCAAATTCAACATCTTCAGTCTCTACTAAATTTTCCTTTCTCTCTAAGGAGCTTACAATGTAAATACCGCGGATGTCATCAATGCATCTCCACTCACCGGAAGAGGGAACTACAAGGTCTATGTTTTTCGAGTCTTCCTCATCAAAAAGGAATCCTCGTGTCGCAAATCATCCATCAAAAATCAAATCTCTATGATATCAGCAGATAGGTCATAGTCCTTGGGATCGGCTTAACATAGACACACTCTCTTGGGATGTGAGTCTATGGACAACAGTGGGTGTGGTCATCAACACATCACTCTCGACATCAGAACAGAAGCGAATCTCTCCAAATCCATAATCAATAACGACCCTCGTGGAGGCGGGGAAAGGATGTTCTAGGATGATTGGAGGATGCTCTACCATGGTGAGGTCTCCATGGGCAATTCGACAAAGTTAGTAGTGAAGCTCATGCCTTGAATCTTAATGATAGCATTTTCTAGAATACCCTTCGGCCTCTTTATTGATCCATCAACAAATTGACAAATCATCCTGGTCTTCTTGAGATGTCCTAGATGAATAGATTGTACCAACGACAAGGGTATTATATTAGTTCAAGCACCACAGTCAAGGAGAGTGTGACCACATGAATAGTCAAAAATAGTGCAACTCACAATAGGTGTGACAATGTTCCCTTTCCTTGTGTGTGAACGGTGAGAGATGGCGTAGGCAGTGTCCATGGTCAAAATGTGACGCTTAGATTTTCTCCTTCACTTTCTCGTCATGTATTTAGGAGCAGATAATCGGGTCATAGCCTAGTGAAGTGGGGCCTCAATAATCTCATGAATAGCTACTACCACTTATGGTTCAGTCGACTTTTTTTTTTTTGAAATTTTGGATGTCTTCCATACAAGGGGGGAGATCGAAATCATCATCTACACTAGGATGACTAAGAGAAGTTTGTACAGTGTCATCCGTAGGGGCAAAGGTGGGAACTTTCATGTGAGTGTGTATGGTCAAAAGAACCGGCAGGTGTGCTCTCTCCTCACAAAATGAATCGATTGTGTGTCTCCCAAAATCTTTTTTTTATTTTTAAAATTTTCTCGATTTTTTTTGTATTTTTGGTGATTGCAAGCTCTCATAGGAATCCTCGAGTGAACCCATATCATCAAATGGTGAAGGGGCATTGTGTCTCTTATTTATACTAGTGAGTTCATCGAACCTCTTCTCTATCTGCTCCATCATCTGAGTCAAGGGTGCAAAAGTGGACTCCATGAGAGGTGACTCCAATAGGTCAGTCTCGAGTGAGTGGAATGGTGGGAAGTGTGAGGGTGATGGGTAAAAATCCGAGGTCTAACACTGTGGTTGAGGCGGATATGTTGAAAAAGAAAAATCAAGAGCAAAGTCCTCTTGATAAAGTGTAGGTGGACTGACTGTAGGGTATGAGGGATCAACAAAGTCCGGATAACAATTACTCTAGTCGACCATCTCTGAAACAAAAGGAAGGTATTGTGAGAGCACGATAGTCAAATCAAGATATGCAAGGAAAAAGGCACAAATGCGCAGAGAAGATCGAGTATTACAAATACAAACAAGTATACACAAAACAAACTCCTCAATTCACCTACTCAACACAGTGATGACCGTGAAAGTTCAGTCTTTTTATCTTTTCAAATTTTAAAGTTAGGTGATATACACAAAATTGTATAATCACATAGGAAGGCCTGGGATTGGGGCACTAATCCTTAGTATAGACGTATGAATAAAATGCACAAACAATGAGGGTGCTACTCTCCCTAAGACAAGGATATCTTTCTTTTTGAAATTTAGGTTTGAGTAAACTTACCAGTCCCAAATTTATTTGTTATCATATTTTTATATTTTTAATGAGAATGCACGAACCTAACGAGGAGTCAATTCTTTTTAGATCATATGTGGTCAAAATTAGAGAGAGAGAGAGAGAGCGGAATGAAATTGGAAGTGAAATCACTGATGAATGCTAAATAGAAATGCTCACCTTGCATCCAGCTCTCTTCGTGTAAGGATGCTCAGCAGAATTGAAACCTGTCTATTTGCTAATGCAATTTGATGAAAGTCATAGAATAGTAATTGTTATTATCATGAAGCGAAAATGCTAATCACTCAGATATGGAACCCAAAAGTCCGTTCTTGGGGAGCTCTTCTGTGCCCTCCACAATAGGTCCTACAAGAGTTGTGTATAATTCCGCTCGGCACTTGATTTCAAGTCTAAATGAAAAGCAATTCCAAGTTTGATTGTACAAATGGGATCTTTATGTACATGCAATGGTAGGTAAGTGTTTGGCTGTAATCTATCGTCAAGCAGATCTTAGTGCTAGGGCTCATTCACACAAAATAAATAATTGAAAATAAAGAAAAAGAAAAAGGAAAAAAAATGTGGTAAAAACCAACGAGGCCCCAAGCGAACAATCGCTCAGGCACTAGACCTCGTGATGTGTGGAGTCTTAGAGGGTCTTGAATTATTACGAATATAATGTCTCTCTCTCACTTGAATACAAATACAAGCAAGATAAAATAAATACAAAGCGAAGTGCACTGTCTTCAAAAATCCTCCAAGTCCTCCTCTATGATTAGGTAAGAAGGTTGAGCCTACTCCACATGTATGCGCAAGTACTCCTAGAAGTACCTCCCTCGATCCACATTCCTTACAACAAAGTCAAACAAAGAGGGTGGTTAGACAGCTTATAAATAACATCAAATAAAAAGGAAAAGAAATAAAGTGAAAAATAAAGACAGGAATGTACAAACAACGAAATCCAATCTATACGGTGTTGTCCCTGGCAATAATGTCATTTCTTGGAGAGGTTTTTGCGAGGGTATAAAATTATCCTCACTAAAGTAAAAGCGAAGATAGAGTGTCACTGAGGCAATCACTCACAAATCTCTCATTTAGACAATAATTTACCCACAAATGAATATAGCAATAAAATAAAAAATAAATGTGGAGTTAAAATTTATAATGACTCTGCAAATGATGTGTATAGGTGCATGTATGTGTAGAGTCTCGAAGTCAGGGAGAAAACTATATAGATCAGAGAAATGAAATCCAAAATTTGTGTTCCTCTAGTTTAAATGTTTTGGTATGGATTTTTAATTTTGTGTTTTTTATGGATTTTCATTTTTATTATTTTTATAATTGTTTTTAATTTTATATTTTATATTTCTTTTTATATTTTCTAATTTTAAAGAATATATAAGACTATTTATACAATATAGTATAAAGCACTTACAAATACTTCTAAAAATAACCAAAAAGTGCAAAATAAATTGTTTTTGTATTTTCAATAATTTTTTACCATTTTTCTGATTTTTTTAGAGAATTTTGCTAATTTTATAGATTTTTAAAATAAAACATATCCCAAATCATGAATTAAATTAATTGGTTAAATTAGTTTGAAATGAAAAGAAGCAAAAAGTGTCCAAAATTTTCCAAATTAATTATAATATATATATAATATAAAGAAAATTACAAAATAGAAATGAATATTTTTGGGAATTTTGGGAATTTTTATGTTTTTCTAACTGAGTTTGGAGTTTCTAAATTTTATGAGTTTTCTTTTTCTATTTTAGGGATTTTTGATCTGAAGTTAGAAAGTACAATAATAAATGAAATATATTTTTTTTGGAATGTTTCAAAACATTTTTATATTTTTTGGTATTATATAAATCAACCATGAACAAAAATGCGCTTTTAACTTTAATAAATATTAAAGTGCCTAAAGTTGAAATCCAAAAATATAACGTGAGTCTAGATGCTAGAAGGCACATAATCTTATTTTTTTGAGAGTTTTTGGAGCATGTATGATAATTATAATAAATAGAAAACATGCATAAAATTAATGAACTAGCAAGGCTAGATTTACAATTAAAATAAAGGTGAGGTGATTTCTGCAAAATAGCCAAAAATATATAACTACTACTGAATGTTTGTATACTAAACTTGAAATATAAAACCTACAAGGGCATCCACGCAAAATGCCCACCTCACATCGAACAAAACACCCAAAAGCAAATATAATAAAAGGTAGGGGTTACAATGCAACTTTACCAAAAGTTTTTAAACTACTAAAATAAATTACAAGACTAAATACAAAATGACAAAAATAGAGGGGAATGTTATGCAATTTACTCCCTTCTTTGCTCGAGCGAATGGTGATGATCAAGCTACAAATCCACATGTTGTGTCACCAACGGTGGATACCTCTTCATGTTTGGACGTTTAAGATTAGATCCCAGATCTGATATATAAGGTTGATGGCACTCCTGATTGGACGTCGACTGTATCTTGTGAAGAACGAGGCCCAATCCAACGGTAATGAGGATGTCCGCAATAATGGCTGAAGAAATCACGGGTGGCGAGTTTCGATTGGTGATATCCTCCTCCTCCAACGTCGTCTAGGGCCAAGTAAAGGTTCTATAGGTCCCTAGAAGGTACAGGCATCTCCAATTGGTTGAAAGTAATCCATATCCTGTAGGGAGGGCCCTATCGGTGGTGTGAAGACTGACGCATCTGGAGGAGATTTCCTTCCTTGATTTGGCCTCCAGATGAGACTCCTTAAGCCTAGGACCTGTATAGAGAGAGACACGGGTTGAGGGTAAACTACCTCAACCCGATTAGGCGTGGAATGGACGAGATATGGGTATGGGCAGAGAGGTCCGACGAGGTGATGGTAGGTGGACCTCGATTTTTAGATCATAAGGTTGATCTAAGAGGTTGGAGTGGAAGGAAATCATGAAGAGGTGAAAGGGGAAGATAGTGGGATGGATAGGGTGGGTCGGAAACAGGGGTTTCACAGTGAACAGGGTGGCCATAGCTCTAGATCTTCAACGAGGGCTTAAGTCTAAATCTAGGCTAAATGAGTAATTAACAGACAAAATAAAAGCATCAAAGAAAATCCTACAACTAAGTCTATCTATAGGGCTAAGAAAACAAACCTCATATGGCTATGAAGGAACGAGATGAGCCTCAATGGCCAAGGTGTCCAGAGTTGGTTGGGAACCGCTGCTACGCTGCTTTTTCCTTGTTGCGAGCCACGATGAAGGCTCCTATCACAAGCCTCGACGCAAAGAAGGTGGCTCGAGGTATTAAAACCAGGTAGAAGGGAACCAACAGGCAAAAATGGCGAAGAGGGCATTATGTACAGGGTGTGAACGGGGAGGTCTTTGAGGGGGGGAATCACGGGCGTGTTAATGATGCATGGCCTTAGAAGAGGAGTCGGCGTGAGACGAGGATGAAGGGTCAGCATCTTCCATGAAGGAAGGAATGCCTCGAACAATGTATCAAGAGGGGAAAAATCGAGAAGGAAGGCATGTTTCAGGTTGGACAAAGGGCTTGGGCTCAAGTCATGTAGTTGACCAAGGTCAACTGGCAGTGCCATCTGGTTTGTCCATATGGACCAACCAGGAAAAACTAGCCTCGAAATTATTTATAATTTTTATAATAAATAGTAAATGAATTAAATAATTTTAAGTTATAAAATAGAAAATTTTTATTATTTTCTATAGTATTTTATTATGATTTTTATTTATTTTTATGGCTTTATTTATTACAACTTAGTTTTTAAGGGTATTTTTTATGTATTCTTCTATGTTTTGAGTATTTTATTTTTATTTTGTATTTTGTTTTAATATTTTATTTTTATATTTTATATATTTATAACTTATTTTTATATACACAAATATATTTTTATTATATTTTTCTGATGTTATTTGTACACTTAAATAAATAGGGTATTAAATATATATGTATAAGTATGTCTTTCATCTATGTATTTCTATAGGTTATTTTATTTTAATTTTTTATTTATAGTTTTATCTATTCTAAATATGTACATATACTATAAAGAATATTTACAAAATTCTAAAAATATAAATTTGTAAAAATAATAAAGAATAAATAAATGAATATTTTATTCGGATACATTGTATACTAGGGGTCCAAACCTAACTTTTGCATCTTAAATCCAAATTGGATGAAACCACCTTCAGTAAATAGCTCATTAAAAGTTATAAATAATTAAAGATAATTTTGTTACATTTTGAGTTTTATGTAGGAGATATGGGTCTGGAAGTTTTGATTTTGCTTTTTATTTAGCGTATAAAGAGTACACTGTATATTATTTTTGTGTAAATGCAATTTTTATTTTTCCATGTATTATTGTCTACATATTTCATGTACAAAGTTTCTTTATTTGAGGTACAAAATATAGAAAATAAAATAGGTCTCAAAAGGGATTATTTATGGATAAAAGAGTGGAATTTTTGATGGATTTTTTGCCCTTATCTCCCCCTACTTTTTTCCGTGTCAAACAAATCAATTTTTGACTTGGTCTCGGGGTTTAGGGTCGTGAAATACCTTTGGTATTTTATTATTTTTCTTTTCTTTATTCTATAATTTTGGAATTAAAAACTGTATTTATACACATATATTTATACACAATAAATAGAATAAATAATGAATGTTAATTTGTACAAAATAATGCTATTTACATGCATTTGGTAGGGGTTTTAAGGCCAAAATGATAGAATAAAGGTAACGAAATAGGGTTCATCATTTATCCCCTATGTCCAAATCCCAAACCTTACTAAAAACCTTTTCCGACCACAATCCTATGATAGTCAGACTTACTTCACTTAAGTTAGTTAAATCTACCTCAAAGGTGGAAGTTTCTGATTCTAAAAACCATGTTTCACCTAACTATTGACCTCATTATAGCTGTGCATGTCGAGTCCAAGGTTTCCCACAAGGATAGTAGGAATATTGCAAAACCATGAGGATCTTACGGCTCCTATTACCAAGGTTGAGGACTCCCCCAAGTTGTGCATAATCTAAAGTTCCTTAAAGCACTAGGGCCAGATTTGCAGAATGAGCGAGGAAGGCGGGTGGGTCGTCTTTTCCGAGCGACGGTACCCAAGAAGGTCTTTAGAAGTTCGCGGCCCACCGGGGGGGTTGCGCAGCGGAGATGGGGAACGGAGCCATCCTCCGTTGGTAGCCAAAGGGAGACGGGAGGTCATGCCTTTCGGTCGGGGGTGTTTTAGGTGCGGGTCTCTTTCTCATTGGGAGAGGCAATGCAGGGACGCTCTACGGTGCTTTAAGTTCTTGGGTTTGGCGCATCAAAGCAAGAATTGTGGCTCGGGGAGGATCTCGTCCGAGGCGGCGAGGGTCGGGGGCTTGTTGGTAGGGGAAGGCGGTGGCAGGGGAGCCTTATTCATGGGCTCCTCGGATGTTGGACGGGTGTCAAGAAGCGATTTTAGCGGGAATGTCGCGGTTGTCGCCATAGAGGGTTCTAGCTCACGGCCTGTCGGCGGGTGAAGCTGATGCTTTGTTGTCCCTGTCGCACTCGGGGAAGTCCTTTCTCAAGTGGAGGCGTGCGCGGGGCGGGGACGGATTGCTGCCTCAGGGGTTCCTGAGCGTGGTGAAGGTGAGAGGCGTTCCTTTTCTCTGGAGGATTGTGTGCCGGTTGCGTACCCTGTTGGCCGGCATTGCCATGGTGGAAGGCATGGCCACCAGTGGGTGTTCGTCGGGGGAGGACGTCGACATCGTGTTGTGGGTCCGTCGTCTACACCCCAGCAAGTTGGGCAGATGGTTCGTGACTGCGGAGGGCCAGCATTTGTGCTTAGAGATTTCCTCGGCCGGCGGGGAGAGGGGAGAAGGTGTGTGGCAGAGGTTGCATGAGGGGCCGATACGGGAGCAGGAAAAGGTGGTCGCTGCTTCGAGCAAGGAGGACATGGCCGAAATTGTGGTTCCGGTTGGCAAGACGGCTACAAAAGGTTCCGGTGGTTTGACGTCCGTTTGGCCTCCAAAGGCAGTTGCGGAGATTGCGGAACGTTGCGGAAGGGACGCAATAAATTTCGGGGCGCTAGTCCCGTTAAGATATTTCCGTAATGCAAGGCATTTTGGGGATGTGGCACATGAAGAGGGGCCTTCAGCTGGGGAGGTTTTCGTGAATATGGGAGTTGGGGCGGTGGTTTCCAACAATGTGGGGTCCACTCATGCATTGCCCTTTTTGGACTCATGCATGGCATTGCCATCAAATTTGTCCACTCACGCAGTGCCTTGTTTGTATTCTCTGCGGATGGCGTTGCCATCAATTTTTTTAAATGAACTACCAAATCTGGATGTTGATATCAATGAGCGGACGTCGGTTCTGTGGCGGGTCCAGCATTCACACATCCCATATGTGGATCAAGGTCACTCAGCTTTGTTGCAGGAGTCGGATCGGGGGCTCGAAGGGGCAGAGGTTGCTAGTAATGGTATTTGTCTGGTGGTAGACCTTCGGAATTTTTCTAATGCAAAAATCTTGGGGGCCAGAGACTCTCATGGCTCCATGCAGGTTGGGGGAACCGCAGGGATGGAGGCAGGAACTTCCATGGTGCACGAGGAGGTTCATCAGGAGGTCCAGCAATCTCAGGGGTCGGTTAAAAATGGGGCTAGGTGTGAATCGACAACGGGGGTGGAGGCTGCTTTGGTGTCAGGGGGCCAAGGAAGTGGGTTTTTGCCAGGGAGGGTCTTCAGGTGTGACAGGGAGGGAGGCTCCAGTGGGTGGAGCAGGTGTCGATGACAGGTTGGTTGTTGAGCAGGTTGCGGAGCAACTGGGTGAGAAGGGTCATGAGTTGGTTGGGAGAAGGCGACCTTATGCTTGGGGGTGAGAAAAAGCAGCGGGTTGGGTCTAAGAAGACAGTTCCTCATATGGCGCGGGTTGGACATCACTATCAAGATAAGCCCGAATTGGAAGGGGAGGAGCTCGGCTCGAGCTCGCCAATCGAAAGGCCAAGCTATTTCAGTTTGCTTGATAGGAAATTTGCAGAATGTATGGGTGTTGTGCCACCCTGTGGGAAGTCAAAAGATGTTTATTTATGAATATTTTATCTTGGAATGTAAGGGGGTTGGGCCGTCCTGAGAAACGGCTGGGAGTGAAGAATTTGATGCTGGAGGCTCATGCTGATGTATTGTTATTTCAGGAGATGAAGTGTTCGAGATCTAAGGAGGCGGGTTGGCGGGACCTGGGTGGAGGCTCCATCTATGACTTCGTTGAAGTGGAGGCTCAGGGTGCGGTAGGTGGCCTCCTATCTGGTTGGAGACGTGATGAGTTCGAATTGTTGTCTCAATGGAGATATGTTTTTTCCCTATCAGTGACTCTAAAGAGAGATCGTATGGGATTATCATTATTGTGACCAATGTGTATGGGTCCTCATCTCCAGGTTCGGGGTCGCTGGCTTCGGATCTTGCGGGGGTCTGTGTAGAGAGAGATGTTGGCATTTGGCTTCTTGGAGGAGATTTGAACCTGACGTTGTTCCCGGAGGACAGACCGAGATTGGGAGGAGGGAGAGATGCGGGGTCGGAGGACTTCCGTAATCAAATTCATGCCTTTGGGCTTGCGGTAATCTATGCTGCTGGTTGTGCTTACACGCGACGAAACTCGAGGTCCAGGTCTCGGCTGGACAGATTCCTCCTCTCCCCTATGGGGGTGGAGTCCTTCCCTTTATCTCGGGCTTGGACGTTGCTGCGTGCTCATTCGGATCACACGCCGCTGATTTGGTCTTCTGAGGAGGGCGCTCGAACCAGGTCTATCTTCAGATTTGAGTGGGCTTGGCTATTGGAAGCTGGATTCAAGGAGGAAGGGGAAGCTCATTGGAGAGGTTGGCATGTGGAAGGTTCGACAGTAACGCGTCTGGCCTCAAAATTGAGTAAGATGAAGGAGTTCCTCATTGATTATGGAAGAAGGCTGAAATTGCATAGGAGGGAGCGTCGATGTGTGGCCCAACTAGGGGTGGCCAGACTGGATGGCTTGGACGAAGAGAGGGGGCTCAATCAGGAGGAGGTTGAGGAGCGATCGAGACTGCTTGATATTATTTTGCAGGAGGACATGAAGGAGGAAGTGGAGTGAAAGCAGAGATCTAGGCAAAAGTGGTTGCAGGAAGGGGATGCTAACACAAAGTTCTTCCACTCAGTGGCGTCAGGTAGAAGAAGGAATTTCATTCAAAGCCTCGTGGTGGGGGTGAGAGGGTGGCTGGGGATGCCTTTTTAGGGCGCGCTATCAGAGATCATTTTGTGAGAATGTAGAGGAAGGTGCAAGGTTCCGGGTAGGGGTGGCGGGGGGTGGGGGTGGAGTCTCTTTCGATGGTGCAAGCGCATGAGCTGGTGTCAGAGTTTGAGGAGGAGAAGGTGAGAAAGGCATTCTTGGCGCTGAACTCGGACGGCGCCCCATGGTCGGACGGTTTTCCTGTTTGCTTCTACAAGGAGTTTCGGGGCCTGTTGAAGGAGGATGTCTTGGGGGTGCTTAACGAATTTAGAGATGGAAATAGAGGCTTCGAGAAGATTAATCGGGCGCTGCTTTTCTTTCTTCCTAAGAAGGAATCACCGTTAAGAGTTGAAGACTATAGACCGATTGAAATGTCCAATGCAATTTATCTTATTATTGTTAAGGTCCTAGCAAATAAGATGAAACGGGTGATGGATACGGTTATCCTGCAGAATCAATCAGCTTTTATCCCTGGCCGTCAGATGGCGGATGGGCTAGTTATGGCTTCGGAGATATGTCTACAGTGGCGGAGGGAAGGCATAAAAGGTCTGCTATGGAAGATTGACTTTGAGAAGACATATGACTGCGTCGACTAGAGGTTTTTGTAGGCGTCTCTCCAATGTCGCGATTTTCCCGACCTTTGGATTGCTTGGATTAAGAGGTGTGTCACGACCTCTTTCTTCTCGATTTTGGTGAATGGGAAGCCTGAGGGTGGATTCTTTCAGCCACAGAGGGGGGTGAGGCAAGGTTGCCCGCTAGCGCCAATGCTTTTTGTTTTGGTGGCAGATGCTTTAGCGGTTATGTTCGGGAGAGCTTTTGAAGATGGTTGGTGCGAAGGTTTCAGGGCAGGTTCTATTACAGTGCCTTTACTGCAATATGCCGATGACACAATCTTATTCTTAGGAGGCTCGGAGGAGATGGACAAAAGGGCCAGGCAGCTGGTAGATATCTTCAGTATTATCTCTGGTCTGAACATAAATAGAAGCAAATCGGTTGTCATTCAGTTTGGGATGGACGAGGTGGTGGGCATCAGTAGAGCGGCTTAGCTGGCTTGTCCCTTGGGGAATTTACCCATTACTTACCTGGGTCTCCCTTTAGTGGCAGACAGATTAAAAAAGGCAGATTGGGATGTGGTTCTCAAAAAGATTGAGCAGAGATTGGCGGGATGGAAGGAGGTTGGGCTTTCAAAAGGCGGGAAGTTGACCCTTTTGAAGCATGTTCTATCGGCGATACTAATCTTTTTCTTCTCAACTCGACTAATGCCGGCAGGGGTTAGAAAAAGAGAGAGCAGATGATGAGAAGGTTTTTTTGGTCAGATGGGAGGCAACAAAGGTCGGGTGTTCACCCTGTGCGGTGGGAGGAGATAACACAGAGGAAAGGAAAGGGAGGGCTGGGTGTTAGAGATATCTGTAGCATGAATAAAGCTCTACTGGCCAAATGGGTAGTGCAGATCTGGGGCAACAATGAGAGTTTGGCTGCCAAGCTACATCGTAGCATTTATGGGGTCAGGGGCTCGCTTGAGGCTAGAAGATTACGTTTTGAATCCTCTCTTTGGGGAGGGATACGAGACATCCTTCCAACGATGAGGCATACATTGGTGCCGAAGGTGGGATCCGGGGAGGTTTTTCAATTCTGGCAGGATGATTGGACTGGTGAGGGAATCCTTAGCACTAGGTTTCCTAGACTTTTTGCTCTGGCGGCAGACAAAGGCTGTTCGATGGCAGATTCTTGCAACTCTGGTTCCTGGAACCCTAGGTTTATTTCAGATGCCCTAGAGCGGAGATTGGAGGATTTGGCCAGACTTTGGGAAGAGTTGCCATCCCCTACTTGTATCACGTAGGGGAGGCATCATTTTCGTTGGGAGGGGGAAGATTCTCGGTAAAGAAGGCCTACGAGATGTTCGGAGGGATCCCAGATGATTTGGATCCAGATTTGATTCAAGATTTGAAGATTGTACGGGCTAGCAAATTCCCAAGTAGAGTGAAAGTCTTCCTCTGGTGTCTCAGGAAGGGTAGGATTTGCGACAAGGCGAGGAGAGGCAGACTGTTTGGGATTGCTAACACAAGCTGTGACAGGTGTGGTGAGCTTATTGAGGATGCTGAACATATATTCTTTTCGTGCCCCTTTTCAATGCATGTGTGGAAGGAAGTGGGGGGCACCATGGGCCTCTCTCAGTGGTGAGTCTGAGTTATGGACAATGGTAAGGTCGGTTGGGGGCAACTCGACGGATGACTGTGCTCTTCCACTTACAGCGTTATGGGCCATTTGGGGAGGAAGAAATGACTTAGTCTTTAACAACCAGAGATTTTATTTTGAAAATGTAATAGCCTTGTGCCTCTCACTTTACCGTCTCTGGTCTACAAGATAATGTATTTCTTTTGATATGTTTTTAATATAATCTTTTTTGCGGTGGATCCCACCTTGGGACTCCACCCTCTTTCTTCTAAAAAAACCACTAGGGCCAGATAGATGTATATATAAACATTTTATGAAATATTGGTCTATCCTGAAACACGTCATGGCTATGACTAGTAGGTTGATTTGTTGAAGACTTTGATTATAGCAAGTTACGATTCATCAACAACTCCACAATTATGATGTTATTTAAAAAATGGTATCATGATGATATTAGCAACTGTAGATCCATTAGCCTAATTAACCTATCAATGAGAATCGTTTTCTAAATTTATCGATTGGTCCTTAAATTAACTTTTGATCCCGCCATCCCAACGTGCCTTCCTTCATGGTAGGGAGCATCTGATGCTTTCATGGTTACATGTGAAATTATCATGCAATGGTCCCCAAACAACACCAAAGCCATTGTTCTGAGAGCTGATTTAAGGAAGGCATTTAGTACCCTTAGTTGGTCCATTATATCCAAAATCCTCATGTCCGGATGCCTGTTCAAGTTTAACGAATAAATTGAATGTTAGTAATTCCAAAGTCTTATGTTGCTCAGTCAATCACATGCATCCCAAATTCGAGTCGATACCAATGGAAAAACAACCTCCACCACACCGCCTCATTGAAACTCCTCGCGGATCCAAAACAAATCCCTCTCAGCACGTCCTTCAAAAGCATTATTTGTAAGCGCCGGCAAGAAAGATCTCAGGACTTCATCAAGATCTCAGGACTTCATCAACCCTCCTTTATCAAGGTCTCCATGGTCAAAGAGCGAGCCTACCTTCATAAATGAAACCAAATTTAAACCATTTTAAACCCCATGTGGCCCACCCTCATCCTTCGATGCTTTGTGTTCCACCAACACTACACGGACACACAAGCCCCACCTCTAACGTACACACAACCATACAACCGCCCAACACTTGGAATTAAGGTGGCAGGGGTTGGCGTTTCGTCATCCCCACCCACACTTGTTTTTTTAATAGTAGGCCCAGTAATTTCGAGGGTCCGGAGCATCCCACTAGAATTTAAATCCAAGTCCTTTAAAGTGAAGACACACTGCTCTACCACCTGACCACTCCTTGAGTTCACTTACCTTCGCTTTTGGTTGGTCGGTTTCTCAGCTTTTTGTTGGGGATAATGGGGCAATCAACCCAAGATATATCCCCCTAAAACTGTCCTGCAACAAAGATAGCACAACAATGCAATATATGTTCCCCACACGGGAACTCAATGGCAACAATCACAATCAAGCACACAAGCAACCACAAGAGACAAGAATTTTTATGTGGAAACCCTTACTCGATGTGAGCAAGGGAAAAACCACGGGGCAAGACCGGCAACGATTTCACTACGGTCAAAGCGAGGCAAATTTCTTCCCGATTTTGTTGCCCACAAAACCGAGGTACAAACCACGAGCACAATAGGTAGTTCTTTTACAAGTAACCAACTACCCTAGGTATCTAAAATACCAAACAACATGCTTAAATCAAGATAGATGCATTGACTCCCCTTGTGGGCTCCCGGATGGAGACCCAAACCGATGCTCGGCTCCTTGAGGTCGTCCGCAACGACCTCCAATGGTTGCTCCCACTTGAGCTCGCCCAAAACCACTGCTCTTCCGAAAACCAATGCCGCAATCCTAGTCGCTGCTCCTCTCGAACCCGGTTGCTGTTGTACGAACTCGAGATGCTGCTCCTCGCGAGCCCAAGCTCGAGCTCTCTCTCGTGGAGGAAGATGTCGAGGGTTTCAAAAACCCTACCGCTGCTGCACACTGGAATGGAGGAACGAATAGCGGCTCTCGTGTTCTGAAATTGGGAGGAAAAGCCCCGATTAGGGTTCCCTGGAATGGGATGCAAAAAATTGGGCAAATATCAAAGATGTCCCTCCCCCCAAGTTGGGGCTGGAAATTGCAAAGAAACCCAACAACCTCCTCCTCTAGTCCCAACGGAGAGGTGTTGTCTTGGTGATGGAGATCAAGAAGAGGTGACACCGCTCAACTATCTACAGAGCTGAAGCTTGTCACGAGTGACTGCCTTTGTCAACATATCTGAGGGGTTCTCATCGTTGTAAATCTTCTTCAACATGAGCTGCTTCTGTTCAATTGCATCCCTCAGCCAATGATATCTCACACCAATGTGTTTTGTGCGAGCACGGTGCATGGTACACTTGCTCAAGTCTATAGCGCTTTGGCTATCACAAAACATAACTGGCTCAGTGTCATCCAATCCAAACTCACCAAGAAAGCGTTGTAGCCACAACACTTCTTTCCCAGCCTCTGCTGCTGCAATGTATTCTGCCTCGGTAGTTGAGAGAGCAACACATTTCTGTAGCTTGGATTGCCATGATATGCCTGCAAAAGTGAAAATGTAACCTGAAGTGGACTTTCTCTGGTCCATGTCTCCTGCCATATCTGCATCAGTGTAGCCACATAGTTTGGGATCTGACCTCCCAAACACAAGACACATAGTTGAGGTCCCTCTCAAGTATCTTAAGATCCACTTCACTGCCTCCCAATGGTCCTTCCCCGGATTGGACATGAACCTTCTTACCACACCTACTGCATGGGCTATGTCGGGTCTAGTGCAAACCATTGCGTACATGAGGCTCCCAACTGTTGACTGGTACGGGATCTTGGTCATCTCTGCTTTCTCCTCAGAAGTAGAAGGACATGACTCTTTGGTTAGCTTGAAATGAGTGGCTAAAGGCGTGCTGACAGGCTTGGCATTCTTCATGTTGACCCGCTCCAACACGCATTCAACATAGCTCTCTTGTGATAACCACAACATGCGCTTCTTCATGTCCCTTGTAATCTGCATCCCAAGGATGTGACTAGCCTTGCCCAAATCTTTCATCTCAAATTCTTTGGAGAGTTCCCTCTTGAGATTTGTAATGAGATTGGAATCATGACCTACAATCAACATGTCATCCACGTAGATCAAAAGAATTACAAACCTGTCATTGGGAAGACGACGGACATATACGCATGGGTCGGCTGTAGTCCTTTTGAAGCCCTGCTTTGCCATGAAGGCATCAAACTTCAAGTACCACTGTCTCGGGGCTTGCTTCAAGCCATAGAGACTTTTCCTCAACCTGCAAACCATATGCTCTTTCCCTTTCTCTTGAAATCCCTATGGCAGCTCCATGTAGATCTCTTCTTTCAAATCACCGTGAAGAAATGTCGTCTTCACATCCATATGCTCCAGCTCAAGGTCCATGCTAGCAACAAGTCCTAGCACCATTCTCACAGAGTTCATATTCACCACTAGGGAGAAGATCTCATCATAGTCCACTCCTTCCTTCTGGCTGAATCCTTTCACTACCAACCTGGCCTTGTACTTGACCTGCTTGCCGTTGTTATCTGATTTCAGCTTGTAGACCAACTTGTTCTTCAAGGCTCTCTTCCCTTTAGGAAGCTAACAAGATCATAAGTGTTATTTTTCTTGAGAGATAACATCTCTTCATTCATTGCATTGCGCCAATGACCCTTATCCTTGTGCTCCTGTGCCTCCTCAAAGGTGTATGGCTCACCTGCATCTATGAGCATCACGTACATAGAAGTGGGGTAACGAGATGATGGCTGGCGTACTCTCTCAGATCTTCTGACCTGAGGCTCTGCTGCATCTGCATGTGGATGAGGCTGCTCCCCCTGCCCTAGGACCCCTGGACCTGCATCAACAGGGTATGCATCTGGCTCATTCTACTCTAACTGCCCATCCTCTCCACCTGTACCGTGTACTGGAGAGGGATCCATGTCCTCATCGCTGTCAACATCAAGGGAAAACTCATCTGCATCGCCACACTCAGTGGTGTCCTCAACCAACTTCTGGTTCTCATAAAAGATCACATCCATGTGCCTGGTGACTGTCTTCTTCCTTGGATCCCAAAGACGGTATCCAAACTCCTGATCTCCATGGCCAAGAAAAATACAATGCACTTCCTTGTCATCTAACTTCTTCAGCTGCTCCTTGGGTATCAATGCATATGCCTTGCATCCAAACACCCTCAAATGAGCATATGAGGGGTCCTTCCCTGTCCAAACACACTCTGGAATCTTGAAGCCCAAAGGAACTGATGGAGATTGGTTGATCAAGTAACATGCGGTGCGAACCGCCTCAGCCCAAAAGGTCTTGGGCAACTTCGTTGTCTTCAGCATACAACGGACTCTCTCAATAATGGTCTTGTTCATCCTCTCAGCTAGACCATTGTGCTGGAGTGTACCTGGCTCTGTCCTCTCATGCCTGATGCCGTGCTCTGCACAATAGCCCTGAAAGCTACGGGAGGTGTACTCTCCCCATTATCCGTGCGTAGACACTTCAACAATTTTCTTGTCTCGCGCTCAATCATGGCATGGAATTTCTTGAAGCAATCAAACACCTGATCCTTCGATCTCAGCATATACACCCACACCTTCCTAGATGCATCATCAATGAAGGTGACAAAATACATGTTGCCTCCCAAAGAGGCCGTGTCCATGGGACCACAAACATCAGAGTAAACCAACTGTAGAAGTTCTCTCTTCACCTTGGATCTGGCTCTGTATGGTGCACTCCTGCCCTTCCCAACCTCACATGCATCACAAGGAGACAAAGTGATGTCATTGTGGTAGGGGATCAACTCTCTCTTGCTAAGAAGTTGCAAGCCCTTCTGGCTCATGTAGCCAAGCCGACGGTGCCACAAATCTGAATTATCTACTTCATTAGCACGCACACTGGCATCCATGACCTTCACTATAGTCATGTAAAGCGTGTGACACAACCTGCCTCTCACCATGATAAGAGAACCCTTACTTATCTTGCACTTGTTGTCGCCGAACTTCAGATAGTAGCCTTCACTATCTAGCTGTGAGCCTGATATAAGGCTAAGCCGCACATCAGGAACATGCCTCACATTCTGGAGGGTTATTGAGCACCCAACATCCGTCTGAATCAAGATGGTGCCCATACAAATGATCTTTGAGTAACTTTCGTTACCCATCAAGACTCTCCCATAATCACCACAGGTATAGGTGGTAAAGAACTCCTTGTGTGGAGTCACATGATAGGAGGCGACCGTGTCAACGACCCAATCCAAATCACTCCCTGCATGCAAGCACTGGTCCTGGATGGTGAGAATCACTCTTCTACACTATCATCTGCCACGACTGCTGCTACATTCCCACCTTCATTTTCTGATCTTTCTTCTTGGTTTCAGCTTGCTCTCTTTTCCAAACCTTGCAATCTCTCTTCCAGTGACCGGGTTTCTGGCAATGATGACACTTTCCTCTGCCCTTGGGCTTGTCTCTTGATTTCTGTCTCTCTTATGATGCACCTCTGCTGCTAGATCTTCCTCTCCTCTCAACTGCATACACATGTGAAGAGGAGGATGCCTCTCCCGAAGAACGACGTCTAATCTCCTCATTGAGGAGACTGCCCTTGACCATAGCCATGGTCAACTTGCTATCCTTCGCAGAGTTGCTCACGGTGACTACTAGAGTCTCCTAACTGCCTGGTAAAGAACCCAATAAGAGAAGTGCCTGCAACTCGTCATCAAGTACCAACCCCATGTAAGTCAACTAGTTGATAATGCTTTGGTAATCGTTCAAGTGCTCCGCCACTTTGGTTCCATCCTTGTATTTCATATTCACAAGCCTTCTAATTAAGAAAGCCTTGTTGGTTGCGGTCTTTTGGTCATAGAGTTCGGACAATTTGCCCCATAACTCCTTTGCATTCGTCTCCTCGGCAACATGATGGAACACAGACATATCAAGCCACTTCCGAATGATCCCAATGGCCTTTCGGTTCAACTTTGTCCACTCTCTTGCGGATATGTTCTCTGGCTTGGCGCTCTCACCCTCCACCGGATCGTGGAGGTCCTTGCAATACAAGATATCTTCCATCTTGGCCTTCCAAATATGCCAATTGCTACTTGTGAGCTTGATCATTGTGTCCTCATCATCTTTGCCCATTTTTGCTCAACTTGAGCTCTGATACCACTTGTCAGGGATAATGGGGCAATCAACGCAGGATATATCCCCCTAAAACTGTCCTGCAGCAAAGATGGCACAACAATGCAATATATGTTCCCCACACGGGAACTCAATGGCAACAATCACAATCAAGCACACAAGCAACCACAAGAGACAAGAATTTTTACGTGGAAACCCTTACTCGATGTGAGCAAGGGAAAAACCACAGGGCAAGACCGGCAACGATTTCACTATGGTCAAAGCGAGCCAAAGTTCTTCCCGGTTTTGTTGCCCACAAAACCAAGGTACAAACCACGAGCACAATAGGTAGTTCTTGTACAAGTAACCAACTACCCTAGGTATCTAAAATACCAAACAACATGCTCAAATCAAGATAGATGGATTGACTCCCCTTGTGGGCTCCCGGATGGAGACCCAAACCGATGCTCGGCTCCTTGAGGTCGTCCGCAACGACCTCCAATGGCTGCTCCCACTTGAGCTCGCCCAAAACCACTGTTCTTCCGAAAACCAATGCCGCAATCCTAGTCACTGCTCCTCTCGAACCCGGCTGCTGTTGTACGAACTCGAGATGCTGCTCCTCGTGAGCCCAAGCTCGAGCTCTCTCTCGTGGAGGAAGATGTCGAGGGTTTCAAAAACCTTACCGCTGCTGCACACTGGAATGGGGGAACGAATAGCGGCTCTCGTGTTCTGAAATTGGGAGGCAAAGTCCCGATTGGGGTTCCCTGGAATGGGATGCAAAAAACTGGGCAAATATCAAAGATGCCCCTCGCCCCAAGTTGGGGCTGGAAATTGCAAAGAAACCCAACACTTTTGGGTTTCAGTGTTTGGAGGCCCGTACAGGTTTAGCTGTATCTGAGTTTGTGCCTTGAATTTGTGACGTTTGGAGAAGGTATTTTGCAAGAGGAGGGAAAGTCTTGGCTGTTGGGGATTTCCCGAGTTCTAGAGGATCTTTTCTTGTAGCTTTTGCACCCCATAGCTAAGGAAATAGGGGATTATGGTAGGACAATCGGGATGTAGTATATGAATCGAGATAAGGAATGATGAGGGGATGAGAGTTAGGGATGAGAACACAGGAGATAGGGGGGATAGAGAAAAGTAGGAGGGTTAGTGGGGATGGGGAATGGAGGGGTCGGGAAGAGAGGTTGTAGACGTGGAGGAGGACGATAGTGGGTAGCTAGTAGGAGGACAACACACCTGATGAGAATGGACAACTCTAAGTTGAGATCACAGTAGGCTTCCCATCTCATCTGAGGATCACCATCGTAATCGTCAGACCGGTCCTTTGATGATCCTCTATTACAATAATAGACGTCACCGTGCTGTATTTTTTTCCCTTTTTTTTCGAAATCCTTATGAAGAATTCAAATGGAATATATGAATGTTTTTCTATGTTTCTATTAAAATTTATCTTGAGGGTATGCTTGGTCTTTGGACCTATTTTATTGTAAAAGAATTCACCATATCCATGAGACTTAAAAAAACATTTCAATTTTGACTCTTTCTTTAACTTTCATAATAAGATAATTACAACCGTCGAATCAAAATGAAATTTGATGAGAATAAAGAGCGACATCCATAGATTTACATGGTTTGGTTCGGGCATGGTAGTCTCAGCTGTGCGTAAACCCACCGCTGACGTGCTCCGGTGATCGACAGATGATAGAATTTATATCTGCTCTATTAGTCTACCTTCCCGTTTTGATTTCCTTCCTTTTCGTTTGCGCTATGAATTGTATCATGCAGCTGCGTGTCTCGAGTGTGATGACAAACGCGCCCACGGTCCTCACTCTGGACTGCGACATGGTATCAAACGACCCCAAAGCAGCACAGAGGGCACTCTGCTATCTCCTCGACCATGACAGCAATTCCGAACTCGCCTTCGTCCAGTTCCCTCAGCGCTTCCGCCACCTCAACCGCCACGACACCTACGGAGGCTCGTTCACCGACCTCTTCTTCATAAACCCGTCAGGAATGGACGGCCTCCGCGGCCCCAGCTACGTCGGGAGTGGCACCTTCTTCTCTCGCCGTGCCCTCCACGACAGCAGCAACCTGCAGAAGCATGCACCAGCTCCTCTGGGCTCCGATGAAGTGCTGGGAAGGGCACACCACGTGGCATCGTGCAAACTCGAAGAGGGCTCCGACTGGGGCTCCGAGGTACTAGTTTTCCAGCTTCTACCACATATTTTTTTTATTTTAATTGATGGTTTCTCAACACGGTCATCTGTGGCAAAGTGCATCGTTAACTATTAGAAATCTAGATCAAGTTTATGAGCTTATTATCCTAGATCTAGATCGGTCGAGTCAGATGGAATCCCTAATGCCTCTTATCCACTTCCCGGATTCATTATCTGCCTTATATTGACGCACCTCTCACGTACTTGAAAGAGAGAGAGAGAGAGCGGCTGAGGAGTTCTTTGAGGCATACTTCCAACGCGGGCTGATTGTCGGTCTTTTTTTTCTAAGACCTTTGACTCTCTTTCCACGGAAATCAAAGTTCCAACAGGGTCTGCTGCAGCAGATGCTGCAAGCTCACATGAATTTATTCTTTTTGTGGACCTGTACCCATCGAATTCGTGTGAACAACTAGTTATCGCGTGATAATTTAAATTTATATCAACGTTACTTTTAAGAAGATATTTTTATAGTTAAGATACTGTCATTTTTAGCATCACTCATATGTTAAATCTGGAAAGATGATAATTGAAATTTATTAAGTTCTTAATTTTATATCAGAATTTATAACCTGATCTAAATTACAGCACAGTAGGATTTGGAACAAAAATAAATTTATAATAAGTACTTTTGGTAATCATAGGATTTTAATCCTACCATTAAATCTATGAATTATGTTATAGTTTTAAAGAAAGGTAAAAAAAAATCATGCATTAAATTTCGCTTTAAATTTAGAGGGCATTTGGAGCCTTGCTATAAAATTTGGAATTAAGGAACAATTATTGGCAAAAGAGGAAGAATACCTAATATTCATTGTATGTCTTTTGTAACTAAGTGCTTTACAACGAGTATCTCAAATTTCGACGAAAAAGTCAACGAATAGATGTCAATATTTTAAACTTTAGAAATTAATATGAATGATATCCCTTGGGAATTACAACAACAACAACTAACTTCACAACAAATAATATTTCTTATACATATTTTTTCGTGACAAATATTATTTCTTATACATATTTTTTCACGATGGATGGTTGTCATATCAGCTTTTGTGTATTTTTTTCCGTACTTGTTTTTGCTGGGTATTTTTTTCTCGTACTTTTTTTAGTACTTTTTAATGTGTAAACGCGGTCTCTTGTATAATCCATAGTCTTATTTGTTTAAGAATTTCTTATACATAGTTTTGATTTTAATTTATGACCCAGAGTTTTTTTCCCAAAACTTTTATATCTGTAAGTTATGTGCCAAAAGTATAAAGACCAAGAGTTCAAAGGATGTAATTGGCATGCTCTAGAATATTCGCAACATACATTTTATCTCTTCGAAAAACTACACCATCCTTCGCAAGCCAAATTGCCCACAATGTGGTCACTCCATGGGTTGTCACGGAAGATTGCAAATTGCATGAAGTCCCAATCGAATCATAGAAAGATCTAGAATTCAGCACGCCTATCTCGATGGGAGCAAGCTCCACCAATCTCTCTCTCAACGTTAAATAGGAAACAAACAAGTTACCAATATCCTCGTTACCTTATGCACAAAAATGGCATTAATCATTATCCCATGGAATAATATGGCCTTCGTGCACCTGTCATGATACGCTTAGTACCTAGTAGTCACATGAATACTTTGACTCTGACGAAGAATCTTCCAAGTTCAAATATACCCCAATATTGGCATAGCTATGCCAAAATTAAAAATAAATGAAACATTGAGAACCTTATATGCCTTATTCATGGAAAACTGACCACACTGCCAACTCCAGTAGTCTGGTCTGAGAGAACCCCACCCGAATAAATAACTCTTTCATTCTCAAGAGGTCCGGCGTCGGCTGCTCAAAGAGCTCAGTAGGAAATGTAGGTGACCAAGGATCATAAAATCCAAACACCTACTAGCCCATGATGATTCACCGCCAAATTTTCCATATTGAAATTGGGGTTCGACATACATGAGTTACTTAACGGACTGCTATTGAACGCAGTTAATTAAGTAAAATAAAGAAGTGACTACGACTAATAAAACCTGATTTGCTTACCAATTTAAGCAACATGATGGAGCAGTAACTAGGATGCAGTTTACAACAGAAGATAAGCAATTAAAGCGTAGGCCACTCCTGTCCAAGTTGTCTACATAGAGGTGGCAATTAAGAATGAAATTAATTAAAATTACTACAGGCTACCTTCTCATAGAGAGGATACCCTGCTGTTATAGTCCTTGTCGTAACGCAGGGAATCCGTTGGATGGAAAATGGATGGTCTCGAGATACATGCCGACTATCTTCAGCCTCCTATGAGGGCTGTCCAATCATCCATCGGATCTCCTGCGTTACAGCATGAGCTGTTACAACAAGAGATCCGTTCCCACCTACTCAAATGTCAAAAAGGATCCTCTGTTGTGGTGTTGTGCATGTTGTGGTCGCGTGAGCCGCTAGATCGTGATCGAACGATTCACATGATTTTGCATGGTACAAACCCACAAAAAATGCAAAATTGTATTAACCGCTCAATCAAGATCGAGCAACACACACTCCTACAGCTGACTCCGCTGCCCTCCCGTATGCAGCAGAGGATCCGATTCCTGGATGCACAAGAAGGTAGCTGTGTGATTTTCTGTTGCACACACATACACTCTCTCTCTCTCTCTCTCTCTCTCTCTCTCTCTCTAGATTACCGATGAAAATAAAAATGCAGCTAAAGTAGAAAAGAAAGGTTGCGGCAATAGATCAAATTTTCTTACCCCTTAACAGACAGCATATCATTGTAAATGAATACATGGTTACTCTGACTCTGAGAGTAATTAGTTCTACTTAAAAAAACTAAGCATATCGTAGTGAACTCAATATAGCATCTGCAGTGTCCCCTGCAGCCGTTCATGCAATCGTAATGACAATGGCTTTTGATCGTATGAATCACCCCGGAAGATCCTTGCCCAAACCTAGATAGAACAAAGGTTCATCAACTTATATGTAATGAACTCGAGAACAACAAGTAGATTTTAGCCCTTATCATAACTGCTCAATACCAAAAAGTTGTGTTGATATATATATAGGTGCACGGTCGAAAATCATTGGCAGTGATCAAGAATCCATTAATATTGCTGGTGGGTTTCCGGTATGGTTCCCTGGTGGAGGACTACTACACTGGGCTGGTGCTGCACTGCCAAAGGTGGAGATCTGTTCTCTGCAACCCACGGAGGGCAGCGTTTTTAGGGCACGCCCCCACAACACTGAATGACTCCCTGAGCCAGGTAAGGAGGTGGGTTGTGGGGCTTCTCGAAGTGGCCATCTCGCGGCATTGCCCCCTTATCCTCGGCTTCAAGAATTCCTTGTTTCTCGTCGGAATGTGCTACGCTCATTATGCTTTCTGGCCCTTCTGGTGCATCCCCATCCTTATATACGGCACTTTCCCACAGATTGCACTGCTCTACGGACACCAATTGCTGCCCAAGGTTAGTCTGCATATCATTTTCAGTTGAACTATATATACCAATCAACTAATTCATGCTTGATGTACCTGCCATTCGCTTTTATCGATCTCTCACCAAGTAGTATTATATGTTATATGATATCCGAGAGAACAGTGTACAAGGAACAATCCTTGATGCGTAGATAAATCATTGATTTAGCTGCTCGTTATTACGGTCTTCTACAAGATATTTCGCCGTCTTTCTTGTCAGTTTTTCTTCCTACATCTCCAGTAGAGAGGAATCACAAAGACTTATTGTTCATTATGAAAATAAGCACTACTAGAAAGGAAGTCGTTAGATGCTGACAACTTGACCATTAATCATGAATGAACTTTGAGTTGATAACCTTCTTTCTGGTTATTTTCACGTTATAGTTTTTCAGGGGCTTAAAGAAAAGTAACTGCATTACAATCAGTAGTAAAAAGGCGTCTTCCTATTTTCGACTCTTTTTTTCTTATATATACCACTAAATTCTTCTCACCGTTCGCAACTCTTGTTAGCAATTACCTACCAGCATGAAAGAAACTTTAGGTTGGGTTGTATATTCCACAAAGAACGGGTTTTTTCGCTCCAATATAAATTTCACTTCTACTTGGGTAACATATATCATTTGTTATAAACTAGGCAAGTGATCCACGCAGCATGGTGTACGTCTCCCTCTTTATAGCGGCCTACGCCAAAGACCTTGTAGATCACCTGATAGCAGGAGGAACCTACCGAAGGTGGTGGAATAGCCAGAGGATGTGGCTGATCCGTGGAGTCACGGCCTTCCCCATGGGCTCACTTGAATACGCCCTAAAGCATTTCGGCTTCCCGGGTCTCGGCTTCAACGTCACCTGCAAGATGGCAGATCCCAACCAAAGCACCAGGTATCAGGAAGGTCTGTTTGAACTCATACCGACGTCCCCGTTTACGATATCCATAGGGACGATCGCCATCATCAACCTCGTGGCATTAGTGGTGGGCTTGACAAGGTTTGCAAGCAGTCCGGGGGACGTGATGGTGCAGTTGTTGTGCGGATTCGTGGTGGTGAATTGCTTGCCTATATACGAGGCCATGTTTATAAGGAGGGACGGGGGGAGAATGGAAGCGGACTGTGTAGTGAAGTGCTGCCTGTTGGCTGCCATTCTCTGCGCTCTTGGAGGGTTTGTGCTCAGTTAGTAGGTGAAGGATAATTAGTATTAAATAGACGCTCCTTGACCCCGACTTTTTCCCTTGCAAGAGAGATCGACGGTAAACAAACTATTGCGATCCACATCTTTTGCAACTTCTTCCTCCTGCAACTGTTTTCACTCGTAATATCATATAGATGCAAGATATATCAGCCATCTGTTTTCCCTTCAAATTTAATTGATCCGTCGTGATCAAATTATTATATCTTTTATGCTTGATCCCTTCTTCCTACAGATATTTCCTAGTAGTTTTTTCCTTGGGATTAATTGAAAATAGCATCTTATATATATACACACTCGAAAATCATTGAGAGGATTTTGGCAATATTGTTTTTTAGAGAAAAAAAGGTGAAATCTCAAGTTGAGACTCACTGAACAAAGGTTCAGGCAATATTGTTATATCTCTTTCCTAGTAGTTTCTTGTTTTTTAGGCTCATTTAGTTAACAAACTAGATCTTTTTCGATGATTGTCAGTAGTTCCTTCCCATGCTTATGATTTTGATTTTATCCCCATCCATTTCTCTCGTTCTTCCCAGCCACATCACACCTCTACGACCAACTTCGGCCTTATGTGTAACTTCCAATGACCTACCAAAAAAAGACTATGGAGACAAGGCAATCATTGGCTAGTTTCCCATGTGTAGATTAGTAGAAAGATGCACAAATAAAAGATGGAAGTGTGTTGTGATGACCATCCTTCGAGGATCGGATTACTCGACAGACCGATTTCCATGCACATACATTCCCAACATTTGAAACACATGATGAAATATATGGAGAGATCATCACAAAAGACTAGAATTTACAATTTCTATTCCATTCACAATATATCCATCCTTAGTTACAATGCATGTCCACAAGAAGTTCACTTGTACCATATATGTATAAAGAATGTGCCCACAAATACCACATTACATATCCCATGTCTCTCAAAAACTACAAGTAAAGAAAGCAGTAAACTAACTACAAGTACCGTACTACAAAAAGAAACCGTGTAGCTGCTCAAAAGAAGTAACTCAAGTATGAGCTGCTCACTATTGTGGTTGCTCCTGAAAACCTATGGATGCAACACAAAGGTACGTAATGAGAAAAAGCTAAAACTACAACAAATAAGGGGATAAGAAAGTGTCCAAAAGAAAACAACTGGATAAACTATCCTCGCAAAGAAGTATGTAGTCTTGATCCACGTGAGAACTCGCATTATGACTCTAAGTCACTAAGGAAACCTTAGGGTTGGGGTGCATATGCAGGCATGTGGGTGGGGTACAATGCATCCTAACTAAGTTCCTAACAAGTATACTAGCTTCCAATTACATAGTGTAACTCTATGAAAAACTCCCATGAATCATTGCATACCGTCCAAGTTCACTACCCATGTATAAGAGTGTTAGCCATGTGAGCCCGAGGCGAACTATTCTTACAATAAATGTTATTGTAATATATATATATATATATATATATATGTGATTTATCAATAAAAATTATTGATTGTTTCACTCCCTTTTTGAAATTAAATGAGTGAATGCACTGTAAGGTCCCTCTGTACAATTAGGGTTATGTATCATGGTTGTCTTGATGATCATATAGCTGTTGATTCATTAATTGAATCACAGAGGATGGTGTTTGATGAATATCTAAAGAGTTAGATAGAGGATTCATCAAGCACCGTCAAATGATTATTAAGAGATGATCTCCAGCCTGAATAGGAGATGTCAATCCTTTCTCATAAAGGTTGATATCTGACCGACCTCTTGATGCAGGTCCTCTACATGGGAATAGTGATTCGGAGGTGTCAGATTAGTTAGGTCAAGGGGTTGACTTAACGAGATCGAGATAACCTAAGTCCTATATTGAATGCTATCACAATATAGGCATGCATCCTCTGACCAGAGACATATGTGTTACTATATGTCTGAGTGTGTACATTTGGCAGACTAATAGGTTGACGACCTAACCAAGGTCTATACACCGACGAGCTGATGTGCATGTAAGGGCATATGAGTAATACGATCTCTCAAAGGGATCATACAAGTTCACTTGTGAACCGAAAGACATGAGCTCACTCATGAGGTATTGGGACCGATCAAATTCCATGCATGGTCGTCATGCTTTGGAAGTATGACAAGAATTTGATGGTGTGATATATGCTTTGGGAAAGCATATGATCGATACCGATTCCCAATGACCAAGATTTAGAAAATTGGTGATCAAACCCTGAAGATGACAGTGTAAAATTGATCTATATCTTCAGGTTGATCATAGGTCTTTCAGTATGCAAGATGTACATGTGATAGGAAAACCTGAGGGTGATTTGATCATAAACAATTGTATAGCTATGACACTTCCATTCTGAGGGAGTGATGAAATCGGTTTGGATTTTAGTGACTCCTCTCATTAGAGAAGTAATCTGATCTTGGTCCAAGTGTTGGACATTGATCTGAATGAGATTTAGATGTAATGAGAAGATTAGATTTGTGGTCTTGATTTAATCAAGCATTTATGAGAGGTCCGTGAGATCTAGATTTGAGATGAGATCTCAACATCCAAGTCACTATACATGGAACAATACAATCGTCGTGTCCTTATCTCCAAGTATATGCGGAGAAAGCGTATTATTCTTGAAAGGGTTCAAGATTAATTCCATAGTTGCATTATATCTAAGCATTGAGAAATTGATAATTAAATGTGATTTAATTATCTTGAATAATGTGAATTTGATTCACATTAACGGATGTGTGTGAATGATGATCCAATATAATCAATGTGATTTAATTATTATGGATAGGAATAATGTTGATAGCAATATCCAATCATTCGTAATATATTATAAATATGATTTATAATGTATTAAATAGGGCTTATTATGATTTATATTTGTTATTTAATTATTGGTGTGAATTGGATTTACATTGTATAATTAATTAAAAATATAAATTATCTTTTATTTTTGGGTTGTGAATGTGATTCACAAATTTTCAATGGTAAGATTGCAATATTCTCAAAATTAATTATGAATTATTTTATAGAATAATCTACAACAAAAGTTATTGGAACAATAATGGAGATTTTCATGGAGATATGCAATCTCATGAGATTGTATGAGATTGCCTCCACCATGAAAATAGGTGGACGGCTACCAAGTCCTCTATGGAATTGGTGGTCGTCTCACCTATTTTATGGAGAGACATTATCTCCATGCTAATTATCTCCTTATTTGTTTGATTTGATTTAGGATTGAATTGTATGTTATTTATCAAATATATTTGATCTAAATTAAATTATTAATTGTTGGTTTTTAGCAACAACAATCTTGACCATTGGATTAAACACAAATCAATCTCATCTATTGATTTTTTGTCTCATGGATTGTGAACCATGAATCCCAACACCCTATATAAAAAGAGGCACTCCATGCTCTCTAGTGTTACAACAACAAGAACAAGCATCTTAAGCTCTCTCTCTCTCTCTCTCTTCTCTCATTCCACGCGTCATCTCCTCTCTCCCTTCTATTGGTGGCCGTCCACCAAACTCTAGAGGAGGAACGTCGTCGTCGCTTCACCATCGCGTCGCTGCCTCGACGTCTCTCGGTTCTCCATATTCTTTGGAGTGCTTCGCTCCTGAAGAAGGTGTTTGATCTCGTGCGATGAGATCAGGCGTTCACCGTGCTTGGATCAATTTCTTAGATTGTAAGGATCACGCGACTCATCCCCGTGCTCGCAAGCGTCTTCTCCAAAGATCAGATTTGAGACAGGAGGTCTCTTTTCGTAGAGACTCGATCAATCATGCTACAATAGATATTTCTATATACTTGATGTAGTTTTATATGAAACGATCTGAGAATCGTTC
This sequence comes from Ottelia alismoides, assembly GCA_037367405.1. NCBI lineage: Eukaryota > Viridiplantae > Streptophyta > Magnoliopsida > Alismatales > Hydrocharitaceae > Ottelia > Ottelia alismoides. Next base: position 42,719 of record JAZKJV010010630.1, read on the forward strand.
TTGGATCATGTGGTTTCATCATGTGAAAAATTTTATATTCCGCTGCATAGAACAATTAGTCTGACTAGTCGTTCTTCGCCGTATTTGATCTGATGCTCACGCTTCCGTGATGCGCTTGAGGATTATCCCATATTCTTCAAGTGGTATCAGAGCCATAGGTCGAAGGTTTTTGGATACAATCCGTAAATCTAGGACGACTTGGGTTCGTTAAGGTCGCGAAAGTCTTTATCGCATTTCATTTTCGCACCTCTGTTTAGTGAATAGATTCGGCCCTGTTTAAAATGTTTAAACATGAATTAATCACTTGGATTTTGTTCCCCATTAAATAAGGAAACCATAGGATCTGAGTTTACTTAATTTGGATTCCGTTTGTTTGAGATATGGTCTTTTGAATAAACATGTATTCACTATTGCGGGAACTGCGAATCTTAACATGATTAATGAGTTAATTAATGTTTTGATGCACCCAGAAATGTGTAAAATATCACTTAGATTTTTTCATAAATCAAATTAGCAATCTTAGGAAACTGATTTTGCGTAACTTGGATTTAATTTGATTGAGATATGTTAATTTTAGTTAGTGGGGGGCACTGCTGAAATTTCATTCCTAATCAAGAACCATGTGATTGTCAATTAGAGAAATTAATTGTTAATTTCTTGGAATAATTATGAAAAATATTTTGAGAAATATTTAGTGATAATTATTTCCTTAATTGACATGGCCTCAACCAATAATTTGATTAGATGAGATCTAGATCAAAATTGGTTACACGATGAACAAACAAACTTGTTTGAATAGGATCGGGAATTTGTTTAGCAAATTTTCTTATAATCAAAATGATTTTGATTACCACTATATGATATAAATTCGGTTGAAAAATCGATGATCATCTCAAAGTACACAATGATCTATTTGACATTATCCTTTCCTGAGGTGGATATGGTATCTAGTAGGGGAGCGTTGGGGTAGCAGGTCGCACCGGTTGCGGTCTGTCCCACTCCCGTCAGTATTGGCCATGACAATGGGTAGGGACTCGATAATGCCGGATAAATCAAGGTGTATTTTTCTAATTAATAAAATTCGAATAATACGTACTTTGAGATTATACCTTCTATTCAAGAAATAATCAAGTTTGTTGATTATAAATTTTATTGATAATTAATTTAATGTGATTAAATTGATTATATCCAATTGAAACCCTCTATTATGAATAGATGTGTATTTTCCTTGGAAGAATTAGTTTTTTTAATAGAAGACGAGGGTGACCTCCCGAGATGGGATTCACCTCAATATTAATATATTAAAACATAATAAAGTGTACATTATCCGGCGACCCAGAATCGATATAGAGAGTTACAGTGGGCGAGTACATTCTCAGGGTAGAATCTTTGGTTTTTAAAAATAAGATCATTCCTCCCAACCCAAATGGCCCATAACACTGCAAAAGGGAAAGCACAGTCATCTGTTGAATTCCCTCCCACGGATCTCACTAATCTCCAGAAATCCATAGTACCTCCTGGCGACGCCCACGGTGATCCAACCTCCTTCCATTTGTGGTCAGATGTCGGGCACCTGAAAAACAAATGATCTGCATCTTCAACCTGCTCTCCACATCTGTCACACCTCGTGTCTGGAATGCCCAAAAGTCTTCCTCTCCTTGCTTTCTCGCACAGTCTTCCCCTTCTCAGACACCAAAGGAAGACCTTAACCCCGCATGGGATCTTGCTAGCCTAAATAATCTTCATATCCAAGCAAAGGTCTGCATCTAGGGCCTCGGTGGTCCCCTTGAATTCTTTGTATGCCTTCTTCGTTGAGAAACTACCATCCACCCATACAAAATGGTCCCTACCATAAGTGATGCAATCAGGCCTCGGCAGTTCCAACTGCATCCTTGATAGTTCCCTACCATAAGCGGACACGAACTGTGGATCCCAAGACTCTGATGTCCCAACTTGCATTAGAGAGCACTCTTTCGTCGCTGCTAAAGCAAAAAGCCTTGGAAATCTATTACTTAGTGGCCCATCACCCGTCCAATCATACTGCCAGAACTTGAAGCACTCCCCATCTCCAACCTTTGGTTTCAATTTCGGGGCCAACAAGGGAAGGACTTCTCGCACACCACCTCATAGAGGGGACTCGAACCGTACTTTCTCTGCCTCGAGGGAGCCTCGCACTTTGTATATCTCGCGCAAAAGTCTGGCCACCAGCTTGTCCGACTCTCCCCAGATCTGAATAACCCACTTTGCTAAAAGAGCTTTGTTCATGCTTGCGACATCTCGAATCCCTAAACCTCCTTCACTACGCGGTCGTGTAATCTCTTCCCAACTGACTAAGTGCATACCTGATCTTTGTTGCTTTCCATCAGACCAGAAAAATCTCTTCATCATAGATTCGATCTTCTTGCGGACCCCGACTGGCATTAATTTAGTGGAGAAAAAGAAGATAGGAATTGCTGACAGCAAATGCTTCAAAAGGATCAGCTTTCCCCCTCTAGACAAGGTAACTGCCTTCCACCCCGCCAATCTTTGCTCCATTCTCTGGAGAATTATGTCCCAATCTGACTTTTTGAGCTTGCCCCCCGTTAGGGGAAGGTCCAAGTAAGAAATCGACAACTCACCTAATGGACAATCCATCAGCTCTGCCATTCTACCAGCTTCGTCACCCTCCCATCCAAAAGGAATCACAACCGACTTGTGCCTATTTATCCGAAGGCCCGAAATACAACTAAAGATCTCCACTATCTGCACCGCCCTTCGAGTCTTGTCCTCTGTACCTCCCAAAAAGAGCACTGTATCATCCGCATATTGCAGAAGTGGCACAGAGATGGCTCCACATCGGAACCCCTCGCACCACCCATCCTCGACCGCACGCGTGAGAAGAACCGCCAGAGCATCTGCCACAAGGACAAACAACATCGGCGCCAAGGGACAACCCTGCCGATCTCCCCATTGAGGCTGGAAAAAACCTCCTTCGGGTTTCCCATTCACCAAGACCGAGTAAGAAGATGTTGTGACACATCTCTTCATCCAAGCAATCCACCGATCTAAAAAACCACACCGCCTAAGAGATACCCATAGAAAGCTCCAGTCCACGCTATCATAGGCTTTCTCGTAGTCAATCTTCCAAATCAAACCATTCTTCTTGTCCCGTCTCCACTAAAGACAAATCTCGGATGCCATTATCAAACCATCAGCCATCTGTCGTCCAGGTATGAAAGCAGACTGTTCTGTAAGAATCACCGCATCGAGGACCCTCTTTAGTCTATTTGCGAGAACCTTTGCAACAATCAGGTAAATAGCATTGGACAGCGCAATCGGTCTGTAGTCCTCCACTCTCAACGGTTGGTTCTTCTTTGGAAGGAGGAAAAGAAATGCCATGTTAACCTTCTCGAAGCCCCTATTTCCCTCCCTAAATTCGTTGATCACATCCAGAACCTCATCCTTCAGCAATTACCAAAACTCCCTGTAGAAGAAAATAGGGAACCCATCAGGACCAGGGGCACCATCAACATTCAGTCCCCACACCGCCTTTTTAACCTCTTCTTCCTCGAAATGTGCTTCGAGACTTGTAGCTTGGTCCTCTGACAAAGACTTCGTTCCTCTCCCAAGCCAACCCCATCCCTCCCCCCGCCTCCTCCTAGAGGTCTCCACAAAATGACCACTGAGCGCACGGCCCAGCTGCGTGTCCCCCACCACTCTCACCCCTCCAACCTCCAGCTCATGGATGTAATTTCGTCTTCTTCTACCCGATGCCACGGAATGGAAAAATATTGTGTTTGCATCTCCTTCCCGTAACCACTTTTGCCTTGATCTCTGCCTCCACTGCACCTCCTCTTTTTTGTCTTCCAATAGCAGATTTTCTAGCAACCTCTCCCTTTCTTCTGACTCTTCCCGATCTAGCCCTCTCTGGTCATCCAGTCCATCCAAGCGCATAACCCCCTCCTGAACAGCTTCCCTTTGGGCCTTTTGTCTAGCTCTCACCTCCTTTCCGTACATTAACAGAAACTTTTTCATCAGAGCCAACTTGTTTGCAAAGCGAGACACTGCCGATCCGTCTGGTCTCCAACTGATCCAACGCGATGCAACCTCCTCCTTGAAGCCATCCTCCAAAATCCAATAACGCTCGAATCTGAAGAAGAATGTTGTCCTCGTCTACTCCTCAAACGACCACAGAATCGATGTATGATCCGAGTGAGCCCGAGGTAAAGCCCAAGCCCGAGAGAGAGGGAAAAGCTCCAACCCATCAGCTGAAAGAAGGAATCTATCTAACCGAGATCTTGAGCTTATATTATGCCAAGTGTAAGCACGTCCCGTAGCATCCATGATCGAAAGTCCCCGCGTGTGAAGAAGATCCACAAATGCCTCAGAGCCCGGATGATGACCACCCCTGCATCTAGGCCGATCCTCCGGGAGAAGTGTTAAATTTAGATCCCCTCCAATGAGCCAAACACTATCCTCCAACACAGAGCCGACCTGGTCCAGGTCCGCCACGAGAGAGCGACGATCACTCCCAGTAGGACCATACACATTTGTCACCGTAAAGAAGACCCCATCGTGACGGCGCCTAAGACGTACCGAAATCGAGAAGAGCGAACGCTGCTCTCCCACCTTCTCAACCACCTCCTTCTTCCACCCTGTGAGGAGGCCTCCCGCTGCACCATTCACCTCCACCTCGACAAACTCAAGTGCATCCCCTCCCCCTAGTTCACGCCACAACACTTCTCCTCCCCTTGAGACCTTCGTCTCCTGAAGCATTACAATATCTGCACGTCCATCCATAATAAGGTTTCTCACACAAAGCCATTTTCGGGGCAGCCTAGACCCCTTATATTCCAGGACATCACCCTCATAAGGACAACTCTTTCTTCTTCAGAGGGGCCACTACCCCCAAGCTCTCTGCAAATTTTCTGTCCAGCGCCCGATAGGAGATGTTGATTCATTGGCACCCGTTGTTGTCTTTCTGACACCCACCTCAGCTCCTTCGAGGGGCTCCACCAGACTCTTCCCCCTTTTCTTCCTCACAGCAACCCCCTTCCTCTCAAAGCACCAGCCGAATCGCCGAACGTCACCAACCCCCTCCAGCCCCTTCTCCCGCGATGCATCGTGATGGGGGGCCACTGCAATACCGCCCCTCAAACCTCCTCCTAGACATCCTTCGTCCGCCCCCTGTCGCAACTCCTCCTACTTCTGCGATAGCAAATGCACCTCCAATGACAGCCCCGAGCTCAACTGCAACTTACTCCCGTCAACACAAACTTGGTTGAGACCACCCCCTTCACTAGGAGCACGAATCGACACTGCGGGCGATGATGTCCGAGACACGACCTCTCGATCAGGGGCTTGATGCTGGAGCTCCTCCATCTTCTCGAGTGTTGTGCTCTCCCGCCTCAGGACCTCTTCAGCGCGATGTCAGATCTGCCCAGAAGCTGCTACGATCTCGGGGTTCTTAGCTTGTAAGACATCCCTCGAAGGATCTACAACCGTTTCATTCATGTAACAGTAAGAATGACCTGGGAGCGAACCAGACCCCCTGCACTCCAGATCCGGGTCCACAACATCCGTCAAATATGGAACCATATCCTCAGCGTCTTTCCGATGGGTCTGCCCCATCGTGATGTTTTGTAATTCTGATCGATTTGGTGGAATAGCCATCCCCGAATCAATGACCCGGTCTGAGTGGCATGCAGAAATGGGATAGGGGGCCTTTGAGTCTCCAACTCGCCGAGCCCGAAATGGAGAATCCGCGCATGAGAGGTTTGAAATGGCAGTCATTAAAGCACCTTCGTCCCTCAACGAATTGTGGGGTCTAATTCCCTCACGAGTGGTTTGATTTGAAAAATTTACACGTTGGGCAATTGGCATGCGAGATTTAAATGTTGAGGGGCCATTCGGATTCTCCATAATTGGCTCCCCCGCCTTGAATGCACCAAACCGCAAACCATGCAGAAAAGGAAGCATTTTGTCTTCCGAGAAAGGTGGCGCCGCGAACGTTACAAACGTAACTGCCGGCCCGACGACCTCCGCCTTGAGCTCCACTCCGCAACCTGAAGGTTTACCGCCCTGTCGCCTCCTACGAAGATCCATATCGGTCTTATGAACTCCGACCGTCGCTAGTTCGACGTGAAGGGCACGTCCCTCCAATTGCACAACCCACCAACCAAGCTGTCGCGGATGAAGCTCTCGAACCCGGATAATAAGCTCTGGCCATTCACCCCTCTCGATTTCATCGCTTACGACATCTACAACCTCGTCGATCCCCGAGAGAATTCTCTGCACTCGCTCCAAACTTCGCCAGAGATATGGGATTCCCCGCACTCGCACCAAGGATAAGTGACGGGTAGAGAGGATTCCCTCCGTAGCACATGCCACTCTCCATCGAATGAGTGATTTTCCTAGCTTTGACAATGTCAGCAATGCCTCCGCCTCTTCACCATTGAGGCCTCGTGCCAGCACCCGCCACGCGTGACCAAGACGACATCACCCTGGAAATGCTCCCCCACTACCATCCCCACATCCGATGTCCCCCTGGATAGAACCTCCCTACCGCCTCCTTCCCCCACCAACAGGTTCGACGACACCCTCGAAACCGGAGAACCCCGGTTACCCATCTTGCAGGCGTTGTTCTAGTGTCCAAAGCCACGACATCTGAAACAACGAATCGAATCCCAACACTGACAAGCCCAATGGTCAAGGGCTCTGCAACGGAAGCAACCTTTCCCAAAAGGTCGAGGCCTAGCCGTGGCATAGGCCACTCCGCTCCCGGCTGCCATCCTCTTACGTCGACGACGATGAACTTCCATCCATCCCTGCTCACTATCGGCTCCCGGCCGACCCTGCTCTCTCATCCACTTTGGAAGAATTAGTTGTGTGAATATGATTGACTATGATTAATTAATTATAATTTGAATATGAGGTGGAGGATCACATAAGTTACATCCATGGTCTCCCATCAAGGCAAAGGATTCTATCGCCAAATATTGTGTATAGGAGACACCTGTCCGAAGTGACAACTCCTGTATATAATTTATTTGGATCGGGTTCTTTACTTCTCGAAAGAGTAAGGCCGTATACGTAGTGATCCCAATATCGGGTCCTCATATTATTGGGGTGATATTGTATTACGTATAGCGAGTATTAAGCCTGTTGACGGTTGGTTCAATTAACGATGGGTCAACATCATCTTAAGGGTGGTGGGTTCGTGTGTTAAAGACCGAATTGGGAAATGCAAAATGGACTTGCAAGGCGGAATGTGTTCCCTCTTCTCTTTATTCAAGTCACAGGTTCTCATATTATTGGGATGCGACAAAGATAGAGAGGAGATCCCAATTCTTGCTTGAGATATAGCGGTAAGTATATCTCTTTCTTTGAAAGATAATAAGGGAATAAACTTTCAAAGTTGACAGAGCAAGACTAATTTGATTTAAAATTCCTTAATCAAATGTTTTAAAATGAATATATAATCATTTATATGTTATAATATAGTGCATTCTTAATTTTCAATAATTTTAGGAAATGAAGTCCATGAACCCACTGAGCAGGCTCCTGGAGGTCAATCAGTTGACCGGACCAAATTATTCGGATTGGACACAAAATTTGGATCTTGTCCTTTCTGCAGAGCGCATCTCGTATGTGCTATCCAAGGACAAGATAGCAGACCCTCAGACTCTGGAAGATAAATCTTTTAATGAAAAATATGATGAAGATCATAACTTAGCGAGATGTTATATCCTGGCTCATTATCCAATGTGCTTCAGAAGAAGCATGTGAAAATGAACCATTGTCAAGAAATCATGATGAATCTGAAAGAAATGTTTGGTGACATAAACCGCACACAACATTACAATGTGATGAAAGAGCTTATTCACTGCAAGATGCAAGAAGGGACCTCTGTCAAAGAACATGTACTCAAAGTGTTTGGGTACCTCTTTGAATTGGAAACCCTGGGAGCCTACATGGACTCTGAAATGCAGCTGATTTCATTCTACTATCGCTCCCTAAGTCTTTCAACAACTTTGTTGTGTCATATCACATGGGCAAAGGTGATTTTACTAATGCTGGGTTGTTAGCTGCATTAAAGTCTACACAAGACGTAATGAAGAAGGATGACCTTTCTGTTAGTGCAATGATTGCACAAGTGAAAGGAAAGCGCAGTCGGAAGTAAGGTTCTCGGAAGGGCCTGCCCCAGAAGAGAAAGAATAAGAGTCAAGGAGTTGGCTCATCTTCCAATGCATCCACGTTGATAGCGTCGAAGAAAACCGACGTTTGTCACCACTACAAAAAGTCAGGGCACTGGTGGCGTGTCTGCCCAGAATACCTGAAGTCAGTTGACAAAGGTAAAGCTCCAGTAGTATGAAATCTACTTTCATCATTGAAACTAGTTTTCTCGTTGGACGAGAAGGAAGTTGGGTAGTAGATTCTGGTGCTTCTGTTCATGTATGTAATTTGTTGCATTTGTTTCAGTAAACTAGGAATCTGAAGCAAGGGGAGATAGTTATCTAGATGTGATCTGATGCAAGTGTGGCAGCAGTCGCCATCGGGACCTGCCGACTATCGTTATCTAGTGGTAGAGTCTATGCACTTAAAGAATGTCTTTATGTACCTGAAGTCGGGAGGAACTTGATATCTGTATCTAATCTTATTAGAAATAGATATTCCTTCCTTTTTTGTAATAAGTTAGTTATTAATCAATATGATAAATTTATTACGGATGGTGTTTTGACTTCTGGTGGACTCTATGAATTGTGCATTGATGAACATGTCATGAATGTTACTACCACTAATAAGAACCCTAAAAGATCCAGGGAGAATGGAAATCATTCGAATATTATTTGGCATCAAAGGCTTTGTCATTTATCTGTTGATAGGATCAATAGATTTATAAAGGATGGACCTTAGATTTTCTACATGTTCAACCTTTACCTACCTGTGAACATTGCATTCAAGGTAAAATGACCAGGATAACTTTCCGTAACAAGGTTACAAGATGCGAAGGTATTCTTGATCTAGTACATACTGATATAAGTGGTCCCTTCACTACCGCGACTCGAAATGGATATCGATATTATTTGACATTTATTGATGACCATTCGCGATACGGATTTATCTTCCTACTACGTCATAAATCTGAAACCTTTGAAAAGTTCAAAGAGTTTACGACTTTGTTTGAGAACCAGACCGATAGGAAGATTAAATAGATTCGATCTGACCGAGGTGGTGAGTACCTCTCAGATGAATTCAAGGAATACCTTAAAAGAGAATGGAATTGTCTCCAATCTCACTCCCCCTGGAACCCCCCAACTTAATGGTGTTGTTGAAAGATGCAATAGGACCATCATGGATATGGTCCGTTCATTGATGAGCAAAGCACATTTACCTCTTAGTTTCTGGGGATATGCAGTAGAGACTGCAATATATATCCTGAATAAGATTCCTAGCAAATCTGTACCCAAGACTCCTCACGAGCTATGGTATGGAACCAAAGCTAGTGTTAATCACTTGAGGGTTTGGGGTTGCTTGGTCCATGCGAAGAACATGGACTCAAGTAATCTAGAATCTCGCACTCATGAGTGTTACTTCATTGGGTATGTTAAAGATGGTATTGGATACCAGCTCTATGACCCTGAGACCCAAAAGGTTTTCTTCTCTAGAGATGTGAAATTTCTGGAGGATGATTTCTTTAAAGGTCAAGACAAAAATGAAGTAGAGGAACTCATTAGATCCCCTGAGGATTCTGAGCTTCTTGAACCAGAAACTGAAGAGATAAATAAATATGAAACACCCATACCTCTTTGAAGGACTTCGAGGGTGGTTGCACTACCTAAAAGGTATGGATTACATGTGTCAAGTAAGACTGACAATGATCCTACTTCATTTGATGAAGCACTCCCAGATCATGACATGGATAGATGGATGCTAGCAATGAAGTCAGAAATTGACTCCATGCATAATAATTGTGTATGGACCCTAGAGGATCCACCTAAAGGGGTAAAACCATTGGGTGTAAATGGATCTTCAAGAGAAAAAGGGGACTTGATGGGAAAGTAGAGACTTTCACAGCACGACTCGTAGACAAGGGCTACACACAAAGAGAAGGCATTGTCTACAATGAGATGTTCTCTCCTGTGGCTATGCTTAAGTCCATCAGGACACTGTTAACTATAGCTGCATCTCTTGACTACGACATCTGGCAGATGGACGTTAAGATGGCTTTCCTCAATGGATACCTCGAGGATGATATCTATATGGAGCAGCCCTAGGGCTTCATAGTTGAGGATGAAAAAGTATGCAAGCTAAAGAAATCCATCTATGGGCTCAAATAAGCTGCTCGTAGCTGGAACATCGAATTTGATAAAACCATAAAGAGTTATGATTTTGTGCAGAATCCTGATGAACCTTACGTGTACAAGAAGCTTAGTGGGAGCGCCATTTGTGCTCATCGTGTTTTACGTAGATGATATCCCTATCATTGGGAATGACAGGAATGATGAATCCCATACCTTTGAGATGAAAGATCTTGGAGAAGTCTCTTACATCTTAGGCCTGAAGTTGTTCAGAAACCGAGAAAAGAGGATATTGGGATTATCAAAACATGGATACATTAAGAAGATTCTTGAACGATTCTGTATGGATAGTTCCAAGAAAGGATTCCTCCCCCTAAGACATGGTATCCATCTGTCTAAAGGGATGGCTCCTCAAGGTATTGAGGAAAAGAAGTCCATGGCTGGATGCCCCTATGCATCAGCTGTAGGAAGCTTAATGTATGCCATGATGTGTACTAGGCCAGACATCTGCCATGCAGTGGGAGTGGTGAGTCGTTACCAATCCTACTATGGAGAGCAACACTAGAATACGGTAAAGAATATATTCAAATATCTAAGACGAACGCAAGATTACATCTTGGTATATGGAGATGGTGATCTCCAAGTCTTGGGATATACAAATTCAGACTTGCAGTCGGATATTGATGATCGAAAGTCGATATTAGGGTTTTTATTCATGTTGAACGGTGGTGCTGTGAGCTGGAAAAGCAAGAAGCAAGACACTACTACAGATTCAACAACAGAAGCCGAATATATTCCCGCATCGTATGCTGCAAATAAGGTGGTGTGGCTGCGTAAGTTCATCTCGAAGCTTGGCGTAGTTTCCTCTCATACTCCTATTCCTTTACTCCGCGATAACACAGGAGCCATTAACTAGGCAAAGGAACCCAGATGGCATCAGAAGAGCAAGCACATGGAAAGGAAGTACCACATAATTCGGGAGATTCAAAAGCATGGTGATATAATCATCACCAAGGTGGCATCTTCTGACAACGTTGTTGATACTCTTACCAAACCTCTGACACAAAAGGTTTTCGACCAGAACGTAATGAGTATGGGATTACGGATTGTTCCTGAATGGTTCTGAGGGCAAGTGGAAGATTGTTAGCCATGTGAGCCCGAGGCAAACCATTCATACAATAAATGTTGTTGTAATATATATATATATATATATATTATTTATCAATAAAAGTTATTGATTGTTTCACTCCCACTTGCAAGATAGCTTATGCTCGGAATCTTTAGTTAGTGGAAGAGTTGATCTGATCGGTCCTTCTTTGGAAGTCTCGAAGAAAGGCGGCCATGGTCGACTAGTCCTCCCTTTCCTCTCGCGGGAAGAAGACCCCACTTCTGAAATTAAATGAATGAATGCACTATAAGGTCCCTCTGTACAATTAGGGTTATGTACCATGGCTGTCTTGATGATCATATATCTGTTGATTCATTAATTGAATCATAGAGGCTGGTGTTTGGATGGATATCTAAAGAGTTAGATAGAGGACTCATCAAACACCGTCAAATGATTATTAAGAGATGACCTCTAGCCAGAGTAGGAGATGGCAATCCTTTCTCATAAATGCTGATATTTGACCGACCTCTTGATGTAGGTCCTCTACATGGGAATAGTGATTCAGAGGTATCAGATTAGTTAGGTCAAGGGGTTGAATTTACGAGATTGAGATAACATAAGTCCTATAATGAATGCTGTCACAGTATAGGCACGTATCCTCAAGCCAGAGACAGATGTGTTACTATATGTCTGAATGTGTACATTTGGCTGACCAATAGGTTGATGACCTAACCAAGGTATATACACCGGCGAGCTGGTGTGCATGTAAGGGCATATGAGTAATACGATCTCTCAAAGGGATCATAAATGTTCACTTGTGAATCGGAAGACATGAGCTCACTCATGAGGTATTGGGATCAATCAAAATCCATGCATGGTCATCATGATTTGGAAGCATGACAAGAATTTGAAGGTATGATATATGCTTTGGGAAAGCATATGATCGATATTGATTCCCAATGACCAAGATTGAGAAACTTGGTGATCAAACCCTGAAGATGACAATGTAAAATTGATCTATATCTTAAGGTTGATCACAGGTCTTCCAGTATGCAGGATGTACAGGTGTTAGAAATACCTGAGGGTGGTTTGATCATAAACGATTGTATAACCATGACGCTTCCACTCCAAGGGAGTGATGAAACAGGTTTGGATTTTAGTGACTCCTCTCATTAGAGAAGTAATCTGATCTTGGTCCAATTGTTGGACATTGATCTGAATGAGATTAAGATGCAATGAGAAGATTAGATTTACGATCTTGATTTAATCAAGCATCCATGAGAGGTCCGTGAGATCTGGATTTGAGATTAGATCTCAACATCCAAGTCACTATACATGGAACAATACAATCGTCGTGTCCTTATCTCCAAGTATCTACGGAGAAAGCGCATTATTCTTGAAAGGGTTCAAGAATAATTCCATAGTTGAATTATATATAAGTATTTAGAAATGGATAATTAAATGTGATTTATTTATCTTGAATAATGTGAATTTGATTCACATTACGGATGTGTGTGAATGATGATACAATATAATTAAATGTGATTTAATTATTATGGATAGGAATAATGTGGATAGCAATATCCAATTATTCATAATATATTATAAAGGTGATTTATAATGTATTAAAGAGTGCTTATTATGACTTATATTTGTTAATTAATTATTGGTGTGAATTAGATTCACATTGTATAATTAATTGAAAATATAAATTATCTTTTGTTTTTGGGTTATGAATGTGATTCACAAATTTCCAATGGTAAGATTGCAATATTCTCAAAATTAATTATGAATTATTTTGTAGAATAATCCACAACAAAAGTTGTTGGAACAATAATGGAGATTTTCATGGAGATATGCAATCTCATGAGATTGCATGAGATTGCCTCCACCATGAAAATAGTCGGACGGCTACCAAGTCCTCTATGGAATTGGTGGTCGTCTCACCGATTTTATGGGGAGACATCATCTCCATGCTAATTGTCTCCTTATTTGTTTGATTTTATTTAGGATTGAATTGTATTTGATTTATCAAATATATTTGATCAAAATTAAATTATTAATTGTTGGTTTTTACTAACAACAATCTTGACCATTGGATTAAATACAAATCAATCTCATCCATTGATTTTTTTGTGTCCCATGGATTGTGATCCATGGATCCCAACACCCTATATAAAGAGAAGCACTCCATGCTCTCTAGGGTTACAACAACAAGAACAAGCATCTTAAGCTCTCTCTCTTCTCTCATTCCACACGCCATCTTCTCTCTCCCTTCTATTGGTGGCCATCCACCAAAATCTAGAGGAGGAACGTCGTTGTCGCTTCACCATCACGCCTCCGCCTCGACGTCTCTCAGTTCTCCATCTTCTTTGGAGTGCTTCTCTCTCGAAGAAGGTGTTTGATCTCGTGCGACAAGATCAGGAGTTCACCTTACTTGGATCAACTTCTTGGATTGCGAGGATCACGGACTCATCTCCGCACTCGAAAGCGTCTTCTCTGAAGATCGGACCTGAGACAGGAGGTCTCTTTTCGTAGAGACTCGATCAATCAAGCTACAAGAGGTATTTCTATATACTTGATGTGGTTTTAGATGAAACGATCCGAGAATCGTTCTTGGATCATGTGGTTTCATCATGTGAAAAATTTTAAATTCCGTTGCATATTACCACTAGTCCAACTAGTCGTTCTTTGTCGTATTCGATATGATGCTCACGCTTCCGTGATGCGCTTGAGGATTATCCCATATCCTTCAAAGATTCCATAGTGGCATAGGGCACGAGTTAAGGAATTGATTACTGAGATCATTCATACCATAGTCAGAATTCTCATGACTATCTGAATCATCCTTATAATATGTGATGAGTCGAATTCCTGATGGGTGAAAATGGAATAAATATGATATGATCGTTGTTCTCAACCAATCGATTCGATCAATGAGAAAAATATTTATAAATCACTTAAGAGAAAAATCAAGCAATGAAAAATGTAAGTGATCTTCTCAATTTAATTTACCTGGTATAGTGACCTAGGTCGAACTCAAGGAGCACGATTTAAGAACTTAACAGTCAAATTTAGAAAATAATGAATTTTTAATGGTTTTTTATTTTTTTTAAATTTTTTTTAATTTTCAAATAAGACACAAGTCACAATATGCAAACAAAATCTTTTTGTATTTTAAAAATAATCTAAAATGGTGTGTAAATTGAAGAAAATATATTTTTCAGTTTAACAGATTTTAAAATGTTTTTGATAATTTTTTTCAAATTTTTCTAGATGTTTTATGATTTTATAAAAATCAAACAGTGGAAATAAGGGTAAAGAGTGTACAACCAAGAGTATTTTGCACCTTAAATAATATCTTAATTGCCCAAAACTCCTAGAAATGATTTTTGTACAAAAATATATACAATTATCTACACACAAGATCTGAAATCACAATGTTTCGATTTTTCTGGAATTTTCTACAACTTTTTCTAAGATATGTAGTTTTTCGTAATTTTTTGGGGTTTTATAAATGATTATTGCATGAAAAATGGATAGAAATAAAATAGCAAAATACACCTAATCTAATTTTTTTTAGTTTTTAGAACAATACTCAAATTTTTATGATTTTTTAAAGTCCAGACAGAGAAAAAGGCACTATTTTTGGATTTTTTTTAAAATATCAAATAAAAATAAAATGCGATGAAATTTTTATACAATAATCTAAGACATAGCATGAGTCTACATAAATATTTGTCAAATTTTCAGAACAATAAAAACATTTATTTCAATGATAAAAGCCTGCAAATAGAAGTATGGAATATAGGGACTTAAATGCAAATGATATAACTTTTTGCAAAAAATGTAACAATGATAAACTGGCTGGTTAAAAGTGAAATTTACCTGAAGAACACGTGCGACGCACATGCCTTAAATTTGGAAGGGGCGAATTTGTAATTTGCAAAACCTCTAGCGGCTTTATTGCAATTTGCCCAATACTTTAATTAAAAACCCTAGGGTTTTCTTTTCTTAAAGGGAGCTGATGGGGGCCATCGTAAGTGTGCCACTGCCGCACGGGGACATCGATGAAGAGGGCGGTCGATCGGTTGGCGGGCGACGGTGCTGGCATGGGCGGTTGTACGATAGAGGAGCGCAGGTTCATGGCTGAACAGATCTGGAAGATTGTTGGTAGTGGTGGTGGGTTCGCAGGGGAAGATCCACCGTGCGCGGTGGTGCTGGTGGAAGTGACCCCGCAGAGATGCGGCGAGGGATTTAGCGGAGGTGGCGTGGGCTCGTGGTTGGACAGATCTGGAAGATAGGTGGTGGTGGTGGGCTTGCGGGGGGTCCTGGTGTCGTGGAGTGAGGTCAGTTGGAGGCGGCCGCTAGTTGGAGGCATGACTGGTGGCGGCCACTATAGATGAATGCGACTAGGATGTCGCTGGTAGCAGCTTGGCCGTACATGCACGGACGGTGGAGGACGATGGAGGACGGTGGTGGCTAGAGCGCTGCCTGCTTTAGATTTTTTTATTTTTTATTTTTTATTTTTTATGTAAATAGAAATAAATTTCGTATTTTTAAAATTTTTTTAATTTTCCTGCAAAACAAATGTTAGGAAAAACTTGAAATACAACTATGTGTATTTATTTATTTATAAACAAAATAGGATGCGTGAACGGTTGCGGATCTTGGCGAAGCAAGAGATAGATACAGATCTTCGACCACCGTGCGTGGTCGTAGGTGAGAGATCATATGAGGTTAAATAAGAAAATGATGAGATCGAGAAAATTGGATGGAAAAGCATATTCAGATGACAAGCGTGATAAGAAAATTTTTAGGATTTAAGATCTAAATTTGAATCAAGAAATCGAAGCACAAATTAAGTCTAATATTTATCTAGCAAAAAAATGATGGAAAATAAAGTCGGATCTCACCTGAGGATCGGATACACCGTGGCGAGAGCCAACTCGTTGTCACCGGACCACTCGGAGGATAGACACCCTTCTTCGACAAGATTGCTCTTGGAGATCAGACTCCTCTCCACCAAAGATTGATCAAGGACAAATGAGGGAGGAGGAACCCAAAAAAAAGAGAAGAAAAATAAAAAAGAAAGTATAGGAATGTTTTATTTAGTTAATTAATTAATTAAATCTATAAAAACTAATTAGCCACCATAATGGTGACTATTTAAAGCATTGAATCATATCTTTATATACAAGACATGTTTTCAAATCAAATAAATGAATAAATTAAATAATTAAATCTAAAATTTGTAATTAAATTAATTTAATTAATTAATGTAAGATATTTAGATTTTTGGTGATTTCTATTTAAGGAAATTTGCTGTATACAAGTGCTATATACATATAGTACAATATACACATGTACAAATAAGGAAATTCGTTTCAAATATTTTTTTTACTTTTATTATTTATTATTTATTATTTTATTATTTTTAATAATGAAGATAATATTTAAAATTATGTAAATTATGTATAAAAAATATGAATAAATATAGATATACAATAAGTGGTAAAATTGCGCAAACCACCCCAGAAAATCAACTTTTCAACTGTAACTTTAAAAAGTATGAAACCGCAACCATTAGAAAGATAATTTAATTTAGAGTACAATTGAAGTGTTTGATTCAATTTGAGTTCGTATGAGGCCAGAATTGGTCTTTTAATCACCACTTTACAACTTTTTTTGAGTGTGGTTATTTGTAATCTGTACATTATTTTATTTTACAATTATTTTTATTATTTACAAAGTATTTTTATTTACAACTTTTGTTTAGAAAAATATTTTATTTGAAGTCAATTTATATACAAATAAAATAGTGTATGTTTTGTATAAACAGGGAAAAGTATTTACAAAATATTTTTGGATTTTTGGGTTGAAGATCCTATCTCCCCCTACTTTATTCTTGGTCGATAAGGCCCAGTCTTGACCTTCTCTTGGGGTTCGGGTCACTCTGCATTTATTTCATAAATACATCCTTTATTTTTATTTTATTTTTATTTTCTTCTTTATTCTTTTATTTTGAATATAAAAAGTGTTGAAAAAGCATATTTAACAAATGCATGCAAAATGGTAAATTCATGGAATTAGTAGATATTTACAGGTGTTTGACTAAGGAAGTGAAGCTAAACTAAAAGAATGAAGACGATGAATCGTGGATTTATCATTCCCCTATACTTTACCTTTGCTAGTCCCTTAGCAAACACTTATTGGAAAATGAGTGGAAATAAAAATAAAGAAAAGAAAAAGGAAAGAAGTTAGAACAATGTTGACTTTTAAACTTATCTTCATAAAATTGTAATATGGAGCTCTGTCGGACCTTTGGATTATTAGTGTATCGGAACCTTATGGGAAATGGATTAAAAACCTAACAACCTCTAAGTTCCACAAGACTTCTATTCATGTCTCCTCAATAGCCAGGTCAGAACTAGTCTACATACACAAATTCTTATGACTATGAATCTTTACTTCTACGGTGTAAGTGAAATATAGCTCCTCATCTCAAAAGTAGCAAAGAAACGGCCTCTCTCAACAAGGTAACTTTAATCCCCCAGTCTATCAACTCTTTCCTCGAGGAGCGGGGATATTCCCTTATATGTTCAAGTACAACTAGCTCAAGAAGAGGGGATGGAGAAGAGAATGGACAGTAACCAGTGTAGCTACCTATCCATGGATGCATAACCAGTGTACCAAGTCATCCGCTGCAAGCTTACGAAAATTTGACTTTGAAGCTCTTATTCTTTTTTTTCACTTATATATACACTCCGGCAGGCATTTTACTTTTCAATCAGGCCTATCCACTTTTGAAGATAATGCTTACAAAAAATAAATTTAAAAGTATTTACAAAGTATTTTTTGGATTTTCTGATTAAAGACCCTTATCTCCAATTACTTTATTCCTGATTGATCAGGTCAAGTCTTGACCTTCTCCCGAGATTCGGGTCAGCCTGTATCTATTGCATATATACAATCTTTTTTATTTATATTTATTTTTCCTTTAGTTATTTATTTATTTTAGTTTAAAATAATAATATGTGTGCAATATTTACACATAGACGAAAGCTAGTAAGAATATGGATTTATTAATATATATATATATACATGTGTTTTATATGGGATTTTAAGATAAAATAAATATATAAAGATGATGAAATGCATATTCATCATTCCCTTATGCTTTACCTATGCTAGTCCCTTAGCAAAGACTTATTTGAAAGAATAAGTGAATAAAAGAAAAAGAAAGGAAAAATAAATAAATTAGGATAATTCTGAGTATTAAACTTATCTTCATAAAATTGTAGCATGGAGCTCTGTCAGACTTTTGGATTATGAGCGTGAGAGAACCCTAATGGGAATGGATTTAAAACCTAACAACCTTCAAGTTCCACAAGACTCCTTTTCAGGTCACTTCAACATTCAGGTCAGAACAAGTCTACATGCACAAATTCTTATGACTATGAATCTTTACTTGTACGGTGTAAGTGATATATAGATCCCTATCTCAAAGTAGCAAAGAACCGACCTCTCTCAACAAGGTAACTCCAGTCCCCTGGTCTAGAAATTCTTTCCTAAGGAGCAGGGATATCCCTTCTAAGTTCAAGTATAACCAGCCCAAGAAGAGGAGATGGAGAAAAGAATGGATGGTAACCAGTGTAGCTACCTATCCTTGGATGCATGACCAATAAAGACAAGTCATCCAGCTACCAGCTTACAAAAATATACTTTGAAGCTCTTTTTTGTATATACACTTCGGCATGCATTTTACTTTTCAATCAGACCTGTCCACTTTTGTAGATTCTGCATTTTTTTTCTTTCTTTTTTTTCAATATATATAAGGAGCAACATGTACATAAGGAGTTTTTCCTCTTGAGCTAGTAGACTATCCCTCTTTTGAAGCATTATTTGAACACCACAACATCTTGTCTTTAGACCTCAATGATACTAGATCAGGTTGAGATGCACTACCTTCCCTAGAGGAAGACAGATGTTCCCACTAGTTGTTACAAACCCGTGTGTTACCCCAAGCCAAAAGATTCTGCTGCCTCACTACTTCCTCCATGAAGAGCAATGTGTATAGTGCTTGTCCAAGATAAGCCATGGTCTAGAAGAATCATACGTGTGTTGTTAAATATTATACTTAGACTAATCAAGATGACATGTGAACATAGTCTCATGAACTCAAAGAATTAAGTCAATAGGACATGAAAAGTCTTAGTTCCAGTTCTTATAAGGTTCCTCTAAAATTAAGCGGATTAAGATGCAACTAAGCTCCATTCTTCAATTTTATTCTAGAACTAGTTTAAATGTCAATATTATCTTGAAAAATGTACATTCAAATGCAACAAAATATATACAATGCAAAGAAAAGAAAGCAAAATCTTCTTCCTTTTTTTGAAACAATTTTCTATTTTTGAACTTTTTTACGGATTTTTGGAAAAATAATGCACATGTAATTTTTTTTGGAATTTTAATTATGCAAAAATTTTATAAACTTTTGGTTTTGTAGTTTTTAGGATTTTTTTTAAATAAGGGATAGTATATAAGATACACATATTTACATGATAGTGAGTCAATCATTTACAAAAATTATGTGAAAGGATTTACAACTTGAGTGTTAGTAAGCTATACAGGTGTGTGTGTGTGTGTGTGTGTGTATTGTTGGTAAAGAATTTTGTGGGTGATACATATATTCCTCAAACTTATTTGAAAAAAAATTAACAAATAATTTTGAAAACAATAGTCCAAAATAATTTTTTTCAAACAATTTTACAAACATTTTCAAACTATTTTGCCAACATTTTTCAAACAGTATATATAGATTTTTAAAAATACTTTTTTTCAACCATTTTCAAAACATTTGCAAATAATTTTACAAAATAATTTTATTTTACACAAAGAAAATAATTTTTTGCAAGCCAGAATATTTTTACAAAGGTGAAAATATTTTTCAAAACATTTTTCAAATAGTTTTAAATAAATTTTCGAAATATTTTTCAAAATATTTTATATTAACTTATTAATTAGTATATACAAAAGAAATTTAAGGAAATATTTGCATCTTTTTATTAGTTGATGTTACTGAATTTCATATGTACTTATATAGTATTTTAGCCATATTATTTAAAAATATGAAAGTACGAGTTATGGATAAAGTATATACAATATATACGATACCTCCCTATACTAGCTCGAACTATTTCCTCATAATGATCAGAGATTGGAAAAGGAAGACAACTCGTGCTAAGTATAGAAAAGTAAAAAGACTCCTTTGCTACAATGACTCAAAGAATACGGAATTAATTGAAGTTGGTAATTCCCCCTATACTTAGGATCAAATAATCCTAAGTATAAAAGACTGTACAAATAGGGAGAACCGAGGAGGAGGATGTATAGACTCAATGGCTCGACTTGCCCCTATACTTAGAGTAGAATAGCCCTACGTATAGAATATCAACAAGTGGAGGGACAATCGAGGTATCCAAAGAATAAAAACACAAAAGTGAGGATATGAACAACATCACTCCTCCTATACTTAGGGTAGAGTATCCCTAAGTATAAGGAACAACAGAAGTGATGAACAAGACCAATATCAACAACACCAATCATTCACCGCCCATACATTGGATAGAGTACATCCTAGGTATAGTACATAGTTACATACAAGAGGTGAACGATAAATGGAAGAAGGAAGGTGCAAATCAAGATGAAACACATATATACAAGGTAGACATTGTTGAGGTGCCTCTCAACAAGCGCTATAGTTTACGCCCCTAGTTGGGCACAAAGACTAAGACAATGAAGTATCAAGGTTCAGGATGACATCTGTAATGTGAATACTATACTGTTATTGTTGCCTCGGAGTGAGAACAATAGCGTTATCAACAGTGCAAACGAGGACATTCAGATAAGCAATATGGAGGGTGTTTGCTACCAGGTAAATAGATGTGTAGGTAAAATCGGGCACCGGTAGCACAAAAGAAATCTTTGGCTCATGGTCAGAGTGGAGTGAATGGTTGGAGCTGAAAAATGGAACGTGGAGAAAGAAGGATGTATCATGGAATCCTCCACGTCAATCACCATCTCGAAAATGTGTGGAAGGTCAAGATCAATAGACTCAATAAGAAAGCAGATAGTTGATGCATGTAATGAAGAGAGATCAGGTATAGCATCAAATAACTCAAGGGTTGGCTCATCCTTGCAAGGATCATCAAGGAAAGAATAAATATCAAACACAAAAAGATCAGAAGTATCAGAAGAATCAGAAAACTTAGAATAATCAAAAGACTCGGTCTCATGATTCGATAGATCGAATGCACATCCAAGGAGTGAAACCAAGTACATAGTACATACCGCCGTAGATAACCCTTGGGGAGATGTAAGAAACCGGGATGATTCGAGGAAGAAAACAAATAATCATTTTAAAATAAAATCTTCTCTCTCGAACTCATAGAAATATCGTCCAATGGATCAAGATGTGTAAGCTCATAGAAATCTAGGTCCAGATCAAAGATATCATTTTCTGCCAAAGTGAAGAGATCTGAGCCGCATCCAGAGGACTGATGCACTATGAAGATCTTGTGGTTCCCACCATGATGAGAAATTAAATCAGATTAGGGTGCGAGGGAGTGATTAAGGTGACAGCTAATGATCTAGAGAGGATGATTGTAACCAACTCAACACCAAGCACAAACAAGCACAATGCAATCCCCCAATTCACCAACTCAACGCAATGTAAAGACCGTGAAAGTTCGATCAGTTATCTTTTCAATTTTAAAGTTAGGTGATAACATACAAAGTTGTACAAGCACGTAGGAATGCCTAGTATTGAGACACTAATCCTTAGTGTGTATGTGGAAAATAAAATGCAAATACAATGAGGGGATTGCTCTCCCAATACAATGATATGATTCGGTTACGTTTAATTTTAATGGTCCAAGTGATATTAACAGCCTCATTTTTTATTTTTCAATTTTCATTTTTTGTATTTTTAATAAGAATGCACAAGTCCTATCGAGAGTTAATTCCTTTAGCAACCTAGGTTATCAAAATTAGAGGGAGAGAATCGGAAAAGCAATGCAAAGTAAAATCAATGGTGCATTCTAAAGTGTAAATGCTCACATTGCCTCCATATCTCTGGATTCAAGGATGCTAAGATGAATTGAAACCTACCTAAATGCAAATGCAAGCCGATGAAATCACCCTTTGTACAGAAATTGCTATTAGCGTGAAGCACAAATGCTAATCACTCAAAAAGGGAATCCAAAAGTTCGGTCTTGGGGAACTCATCGGTTCTCACCACATTGAGTCCTACAAGCTCTGTGTAGATTCCCTCTCGACACTCAATTCCAAGTCTAAATGAGAAGCAATTCAAATTTTGACTAAATCCAAACGAGAACTATAGGTGCAAGCAAATAAAACTAAGTGTTTGGCCTTAATCTATCGCCAAGCAAATCCTACAACTAGGGATCAATCACACAAAATAAAAAAATAAGGTTCTCCTTCAAACAAAACCCACAAATAAGGTATATAGTGTGCTTTTACAAGAGTTCGAATGCTAGAAATAAATAAATAAAGTCTATGCAATTTTTTCAAATGCTTGGTCTCCTTCAAATCTTCTTCTCCTCCTCTTATGCTTTCTTGTGGCTCCGTGAAGAATCAAGCCACCTCTGCTTCGCTTGGGTGCACCGGCTCTCCTAAGAAAGTCACCCTCGCTCGTTGGGCCCTCACAAGAAAGAGGAAAAGAAAAATGTGTAAACACAATTATAAAAATATGAGCACAAATAGATGAAATAAAAACACTGAATATGGATGATGAACTAAATGTGGTAAAATATAACCAAATATTTACAATCAAGAATAGTAGGTCAAAAGAGAAACCTAACTACCCTCGTCGTGCCTCCCCGACAACGGCACCATTTTGTTGACAAGGGCTTTTCTCAAGTTTTGAAGAGATTATGAACAAGTCATTGAAACCTAATCAAGTGTCAACAAAAAAAATTCTCAAGCAAAATTAATTACAAAGGAAATGTAGCAACAGAATTTTGCTATTTAATTTACATGTATAGCAATATGATTGAACTCAGGAAGGCTACAAATCTCAAGGG
Organism: Ottelia alismoides; assembly: GCA_037367405.1. Taxonomy (NCBI): domain Eukaryota; kingdom Viridiplantae; phylum Streptophyta; class Magnoliopsida; order Alismatales; family Hydrocharitaceae; genus Ottelia; species Ottelia alismoides. The sequence continues at coordinate 66,214 of JAZKJV010010630.1, forward strand.
TTATTATAATAATTGAAAAAAATCAATTAAAGGAAAAGGGAATTCAAATGCAACTATCTTGATTTTTTTGATTTTTTGTAGGATTTTTCTTTTTAATATTTTTAATTTTTTATAGTTTTATATAATTTTATAATTTTTATTTTTAATTATTGATTTTTAAATTTGCAAATTCCTAATTTTAAAATGATTAATTTTTAAAGAAAATTTATACACGAAAGGAATGCAAAATTTTAAATTTTTCAAAAATGATAAAAAGTCAAAATTCCTATGAAAATATTTTTGTGTTTTGATGATTTTTACTATTTTTGTAATTTTTCAGAGAACTTAATATTTTTCAGTATTTTGAAAATGAATAAAAATAAGAGAAAATTCAAAGATATAAAATAAACTAAAAAACTATTGAATTTATTTTTCTTAAAAACTATGATGAATTATCTACAAATAGGAAGTGCAATCATTATTTTTGGAATTTCTACATTTTTTATGATTTTTAGCATTTTGTAATTTTTTTGGGTTTTAAAAATAAGTAGTGCGTGAAATTTTCAAAGAAAATAAAAAATACCAAAAGAAAAATATTCTAACTTTTGGAATTTTTTACGCAATATTCAACTTTTTTATGAATTTTCTATTTGCAAGTAGTGAAAATGTGTGGTTTTTTATTTTTTAATAATAGAAAATGAAAATAAAATGCAATAAAAAATTACACTATGAAAAGGTACATCATGATTATAACAAAACTTTTCTAGAATTTATTAAACATAAATGGTATTTATTTCAATGATAAGAGCATGACAAATGAAAGCTTGAAATACATGGATTGAAATGCAATTATTTTATTTTTTGCATAAAAAAATAAGGGATATTTACACCCATAACCCTGAGTAATTTCGCAATAACATTCATAACCCTGCATAATCTCGAATTACGCTCCGGACCCTGAATAAGTCTGCCGTCTTACACCTATAACCTTCCGTTACTTTACTTCGTTAACTCAACCAGATGATTGAATTAATCTAACCAATGAACAATCTAATGGCTGAAATTTAATCTAAATAAAAAATAAGTATCATATCTCTTTCTCTACATCTAACTTCTGCATCGTCATGCCTCTAAAATTTGGCTGACGTGCCTGCACGCGGTCGGAAGGGAGGTAATGAAGGGCAGTGGCAGGTGCGGAACGATGGTGGCAAGCTACGAGTAAAGGGCTGCGGCGGGCCTGCTGGGTGTAGAGGAGTTGTGCAGGAGGGGTGCTTGGTCGTGTTGGAGCCTGGGTGGGCGGGGGCAGGGGTGGAGGGTGCGGAGGAGCGGTGCAGGTCGTTGACGTGGGGCTTGGGTGGGTGGTGTTGACACGAGGGGGAGGGGTCGCAGAGGCGGGGGATGCAGGTCGTTGACGAGGGTCACGGGGAGTGAGGGGGGGATCGGAGCTTGGGTGGGTGGTGGGAGATGCACGTCGTTGACGCGGGGCGGGGGGTGGGGGGGTGGGGGGGCAGGGAGGGATGCGGGTCGAGGGTTCGCGGGGGTATTGTCGCAGAGGCGGGGGATGCAGGTCGTTGATCGGGGTGTGGGGAGGGGGGTCGCAGAGGCGGGCGGGGTGCAGGTCGTTGACCGGGGAGGAAGGTCGCGGGGAGTGTCGCAGAGGCGGGCGGGTGGGGGGGTTGTCGGGGGTGGGGGTGGGGTGGGGGTGGGGGGAAGGGGATGCAGGTCAGTGCAGGTTGAGGGGTCGCGGGGGGAGGGGGGGAAGGGATGCAGGGTCACGGGGGCAGGGGTGTATGCCAGTTCGGTAGCTACCGGGGATGCAGGGTCGCGGTCGGTGCAAGTTTGTCGACGATGGGCTTCGAGCAGGACCTGGGTAGGGTTCATAGGTGATGGAGCTTGGCAGCATAGTACGAGCAGGGGAGCGGGCTTGCTCAGCGGTCGATGGAGGCGGAGATGGTGCTCGACAGGGGAGAGGGGAGTGTCCATGGCATGTTTTGCAAATAAAACTAGATATTAAGGGCAGTTTTGTACTTTTTATCAGAAACCGTCAAAGAAAACAGACATGTTAAACGGAACATGACACAAGTTTATGTTGTTTTAGGAAATGAAAAGCTTGTTTATTTCAGAGAACCCTAGGCTCTCTTATATAGAGAAAGCCTATGGGTAAATTACATAAGACGGAACAATAAAGTTAAACACGACACTTAAGTACATAAATACTAGAAATATCTCTACACTCCCCCTCAAGGTGGAGCATAGATGTCAATCATGCTCAGCTTCGAAGTACATTTTTGAAACGGCCCTCTGAGTAACGGCTTGGTGAAAATATCTGCAGTCTGTTCACCTGAACTCACATGAGAAGTAGAAGTTAACCCTTTCTGAATCATGTCCCTGGTATAGTGGTAGTCTACCTCAATGCTTTGTCCTTTCATGAAATGCTGGATTATTAGCAATAAATAATGCAGCTTGATTATCACACTGTAACTGCATGGGTAACGATACATCTATATGTAGATCTGTTAATACGGCTCGAACCCACATCATCTCCGTTCTAGCCTGCACCATGGCCCTGTACTCACTCAGCACTAGATCTAGCCACCACTGTCTGTTTCTTGCTCTTCCAAGAGACTAAGGAACTGCCAATGAATACTGCAAATCCTGACGTAGATTTCCGATATCTAGGACATCATGCATAGTCCGCATCAGCACATGCAGAGATAGAAAGATTTGTTTCTTTCCTAAACAACAATCCAGCACCTGGAGACAACTTTATATATCTCGGTATCATATATACAGCATCCATGTCTACTTGTCTGGGTTGCTCCATGAATTGACTCACTGCAAATGCAATGTCAGGTCTGGTGATGGTAATATAGAGAAGTTTTCCCACCATTTCTCTATATCTTCTTTTATCAACTTCCTCTATGTCATCACCATATAGCTTCATACTAGGGTCCATGGGAGTAGTAGAGGGTCGACACCCAACCATACCTGTATCAACAAGCATGTCTGTAATATATTTCCTTTGGGTCATCACAAGACCCTGCGCATTCCTTGTAAACTCCAATCCCAGAAAGTACCATAGAGTACCAAGATCCTTAGTCACAAACTGAGTGCCTAGAAATGCTTTTGCCATCTTTATCCCCTGCATGTCATCTCCCGTAATAAGTATATCATCAACATATACCATAATAACAACAGTACCTCTGGGAGCCTTCTGGACAAACAAAGAGTGGTCAGCATTCGATCTTATGAAGCCTTGCGTCTGGATGAGATCTGAAAGCTTCTGAAACCATGTCCGCGGACTTTGTTTAATACCATATATGGCCTTGTGAAGTCTACACATCATATGACTCTCCCCCTCAGCAGCAAACCCCAGAAGCTACTGCATGTAGACTTCTTCCTACAGATCTTCATACAAAAAGGCATTTTTGACATCAAGCTGAAATAAGGGCCAATCACGTACCACTGCAACTGAGAGGAGAATATGTAACGTTGAATGACGTGCCACCGGAGAGAAGGTGTCCATATAGTCCACCCCATAGGTCTGAGTGAATCCACGGGCCACTAGTCTTTCTTTGTAGCGATCAAGGCTGCCATCCACATTATACTTGACAGTAAAGACCCATTTACAACTGACCACAGAAACGCCTGGAGGAGCAGCAACCAAGCTCCATGTACCACGATATCGCAAGGCAACCATTTCTTCTTCCATTGCTAACCTCCAGCAGCTATCTTTCAATGCATCCTGATAGTTCCGCGGTATCTCCACGGTAGATAGAGCAATGGCAAATCTCTGGAAATCACCAGTAAGGTTATGGAAGGAGACCTGGGAAGCAATTGGGTAAGACGTACATGTTCTCTTGGACGTCCTTAGGGCAATAGGTACATCCAAATCATCAGCAGTGTCCATCCTATACCTCAGTATCCTGCACTTGTGCATTGTCAGTTCCATCAATACTCATATCACCTGGACATACCTGGGGCATTGTAGATGAATGACGACCTCCATGAGCAGTATTTGGACGACTGATGAATCTGCGATTCATCACTCTAAAAGTCAAAATAGAGCTTTGTCCTCGGGTATTTAGATGCATATTTCGACTTATATTGCATAATTAGCATTCATGCATGCAAGCATAATATTTGCATTTTAGCATTCATATTTGCATAAAATAAGAAGCCAAATTCACTTTTAAATATTCACCTGTATATTAGCTAAAATACCCCATTTGTATATATTTTACACTAACTCCAAATCCAATAAAACCAACTCTATTCTGTATATATTACTAACACTAAGTAAAGAAAAATATCAAAAAAAATACTAACTTGCAAAATTGACCAATAAAATCCCAATCCAAGTTGAAGACCTTAGACCTTAAAACGTACATATCTCTCTCATACAGTGTCTGAATTAGGTCTACTCACTTTTAAAGTAATATACATTCAAAGACCTTCGAAACAAGACCAATTTCATTAAAATCGGAGCTCGTATGCAAAACTTGGGTTTTGGGCCCCTTTTGTTTATTGTACATAATGACCGTTTTACCCCTGTATTTTCTCATTTTATTTTCTTCATTATTAAAAATCCAAAAAAATTAGATTAAGTTGTAAATATTCTCCACATATTTTCTCTATTTTTATTTTAATTTTTCTCTCTTTTAAAAAATGACAAAAAAATGAAAAAGACAAAAATGTGGTATTTTATACATATTAGGCGCCACCCAAAAATACATTTTGTACAGATGATTTCATTTGATTTTATGCCCTTCACAAAAGTTGTAGATCTCATTGAGACGAGCAACTTTTGTGTTGACCACTTTTTGATTTAATCTCTTTTGTTATTTCTTTTTGATTTTATTTACATTTAATCTTTGAATTTTCTGGGAGCGACATGTGGCCGCTCCTGGAGCCGCCACATGTCACCCCATTTTCTTTATTTTCGAATTTATTTTATTATTTTCGGATTTATTTTTTATTATTTTCGGATTTTATTATTTTATTATTATTATTTTAATTATTGTTATTTTTAGTAGCCTACTTATATTATATTATTATTATATTATTATTTACCCCCCTTTACCTCTTCTTTTCTTAATCCCTACCCCAAATCACCAATAACTTCCCACTACTCCACTTTCTCCACCTATTTTCTAACTTCCCCCCTCCTCTTTATATTCCCATCTCCTCCTCCATTAATCTTCATCCGCCGATTCGAGAGAAGAGAGGTCGAGCCCCTTCAACTTACAGGTGACAGTTGAAGGAGACAAGTTGAGCGACGACAACCTTTCAGGTGAGATCCGTGGCATCACCATTGCCGCGTCGCGAGATTCCTCGAACTCGCTCAGCTTCGAAGGACTCCGCCATCCTTCTCGAGGCCACGACGTCGGAAGACGCACGACGCGGCTCCAGTTTCCGCAATCCACAGGTAAGCATTCTCTATCTTTACTTTGTCAAAATTTTTTATCTAACGTTGTTTGTTTATCTTGTTTATCAAACAAAAATCGCATCATCTACCATCATCACCACTACCATCATCACATATCATTTCCCAGACCACCTTTTTAGCATCATCATTTTCATAATCATAAAAAAATCCAAACAAACCATCACAATCATCATCACCACTTTTACATTCCATTTACATCATCACCTCCGCCTCTACACCACATCTTCATTGCTACATATTTCCTGTTAAAAATACAGCAAAAAATATAAAAAATTGCAAAAACAAAAGAAAAATAAAACATTGCAGGAGCCTCCCAGCCCTCGGCCACCAACGGTCGGCGGTAGCGACCGACCTGGACCACTGCCATCTGCTCCTGTTGCGCCTTTCATCATCCAACGGCTGCGCCTCCACCGCACAGCCGCCAACCACGCCACCGCTGTTGTCCCACCGCGCGGCTGCGCGCTTCTCCAGCCTATCCAGCCCGTTGACCTTACCCCACGCCATCTAGCCCATGGCCGCAGGTCTCCAGAACCAGCCGTGCATCGCACCTCGTGTGCCGCCACTGTGCGCCGACGCGCGCACCTACGCCCCAGCCACGTCGTGCGGCCCGCCGCGCCCAACCACCGTCCAGCACGCGCCCGTGGCTGCGGCCCGCGCGCTGCGCCACCGTGACTAGCGCACCTCGCGCCACCGCCGGTCGTGCACCTCCCCAGGCGTCGCGCGCCGCCGCGGACTTCTTCCGCCCGCGCCGCCCGGCCACCCTCCGCCTCGCGCTCCTGGAGCGCGCCGTCAGCAACCCCGCCGCGCCCCAAGCTGGTCGCACCTCCCTCGCGCTACCCCGCCCCAGCCAGGACCGCGCCCCCCTCGGCCAGCCCCAGTGCCGCCCGATCGCCCCTGCGCCGCTCTCCCTCACGAGCGCTCATCCGCGAGCCGCGCTCCAACGTCGCCGCCTCCTCGACGGCGCGCCCCTCCTCTGCGAGCCACCCAAGCGTCGTTCGCCGCCACCTCGCCGCCCGATCGCCGCCTTCACCGCGCGGCTCGGCCACGCCACGCCCGCCGACCCCCAGGTCGCCGCTCCTCCGCCCGCGCTTGTCCTCTGTCTCCTCCGCGCGTGCGGCGGCCGCCCCTTCCCGCGTCCTCGTATGTGCCCTAGCGGCTAAAAATGGTCTCCTTTCATTTCTTTTTATATTTGTGAAAATTGCATTTGTGTTCTTCCATGTTTATATATTTGCAGAAGTGCCCTTAGGCACATTTCAGTTTGTTGCTTTTCATTTCGTATTGCATTGACACCCATGTGTTTGAACATTAATTTGGACAGCCATTTTGCATCAATTTTTAATAAAAAATAGTATTTTGTAGAGATTCTCATTCTTTATCTTGTGGCTTTTATTTATATTTTTGTGAGCATCGGATTATTTAATAAAAATCAGAGATCGAAAATCCGTGATATTTTACCCATTTATGCTCTGAAATACGCACAAGCCTATTTATTGCTCCAAAAATTGTGAAAAAATTATGAATGATGCCTCTAATTGTTCTTTAAATATTATCCAAATTTCATCCAATTAGGAGTTGTCTTGTACCTAGAATAAATTGTAGAGTGATTTCTGTGATTGACTTTTAATTAATTCCACAGATAATATTTTTGAGAAATTTCAAAGCTCTTGGATTCCTTATTAAAATATCTATCTGAGATAAATAGTCCTTTGGATGGTTTGATTTCGTGGATTTATTAGGAATTAAATACTCGCAGTCACTCTGTTTTCAGTACAATATTCATAAAAAAAATCAAAAAGTGTCAGAAAATTCCAAAAATATTAGTGTATCTTTATTTCATCATATTTAACTTTCAGTAAATTTTTCATAATTTTTGCTTATCATTTGCACGAAAAAATGCATAAAAACCCTAAAAAATTTGCATTTTTAATTTGTGCATTTTAAATCCAAAAATTCCAAAAAAATACATTTTTCAGTCATTGTTGGATTAGGTTTATAGGAAAAATATAATTTGGCCAATTTGGACTAATTTTATATTAAAATTAAATTTGGCTAACTTGTTGATTTTCTTAATAACCTAGTCGATTCATATATTGCATTTGGCATTTATATTGCATTAAAAAAATATTAAAAAAATCCCACTTGGAAAACCGTAATCTAATCCATCTAACTTGATCCCGAGTTGTTCCATTGCCTCCTTGAGTCGACCCTGGGGCTTGCCCAGGCTAAATAAACATAAAACCACATATTAAATTCATTCGACGATTATTCGATTTGTGCGGTTATTTTTTATCGACGCGGATCTATCCGACTGCAACGAAATAGTCAATTATACGACATTAAAGGGTAGGTCATTCCGCGGCTCATCAAATGGTGCCTTTGCCGGGGAGGCAAACGGCTTAGGATCGCTTTAGCAAATTAGATTCATGTTTTCCATTCACTCGAGTAGTCTGACCCCCAAGCCTCATTGTAATTATCCATTTTTTATTTTAATGTTTTTCTAACCATTTCTGTATATATCTCTCTCTGACATAATTCCATCTTTTTGTGCGAGGGCCCCGGTGGACTTGGAGCGGCTTTCTTGAAGTTGACGCATCTCGAAGTGCATCGGAGGCCGACGATTCTTGGATCAAGTCGGCTGTTGGATATCAAAAAGATTTTTGTAACTTTAAAAACAAAAAAAGTGTCTACATTTACAGCGGTTCCCGTTTGGGTTCTCGCGTGTGTAAAAATAGTGGAACTATGTCCCCGTGTGCTGTGTGGTTTGAATTGTAAAGTAGGCTTGCACTAGCGGCTCCTCGAGCCACTTTAGGGTTTGCTTGTGCTCATAAATTCTTAGGACCACACAATACACTTAAAAGACGCACTTAGACTGCAGATCTAGTCAAATTGAACATGTGCTTCACTCGCTAATAGAACTGCCTGTCTAGGAGCGGCTTTTCATCGCTTGCATTGCATTTAGTGTAAAATTTCAATTCAGTCTTGCATCCCGCATTGTAGAGAGCTGGAGGCACTGTAAGTATTCTTACTTGAGCATTCATCATCATTTTTCTCGATTGCATCGGCTTTCCCGATTCTCTCTCTCGGTTTTCCAACCTAGGATAAAGGAATTGGGACTGGACGGTAGACGTGATTGCTTGTGTGGATTAATATCAGTGACACCTAATCTTTAAAATCAGGACTGCTAATTGAATTGGACCAAAAAAATTGACTAAAATTAACCCTTGTTTGCGAGAGAGTAACCCCAACCTTGTTTTCAGGCTGAGTGAGGGTACTTGAGTGTGTGTGAACACCTTAAGGCAGAGCCCAAACCCCCGCCTTCCATATCACGGGCCAACTGATCCTAGCAAATATCACGAGTTGGATATTTTTAGATTCATTGACCAGTACCAAGTAGCCTCCTCCTGTTCGCGGGTAGTCAGGGGCGAACCAGCGGTACTTCGCGACAAGGCCTAGCTTTGTCAGCCTTCGCCTGCTTGCAGGTAGATAGGGGCACGGTCTTTGAGTCCCCAACTCCGGATAGGAGCGAAGAAAGGAAGGACCGACGGTATCTTAAGCGACAGGTTAAACAGGGAAGACGCATCCGACTCTGAGCCGACTTCCCTATAGGCCGCGTAACTCCTTGCTATCTTGCTTGAAAAATCACACTTAAAATTGACAAGATTAATTGGACTCGGTTTCGAGTCCTTCACCGTGTTGAGTGTGAATTCAGGGTTTGCTCTTGTGTTTGTCTTTGTGTCTGTCCGTGTGTGTTATCCTGCGTAACTGCGTATTATCTACCTCATTCTACTTACATATCCTCTTCAAGATGTCGGGATATTGGTTCCCATACCCTGTGACCTCTAGTCATTCCTCCTTGACCATATACCGTTCATCTTCACCTTCTCCTTCTTCCATGTATCCTCTGCCATCTATGGGAGACCCTTACCCGTGGTCGGTCCTACCTCAACCCGATTATGAAGTCAGAACTTCGACTGACTTCTCCACTTCTTCGCATTTCTCACCTACTCCATATTTTAACACTCCGGATCCACTTCCACCTTGGGCTGACAGTCCTTATTCTCGAGAGCTTGCAGGAATCAAAGGATCGAATGAAGAGCAAGCCACTGTTGAGATAGATGATTGGCAAAATTATATGCCCCCATTCTCACCTCAAGTAGGGATCAGACAACAATTTGCATATACAAATCCCGACTTGACCTTGAGGCACAACATGGTCGATCGAACATACCAAAAGGAGAGGCCTGCACATCCTGATTTCCCAGACTTGATTGACTTTAGTGATCAAGACTCCATTAACTAACCTTCATTCGAAGAGCCTACACATTCACAAGATTGGACTCATGATCTAGACTTATCAGTCCATGTTTCATTGACTCCATCATATGAGGCTCCGACCAATATTTGCTATTTGGATAGTCCATACTCGACCCAACATTACATGCCAGAGTCTAGGTATGTTGAGTATGAGACCCCAATATCTCAACAGTATCCTCCAATTGAACAGAACTCTCCCATGATTTGTCATGAGAATTTTTTGGAGGATGACATTTCTCGACTTATCACGAAAAATGAATCATTTGGTAACCAGTTGAGAGATGTCATGGGAATATTACACTCAATTTCTGCCAGCCTGGGTATAAAAGTGAGAAAAGACATGAGTAGTTTTGAGGTTGAAAACAAAGCAAACATCAGGGAACCCACACCGTTTGTACAACTGGAGTCCATTCTATCTCCCTCTTCTACTAACCACTTACCCTCCAATCCAGAGTCTGATCATTCACATCAAAAACACCAAAAAATTGAAAAATCAAAAACTCACATAAAAATTGAAAATGAAAAAGACCTAAAAAAATTGGATCCTGTCATAAGGGAAGCACTCGATGAAGAATTGATTTTCAAACTTCCCTTAATAAAGGCCATAGATCACTTTCCTGACCTCAAGAGATTTGTAAAGAGTAAATTGATGCCCAAGAGGTCGGGTACTAAGAGAACCAGGACTGAAAGACACATAGTGTCTATGGCCACCTCCTAGGTGATAGGGAGAAAGACCAAGAGCCGCAGAGTGAAGCGGTTGCCTAGGGTTGAATGTGAAATCAAAGACACTATCTTTACCCATGCAAGAATCGATGATGACTCTCCAATAAATATCCTCCCGACCTCTATGTTTGACAAGCTCAAACTCAGGCCAATCAGAAAGTCGAGAGAGATCGTTCAGCTGGCTGATCGATCCATCAAACGGTCTAGAGAAAATATTTCAGTCATCGTTACTTTCCAAGGTGCTCTACTCCAGGTCGACTTCACGATCATTGACATCGAGCACCGAGGAGAGTTTACCCAGTCTCCGATTATTCTCGGGAAGCCGTTCTTAGCCTCAGCTAAAGCGTCTATAGATTGCGAGACTCGGGAGATCGATTTCTCAGCATTGGGAGCACTCCGACCTCACCCATTTTTTGATACACTTTACTCTAAGGTGACTCGCACATCCGCTGACAGACGTAACCATCGAGAGGTAGATGAGTCCCACCTCTCTGCTACACCTGAGAGACCGACTGCCCGGACGACCGTTGGTTCTGAGACTCCCCACATCTTCACTTCATCAACTGCTTGCACCACCACCATGACAGCTTCTAAGGAGGACTCACGACCAGAAGCTATCATTAAGTCGGACACAACCTTTGTTGATTGCCTTGACCATTTTGATGATCCGACACAAGAGGCCAATAATGCCAAGCCAATTGAGACCACTAGCACCTTCCCGAGACATGTGCTGACCCTTCAGGAATATTATAATCTATATGGTGACTCGTCTGATGAGGAACCCATGGTCAGCACCACACCACGTCCCGGACCTTTAAAGGAAGCAACCAAGATTAAATTGACTCCACATAAAAACACGGTTGCTCCCTCTTCTAGTCGGCTATTTAGTGAGAGGAAGTTGAGAATTGATTCCTCGAGGAGTTCCCCCGAACCTCTCAAGGCGCGTCTCTCTCATCTCCCTCTCAATGATTCAGGTTCTAGAAAACCGACTAAGAAAGTTTCCTTCAACACACCGGAGAAGGAATTTTCTGAGGAGTCCTCATCTGGCCCGGACAAGGTAATTTATATGAGTGAGCTCAGTTCGGCTGTTCTCAAGCCTTATCTAAGCAAGCAACCGTGTGTCGACCCTCGTTGGACAATCCCTACACCTCACTATTATTCATCTGAGGACGATTCTGACAGCGACACATATGTATATTATCCACCTCCTCGCGTCCGCAAGAAGGTTCGTCACAAACCTTCTTAATCCTTGTATATTCTCACTCTTTCTTGTATATACTTTCTCTCCCTCCCTCCCTAGTGATCTGAATCACTGGCCCCGGCTCATCTCATTTCTTTTATGACTATACTTAGGATAACCAGATCCTAAGTATAGGGGGGAGAGTGACCCGCATCTATTGACTGTACATCCTCCATATCACATCGGTTCTCATACTCACTCTTGTCCTATACTTAGGCTGACCAGAGCCTAAGTATAGGGAGGATCGATGCCCGCCATGTGTATACCCATCCATTTCTCCTCTTGTCCTCGTTCGCCCCATTTTTGATCTTCTTCTACACTTAGGCTGCCAAAGCCTAAGTATAGGGGGGGCGGGGCGACTTCTATACTTTTTGTAATTTTAGCTCTCCTACGCTTAGCACGAGCTATGTCTTTTTCGTCGCTTTTCGTGCTCTGAGGGCATAGCACACGCTAAGTATAGGGGAGTGACTTCTATACTTTTTGTAATTTTAGCTCTCCTACGCTTAGCACGAGCTATGTCTTTTTTGTCGCTTTTCGTGCTCTGAGGACATAGCACACGCTAAGTATAGGGGGGCGTGTATATATTACATATATACTTTACCTATAGCTCGTACTTTTGCGTATTTTCACGTATTTTTGTATATATTATGCAATAAATACGGGGTGGGTAAAAATTGAAAAAAAATTTATACTATGTGAATAAAACTTGTATAAAAACTTGTAAAATAATACTCTTGTAAGATTTGTTGTAAAATAGGATGTATACCAAAAAAAACTTGTATACTATGTATATTATTATAAACTAAAAAACTTGTTGTAAATAATACAAATTGTTGTATACTTATAAAAAAATGTGTTGAAAATAAGGCTTCTTATTTACTCTTGCATATCATCCTTGCATTTCAAAAAAAAAGAGTCTTGCATTTCATTCATAGCATGTCATCTACACCTCATCTGCATATCATGCATATGCAAAGTGAAAAGCTAGTGGGTTCTGAACCGAGTTATGAGTAGATATTGAGGATGGACTTGATTTGACCTTAATCCACCTAATTTCATAGGAACCTTATAGGAACTGGAGTTAAGATTTCTCAGGTCAAGTGACTTAATTCTTTGAGTCCGCAAGTCTATGTTCACATGTCATCTTGATTAGTCTAAGTAGAATATCTCGTGCACACGCATGATTCTTTTAGACAGTGACCTAACTTAGACAAGCACAATGCACGTAGCTCTTCATTGATGGGGAGGTGAGGAAGTAGAATCCTTTAGCTTGGAGTAGCACACGGGTCGAAACATTCGTCCTCCTCTTGGGAGGGGAGTGCATCTCAACCTAGTCTGGTGGTGTTGAAGTCTGAGGACAGGACGCTGTGGGTTGCAATAATGCTTCAAAAGAGGGATAGTCTACTGGCTCAAGAGGAAAAACTCATGATGTACATGCTGCACCTTGTATATAGTTTCAAAAGAAAAAGGAAAAAAGAGAAAAGTGCAAGAACTCCAAAAAAAATAGACAGGCCAAAAATAAAAGGAAAAAAATATTGCTTGTCGGAGTATGTATATTAGCAAGAAGTCTGCAACTGGATGACTTGGCTACATTGGTCAGGCATCCCCGGATAGGTAGCTACACTGGCTACCGTCCATTCTTTCCTCTACCCCCTCCTCTTGAGCTGGTCGCACTTGAACTTAGAAGGGAATACCCCGCTCCTCGAGGAAAGAGTTACTGGATCGGGTTACTTGAGTTACCTTGTTAGAGGAGGCTGGTTCTGAGCTATTTCTGATGTGGAGAGCTATTTATCACTTACACCGTACAAGTAAGAATCATAGTCATCAGAAATTTGCGTTTGAGGATTTGTTCTGATCTGACTATTGAGGCATCTTGAATAGAAAACTTGTGGAACTTGAAGTCTGTTAGGTCTTAAGTTCAGATCCCAATAAGGTTCCGCCGCACAATTAGTCCAAAGGTCGAGTCGAGCTCCAATTTCAACTTTTATTCATGATCTTGGTATGGAACCCAATCTCATTTCACTCTTGCATTTCATTTTAGTTGCTCGGGGACGAGCAAGGTTTAAGTATAGGGGGTTGATGAATCTGCGATTCATCACTCTAAAAGTCGAAAATAGAGCTTTGTCCTCGGGTATTTAGATGCATATTTCCACTTATATTACATAATTAGCATTCATGCATGCAAGCATAATATTTGCATTTTAGCATTCATATTTGCATAAAATAAGAAGCCAAATTCACTTTTAAATATTCACCTGTATATTAGCTAAAATACCCCATTTGTATATATTTTACACTAACTCCAAATCCAATAAAACCAACTCTATTATGTATATATTACTAACACTAAGTGAAGAAAAATATCAAAAAAAAATACTAACTTCTAAAATTGACCAATAAAATCCCAATCCAAGTTGAAGACCTTAGACCTTAAAACGTACATATCTCTCTCATACAGTGTCCGAATTAGGTCTACTCACTTTTAAAGTAATATACATTCAAAGACCTTCGAAACAAGACCAATTTCATTAAAATCGGATCTCGTATGCAAAACTTGGGTTTTGGGCCCCTTTTGTACATTGTACATAATGACCGTTTTACCCCTGTATTTTCTCATTTTATTTTTTCATTATTAAAAATCCAAAAAAATAGATTAAGTTGTAAATATTCTCCTCATATTTTCTCTATTTTTATTTTAATTTTTCTCTCTTTTTAAAAAATGACAAAAAAAATGAAAAAGACAAAAATGTGGTATTTTATACATATAAGGCGCCACCCAAAAATACATTTTGTACAGATGATTTCATTTGATTTTCGACCCTTCACAAAAGTTGTATATCTCGTTGAGGCGAGCAACTTTTGTGTTGACCACTTTTTGATTTAATCCCTTTTGTTATTTCGTTTTGATTTTCTTTACATTTAATCTTTGAATTTTCTAGGAGCGACATGTGGCCGCTCCTGGAGCCGCCACATGTCACCCCATTTTCTTTATTTTCGAAATTATTTTATTATTTTCAGATTTATTTTTTATTATTTTCGGATTTTATTATTTTATTATTATTATTTTAATTATTGTTATTTTTAGTAGCCTACTTATTTTATATTATTATATTATTATTTACCCCCTTTTACCTCTTCTTTTCTTAATCCCCACTCCAAATCACCAATAACTTCCCACTACTCCACTTTCTCCACCTATTTTCTAACTTCCCCCTCCTCTTTATATTCCCATCTCCTCCTCCATTATTCTTCATCCGCCGATTCGAGAGAAGAGAGGTCGAGCCCCTTCAACCTACATGTGACAGCTGAAGGAGACAAGTTGAGCGACGACAACCTTTCAGGTGAGATCCGCGGCATCACCATTGCCGTGTCGCGAGATTCCTCAAACTCGCTCAGCTTCGAAGGACTCCGCCATCCTTCTCGAGGCCACGACGTCAGAAGCCGCACGACGCGGCTCCACTTACGGCAATCCACAGGTAAGCATTCTCTATCTTTACTTTGTCAAAAAATTTTATCTAACGTTGTTTGTTTATCTTGTTTATCAAACAAAAACCGCATCATCTACCATCATCACCACTACCATCATCACATATCATTTCCCATACCACCTTCTTAGCATCATCATTTTCATAATCATAAAAAAACAAACAAACCATCACAATCATCATCACCACTTTTACATTCCATTTACATCATCACCTCCACCTCTACACCACATCTTCATTGCTACATATTTCCTGTTAAAAAAATACAGCAAAAAATATAAAAAAATGCAAAAACAAAAGAAAAATAAAACATTGCAGGAGCCTCCCAGCCCTCGGCCACCAGCGGTCGGCGGTAGCGACCGACCTGGACCACCGCCATCTGCTCCTGTTGCGCCTTTCGTCATCCAACGGCTGCGCCTCCACCGCGCAGCAGCCAACCACGCCACCGCTGTTGTCTCGCCGCGCGGCTGCGCACTTCTCCAGCCTATCCAGCCCGCCGACCTTGCCCCACGCCATCTAGCCCGTGGCCGCAGGTCTCCAGAACAAGTCGTGCACCGCACCTTGTGTGCCGCTACTGTGCGCCGACGCGCGCACCTACGCCCCAGCCACGTCGTGCGGCCCGCCGCGCCCAACCACCGTCCAGCACGCGCCCGTGGTTGCGACCCTCCGCGCCTAGGCCCGCGCGCTAAGCCACCGTGCCCAGCGCACCTCGCGCCACCGCCGGCCGTGCGCCTCCCCAAGCGTCGCGCGCCGTCGCGAACTTCTTCTGCTCACGCCAAGACGCCCGCGCCGCCCGGCCACCCTCCGCCTCGCGCTCCTGGAGCGCGCCGTCAGCAGCCCCGCTGCGCCCCAAGCTGGTCGCACCTCCCTCGCGCTACCCCGCCCCAGCCAGAGCCGCGCCTCCCACGGCCAGCCCCAGTGCCGCCCGGTCGCCCCTACGTCGCTCTCCCTCGCGCGCGCCCAGCCGCGAGTCGCGCTCCAACGTCGTCGCCTCCTCGACAGCGCGCCCCTCCTCCGCGAGCCGCCCAAGCACCGTCTGCCGCCACCTCGCCGCCCGATCACCGCCTTCACCGCGCGGCACGGCCACGCCACGCCTGCCAACCCCTAGGTCGTCGCTCCTCCACCCGTGCTTGTCCTCCGCCTCCTCCGCGCGTGCGGCGACCTCCCCTTCCCGCATCCTCGTGTGTGCCCTAGCGGCTAAAAAAGGTCTCCTTTCATTTCTTTTTATATTTGTGAAAATTGCATTTGTGTCCTTCCATGTTTATATATTTGCAGAAGTGCCCTTAGGCACATTTCAGTTTGTTGCTTTTCATTTCGTATTGCATTGACACCCATGTGTTTGAACATTAATTTGGGCAACCATTTTGCATCAATTTTTAATCAAAAAAATAGCATTTTGTAGAGATTCTCATTCTTTATCTTGTGGTTATTTATTTATATTTTTGTGAGCATCAGATTATTTACTAAAAATTAGAGATCGAAAATCAGTGATATTTTATCCATTTATGCTATGAAATACGCACAGGCCTATTTATTGCTCCGAAAATTATGAAACAATTGTGAATGATGCCTCTAATTGTTCTTTAAATATTGTCCAAATTTCATCCAATTAGGAGTTGTCTTGTGCCTAAAATAAATTTTAGAGTGATTTCTGTGATTGACTTTTAATTAATTCCACGGATAATATTTTTGAGAAATTTCAAAGCTCCTGGATTCCTTATTTAAATTTCTATCTGAGATAAATAGGCCTTTGGATGATTTGATTTCGTGGATTTATTAGGAATTAAATACTCGCGGTCACTCTATTTTTAGTAAAATATTCATAAAAAATCGAAAAGTGTCAGAAAATTCCAAAAATATTAGTGTATCTTTATTTCATCATATTTAACTTTCAGTAAATTTTTCATAATTTTTGCATATCATTTGCATGAAAAATTGCATAAAAATCCCAAAAAAATTTGCATTTTAAATTTGTGCATTTTAAATCCAAAAATTCCAAAAAAAAATACATTTTTCATTTATTGTTGGATTAGGTTTATAGGACAAATATAATTTGGCCAATTTGGACTAATTTTATATTAAAATTAAATTTGGCTAACTTGTTGATTTTCTTAATAACCTAGTCCATTCATATTTTGCATTTGGCATTTATATTACATTAAAAAAATATTAAAAAAATCTCACTTGGAAAACAGCAATCTAATCCATCTAATTTGATCCCGAGTTGTTCCTTTGCCTCCTTGAGTCGACTCTGGGGCTTGCCCAGGCTAAATAAACATAAAACCGCATATTAAATTCATTCAACGATTATTCGATTTGTGCGGTTATTTTTTATCGACGCGAATCTATCCGACTGCAACAAAATAGTCAATTATACGACATTAAAGGGTAGGTCATTCCGCGGCTCATCAACGACGAGTGTAGAATTTAGGTAAAGGTGGTACTGGTGGTTAGGTAGATGGTGGTGGTGGTGGTGGTGATGACATTGGAGGAGTAGGTATGTGACCAGGCTGACGTATAGGAGGGGGTGGCACATAAATCTCATCAGTAGTATTTGAAGGCATCATCCTATCACCTGTAGGCGAGAAATACATTACATTTTCAAAGAAGGTGACATCAGCACTGATATAATATCTGTTATTCACAGGATCATAGCAACGGTAGCCCTTTTGAGTACGGGAGTACCCCAGAAAGACACACCTGACAGCCCTAGGTGAGAGCTTGTCAATCCCTGGCGCAAGTTGATGGACAAACGCAACTGAACCAAAAACACGAGGAGTTAAAGTGAACAATTCCTTGTCAGGAAAAACAATAGAAAGAGGAACTCTCTCCCCCAACACAGAAGATGGCATACGATTGATTAGATAACCTGCCATAAGTACCACATCACCCCAAAACGACAGAGGAGCACTACTATGAATGAGTAAAGTCCGAGCCACATCAAGAAGATGACGATGTTTCCTTTCAGCAACACTGTTCTGTTGAGATGTATATGCACAGGTTGTTTGGTGAATAATGCCACGAGATGAGAAGTGAGAAAGAGCACGGTTGCAAAATTTTAATGCATTATATATATGTACAATCTTCACATTAGCAGAAAAGACATTCCGAATTTCATTGATAAGATTCTTGATTACATCCCCTGCTTCAGATTTATTTTTCAATAAAAAGACCCAAGACAATCTAGAGAAATCATCGACAACCACTAGGTAAAATCTGTGTCCCCGATGATCAGGTACATGACTCGGACCCCAAATGTCAACATGCAATAACTCAAACGGGGAGCGACTGCTCCTAGACTCATGACTAGGGAAAGTAGATCTGTGATGCTTTCCCAACTGACAAGCGTCACACTGAAAGGAAGACTTGGGTGAAATCTGGGGCAAGATATGACGTAGCTTCTGAAGAGGGAGATGGCCAAGATGCAGATGCCAGGTAAAGGGAGAAGCAGATCCACCGGACTGAGATGAGACATCAGCATAGGATGTGGGAACCAACCGATAAAGTCCATCCTGCCCACGGCCACAACCAATCACCTTGCCCGTAAGAATGTCCTGAAAGATAAGAGAGGATGGGTCAAATATAGCTCGACAATGCAAATCCTTCGTAAGCTGGCTAATGGAGAGCAAGTTCATAGAAAAATCTGGAGCATGCAAAATATTCAACAGACGAATGGAAGATGTCAAACTGATCTCCCCCTGCCCAGTGATGGGGGAATGAGTGACATCTGCAATTACTACCGATCTCCCTTGAGAAACATCCTTGTAGGATGTAAACTTATCTCTGTCTTGACAGAGATGATGTGTCTCCCCAGAGTCCAATATCCATTCTGAAACATCCAGACTGTGACATGAAGTAAATGCATAAACGCTACCTAAAGAGCTTGCCATGGCTGATGTGCTGGCAGAGGCTGAGGCTGCAATGTCCGAGTGGCCTCCTGGCGAATCAGTAGAAGCAGGAGGCATGATATCCCATAATCTGGCAACAAGATCGTCAAACCTCTTGTCGTAAGTAGATGGCGGTGTAGAGATAGCATGCTCGGCTACACGTGCAGAGGGAGGAAAACCATGCTTAGAATAACATGTGTCTTCCGTATATCCCGAACAATGACAGAAGGAGCATGGCTGACGAAAGCGACCGCCTCGACCGCGAGGTCCACGGCCATGAAAGGAAGAAGCACCTCTGCCACGTGAAGCAGCCATTGCCGAGGGAGGTGGCGTAGACGCAGAAGAAGGAACCGAGATTCGGCTTAGTCGCCGATACACTTCCTCCACTGGAGGAATAGTCGCATCTGCCCATATCTGTGAGCGAGACACATCATATTCCAGATCGAGTGCCGCCAGTAAGACCCCTGCCATTGTAGCATTCCGGAACGTCTTCTGCTGCTCAGGGGTCGTTGTTAGGGGAATGATGCTATAGAGCTTCTCAAACATCCCTCGTAGGGATGTATACAACAAATGCATGGGACGACCATTCTGTTTGACAGTAAAGATGTCATGCTGAAGTTGAAGAATCTTCGTCTCGTTCTTCATCTGTGAGTATGTAGCTGCAAGAATATCCCACATGGCCTTAGCCATGGGTTGGTGTAGAACATCGTTGGCAATCTCCATTGTCAGAGTGCCAGAAAGCCAGACCTTGGCATACGAGTCATCGGCCTCCCATGAGGTGTAAATCCCCGTCTTCTCCACCGGGTCATCTTCGGTAAGAATGTGCTTCTTACCATTGGACTTCATCGTGCTCATGAACTGCATCGCCCAGAGCTCGTAATTCATCCCATCCATTTTGACTATAGGCGTTGGAACCTTGAATGCGCCAATGGAGGGCATATCAACCTTGTTGTCTGACATATTGCCGGAGAAGAAGAGCTAGGGTTTGTATAGTAAAGAAGAATTGTCTACATAAACTTGAAGGGATATGAGTGCATATACAGACTTATGCACTCAAACCCATGATCGGAAGAAGGGGCGGGAGCCGGCGGCGTGAAGAGAGGTCGAGGCCGGCGTGGAGAGGCCGAGGCCCGGGGTCGGTGTGAAGAGGTGTCAGCGACGGCGTAGAGGTGCTGGGGCCGAGGTCGGCATGGAGAGAGGCCGGTGGAGAGGAGGGCCGGCGGCGGAGAGAGAGGGGGCGGCAGAGAGAGGGGGGGTGGCGGCGGAGCTAGGGTTTAGGGTGACTCTGATAACATATTGTAGGAAATGAAAAGCTTGTTTATTCCAGAGAACCCTAGGCTCTCTTCTATAGAGAAAGCCTATGGGTAAAATACATAAGACGGAACAATAAAGTTAAACATGACACTTAAGTACATAAATACTAGAAATATCTCTACATATGTTATGTAAGAGTTAAGCATTACTCAGGGTTTCTCATGTAATTCGCAGTTATGCAGGGTTATGAATGTTATTGCAAAATTACTCATGGTTATGGGGGTAAATATCTCAAAAATAACAATAATATCTTGTAGGGTGTAAATCACAATTTACCAAGTGAAAGCGAAAGCATGCGATGCATGTGCTTGAGGCTCTTACGGGAGTCTTTACACAAACGTAGGAATGTTGGGGGATGTTATTGTAATTTACCCAAATTAAAAGAAATTTCCTTAGGTTCACTATGGAGTTCCTTCGTTCTTGCATTCTATCCCAAGCAACGGAGGCGCCGCCCTTCTCTAGAGCTCGTTGCGGTCGGCGGATGAATGGTGATCGGCGACGGTAAAGCGGTGGGTGGATCAGGCGGAGAAAACCCATCTGTACAGGAGGAAGATTGATAAGGCCGGGATCTCCTGCGAGCGTCGTTGGCGTCGAGCGGAAGAAAGGGCTCCAGGAACGGGGGTTGTCGACGGGCGGCGGGCGGAGTTAGAGGAGGGAGATGGCGAAGCTCCCTTGCGTTACGGCTCAGGTGGAGGAGAGGGGGCTCCAACGGGGGTACGGGGCTCTCATCTTCGATCGACGACGGTGGAGGCGATGTCCGGCAGAGTTGGCGGAGGAGGTCCACCCACGCAGGAGGGCAATCCTCAGAGAACGGATGAACTCACGCGAGGTGGAGGACCTCGCTCTAGGAGGAGGTGGTTCCTACGTAGAACGCCGGAGGCGCGTGACGGTGGTGAATGGGAGCATGTGTCCCTCGTGCAGAGGCGGGGAGCATGTGTCCCTCGTACAGAGGCGAGAGCGACGGGCGTCGCTTGTGAGTGGGGGGAGGGCGGTGCCTCCTGCTTCATAAAGTTTTTTTATTTTTTTAAAAAAACAGAAACTACCATTTTTTTATTTCCTTTTTTTCAAATCCTTGAACTTGCAATAAAATCAAAGAGATCGACTCGAGCATGAGAACTCAGTTCAAATAAACTATTGATAAAAAATGTGAATGAAAAAAAACAGATCCGGCGAGGTGGATGGATGGATCCGGATCTCTAACCACCGTGCGTGGTCGGAGGTGGTAGATTATGTGAGATAGAATATGAGCGTGGCTATATTGAGAATATGAGAAGGAAGATCGAATTCGGGAGCGGATCAAATCGTGATGATGAATTAGGAATGAGAATCTAAGATCTAGAATTAAAAATTGATAATGCAATTTAACCTAAAAATTACAATACGATTAACCTAGATAAAAAATGAGAAATAAAATGGATCTCACCATGGAAGCATATGGAAGTCGTGATGGCCTCGATGAGGACCGACTCGTTGTCACCGGACGGCTTGGAAGCTGGGCACCTCTCTACAACAAGAATACTCTCAGAGAATAGACTCCTCTCACCGAAAGATTGATCAAGTTGGAATGAGTGGGAATGAGTCAAAGAGATAAAAAATATGAATTTGAATTTCAAATTTTGAATGGAGAGAAAAAGAAGAAAGGAGGTTAATGGTGGAATTAATAAAATTATTTACATAATTAATTAAATAAATAAAACCATTTTCGTCACTTTATTAATTTAAAGAATAAATGATAATTATTTAAATTTTAGTGAGGGTTATATAACGAAATTTTATTATATTCAAATAATATATACCTATTGTACATTATATACATACTTAAATAAGGAAATTAGCTTATTTTATGTTATAACATTTCATAATTTATTTTAAATAACTAAAAAAATATTTACAATTATTTACAAATACATTATGTACGAAAATAAATATGGATAAATATATACAATAAATAAATGGTAAAATTGTAAAAATTACCTCAGAAAATCGTCTTTCAAATCGTCACTCTAAGAATTATGAAACCACTGCTATTTTAAATATAATTTAATTTAGAATACGGTGGAAGTAAGTTTGATGCAATTCGAGTTCATATGGAGCCGGAATTGGTCTTTCAATTATTGTTTTACGGCTTTTTCCTAGTGTGATCATTTTTAATCTGTACATGATTACACGTATTTTTGTTATTTAGGAAACATTTTTATTTACAACTTTTTTTTGAAAAAATATTTAATTTGAGGTCAATTATGGATAAATAAATAATGTAAGTCTTATACAGATATACATAAAATAAATTCAAAAGTATTTAAAAAGTATTTTTGGGATTTTTGATTAAAGACCCTTATGGCCTTCTCTTAGGGTTCGAGTCAGCCGACACCTATTGTATATACACAATCTTTTTTATTTATTTATTTTACCTTTATTTATTGCTTTATTTATTTATTTCATTTTAAAATAATAATATATATATATATGTACAATATTTACACACAAAGGCAGGTTAGTAAGAATATTGAGTTATTATTACGTACATGTGTTTTATAAGTGATTTTAAGCTAAAAAATGAATAAAGATGATGAAATGCATATTCATTAGCAACGAACGAGCCTCTGCACCGCATCTCCGCAACGAGGCAAGGAATCACCTGGAGCTCCTCCGAACTCCAATTCCCAGGAGTCCATTACATCAAAATTGCCCGTAAACATATCCTCCATCCAGATTCACCATCTGATCTTCATCATTCAATCTTCTAGTAAATCCAGGTAGAATCTCTTCTCCTTCCATTCTCTTCTCATCCCTTTCTGTTTCCTCTTCAAATTGATATTGAAATCGAGTTCCAAACCTCGCCAATCCATCTTCATCTTCGAGTCACATACATTGTTGTTCAATCCATCATACCTGACTCTCCAATCGCATTCGGTGTTCGAATGCTAGGATATCCTTCCGTCACCTATGGATCCCATCTATTCACCATTCCTTGTTGTTTTGGGCCGAGGCCGCAATACCTCAAACCTTTGATTTCATTATAGGTGGAAACCCGAACGAGCGTCGAGAAGTCCCAAGCATGGTCTGGATTTCCTGAAGATTACATTATTCAATCAGCATCGAGTCGAATCAAAGCATCTTGAGGTTTTAAGCGAATTGCATCTAGAATCACTTGGAGCGATCAGATCCATCGAGTCCCGGAATCAGAGTTGATCTTCCATTGAATTAGAACCTTCATCTGAATATAGTTATAGAAGATCAAGCACCTGATACCTACTGCATCAAATCGAAGCACCACATCTGAGAGCCATCACTAGATAACAAGGTTGCCGTCATCAGATATCCAAGGACATTCGAGTATCGAGCCGTCATTCTGGAGTACATTCAATCATTGAACATCGCATTCGTAACATCTAAACCGGATTATCATCAAAGCCCCTACCGCCTGCAATAGAATTTAGGGAAGAACATCGCACAAACTAAACAGTACAACCGTCATTGGATTAGATATGATCCAAGAGGTCGCAGCCTCGCCACATGCCAGTCCGCATGTAGGGCGATATTATTTCTAGGTAAATTTCTTTTTAACCCTCGTTCATTTCTATAATTACAAATAGATCCTATCTGCAAAAGTTCACATGACCATTACATGCATTGAGGTTAATTTACATGCTTTATCATGAACTTGTTAACTATTAATAGTTGCTCTGTAGTGTTTAAATTGCATTTTCATACTTGTATAATGCAGTACATGTGCAACTAATGTGATTAATGGAATATTTGCATATTTGAACTGAGTATATTTCTTTATTCATACTTGTAAAGAAACTTTCTAGAAGCTACACTTAGGCCCCAATTTTGCTGAATTTTGTTTGATTGCTTGTCTTGCTTAAAGTACATTGTTTAATTACTTCAAAAATTTCATAAAATTATAGTACCCTCACGATTGTCTGTTCTATCTCGTATAAGTTTTATTTTGTAAAATAATTTGATTTGTTTTTTTTATTAATTCAAAAACTACTAAAAAGTGTCATGTTTGCTTTTAGAAGTTCATAGAAATTTGAAAAATCAACTAAAAATTCTAAAAATAGCATAGCTTTATTTTGAGTAGTTTAATTACTGTGCAAATTTTGTTTAAAAATCTTTATATAAACCAAACAAATTACATTATATTGAAAATCTTCAAAATCGTATAAAATCAGAAAAAATCATAAAAATGTGTTCTAGACTAGATTTGAATCCTAATAAAAACCCTTTTTGAGAAAATTTGTTTCTAGTATTTCCATTTTTATTTTATAATTTAAAAATACAAGAAAACATTTTCTCCATTTTATATTTTCTCTATTTTATGTTTTTATTCATTTTGAAAATCAAAAAATATTAAGACTATGAAAATTATAAAATTCATAAAAAAATATAAAAAAACATAAGATGTTTTTATTTGATTTTTTCCTATTTTTACCATATTTGAAAAATATAAAAGAGTGCTTGTGTGCATTCATTTCAACTTTTTCATTTTTTTTGAAAAATTAAAATTATTAAAAAAATTACAAAATTAGAAATCGCTAAAAATTGATCAGAAAACATAAATAATATAAATATTAAAGACCCATAAAAATTTTAAAAAATAAAATTTGAAAAAAATCCATAAGTAGTTTGCTTTAAGTTTTCTTATTTTTAGTCTTTGATTATTCATTGATCAATCACCCATGCTTAATAATTATTGCCTCCTTGTGTTCGACCCTGGAATTTATACTGGATAATTAATAAATAGCAAAAATCTATTTTCTCCTTTTATTGCTTTGATTTGGATTAAATAAAGATTTTTTTGATTGAGTTTGTTTTTCTTTAGGTAACAACGACGCCTCATATTTTCTTCATTAAATAATTAACCCAAGTGTGAAGGTTGATCAGTAATGAAATTACATAGCTATTTTTTGAAAAAAATATAAAATGCCGGAAAATGGAGTGGAGGCAAGCCCACTGAACCCATATATCTATATTTATAATTAAAATAAACAATATATCCTATATATCCATATATATTATTGTATACACTTATTATTACTAATTATTATAAATACCTTATAAATATTTTAAATCGTTTAAAAAAATAAGAAGGATTGTTCTTGTCTATATTTTCTTAATTTTATTATATATTATATATATATATTATATATTACATTCATATACATATTACATTATATTACATAAATATTAGAAACATTTAAAAATCAGAAAATATAAAAATAAATTTAAAAACTAATGTAAAAAAGAATTAAAAACCCACAAAATATCGAGTAAATATTATGCATACACACACACACAAATAATTAGTAATAGATAATACACCGCTACACCCCTTGTTCCATGAGTTTGACAACCTACCATACTTGTCAGCTATACACATTGTTGGGTTTTATAATAAATTTTGATCCACACTCGATTTCATTACTTTACTGATTTATTGTGGGTTGGTTGTTGATTTAATTGAGTTCTTCGTGAGCTGTCACTTCAGCAATTGTTGGTTCCACCTTGTGTGGAATACAATACTGCTCCTTGGATCATAGGTTATTTCACCTACTCACGTAGACATTTGTGTAATTCTAAACGAGAATTCTTTTGTCTCTCTCTCTCTCTACATCAAGAATGACACATTATTAAGAGATGTGAAAGGTGGTTCATCAAACACATCCAAGAGTGGTGACTCCAAAATTTGGAGAGCTATCAAATGCGGTCCTCGTAATATTCGCACATCTTGCTCCTAAGTAGTTGGAGCCAATGAACAAATCCTTACTTTTTATTAAACAACCTTGATAAAGCTATGCTCCTCCGAGACCTTCTCCCCTTTCTTTGGGAAAGTACAATTAATAACAAGACCATAATTGCCCAAGATCTAAGCACCCTCAATGTCAAATAAAACTAGCTCAAAGAACTATCTCGATGCTCCTATGGGATGGCCAACAACAAAAACAAGGCCTTTCGAAATCACTTGGACTGGATCAATTTGGACATAGAATATCCAGATAGGGTTTCCTTCTCGGGAAAGCATGACACAATGTGCATCAACAAGCAACTTTACCTCTCATTATCCAAGACGTTTCATTTAACAGTGTAACATCCCGGGCTTAGATCCCCGGTCCGTTATTGAGGAAAACTAACCCTGACAACTTGTTCGGTTCGGGTCCAGATGGACCCATTGACAACTACCCAAAATGCTTAAGCTCAAGTTGCCAAGTAGTAATCCCCACCACTTATAAACCACCCCCACACTTTGTGAGTTTTCCATGTGGCACTATGTTTGGGGTTGGGGTGTTACAACCTACCTCACTTATATTCGCAACATCCTCGTTGCGACATGGCACATCACTTATTCCCAGTGACAGTGACGGTTGCACGCTCCGGGTAGCCATTTCCTCCAACCTTTTTGTAGGGACGGCTCCACCTCTCGGGTATCCCTTTCTACTATCAGAGAGAATTTGGCTCTGATACCATTTGTAACGGAACGGGTCATGTTGACCGCGGGAAGTGTGCAACTTAAATTCGCACAACCGAACCGTTATCGAAACATGCATGGTAATCAATGAGCATACAAAAGTTATTCTCAAAAGGATCCATATAATCCAATTCAACCTAGGGTTCCACTATTAAAACATCAATAAGGGTATACTTGCAAAAGAAAACTAGATAATTTCACAACATGGCTCTTTGTTCCAGTGGGCATACAGATATCCACCATAAGTCATGTAACATCCATAACACGCTGAATGTCTTGTTGAGTCTGTCATATGAACTTGAGTGCTTGGTCAAACATGTTCTTCACCTGAAATAAATAAACATAAATTTGCATGAGCCTAAAGCCCAGTATGTATCGGGGTCCATGCATGGGTATTCTAACAGTCCTTGATCCGTTATAAAACATGTATTTTCATTTTAATGGATACGCATCATTACATGCCTAGTTATTTCCCATGCATGCCTAAGTTCGATCCCTATCATGTGTAATTCAACTTCTTTCAGAAACATGGCTATGCATGTATAATATGTAAATTGCATCAGTAGATATGGCAACTATTTCTTTCAACTTGTAGGGCTTATTTCATAAATTACATTGCAAATTACATACTTCTTAAATCATATAAATCATTTTGCATATTAACTCCTATGACTTTGATGGTTTACTTTCTTAAATCAGATCTTGTATAACATGTAATGGTTCACTATCACATTAACTATTTTCTTGCATAACATATATTGGTTTATCTTTAATTAAACCACTTTCTTACATAACATGTTACAAACTATTTTTTTCATACCTTGTAACGATTTATCTTTATAAATCATTTCCTTGCACTCTTGTAATGATTTATCTTTATAAACCATTTATTTCGTAACTTGTAATGATTTATCTTTATAAATCATTTATTTCATAATTTGTAATGATTTATCTTTATAAATCATTTCCTTGCACACTTGTAATGATTTTATCTTTATAAATCATTTATTTACAGAACTTTCATTTACGTATCTTGTTATACGTTTTCAACCGCTGGCACTTGCGGTCCATGACATGACATGACAGTGTAACTACAACTGTAGAAGACTTAGCTTTTGCCTCTGTGGTTCCTTGCAACTATACGCCCCTTGGGCGTTGCCTCTTGCAGCATGACAGTGTAGATACAACTGTAGATGAATTAGCTTTTGCCTCCATGGTTCCTTACAATCATATGCCCCTTGCGGCGTTGCCCCTTGCGGCAAATGCGACCCCTTGCGGTCGCTCATGTGACTCTTTATGAGTCTGTGCCTTAAATCTTTGTTAAAGGTTATCAACTTGTTCTTTTAGCAATGACTTGCTCCACATTGTATTTCTTATTTTTAATAAAAAAATCATCTGGTACTCGTAATACATCACATATCATAGTTCGCTAGTTAACGGAAATCTGTGTGAGTCAAAACAACATACATGTATAATACATAGGCATTTTCTTAGAATTTCAATGAAATACTGACTTTGCTTGTTAGGCAGAGTGCTTTATACAACAAGGGTATGAGCTTGTAAATTTAACCATTTCAAGTCATATGAATATTAAAATCCATTAATCTTTATGCAATAATGATATAAATCTTACGACATGAATACATGAGCATGACATAACATCAAAAAATTGGTATAGAAATATATTCCTGAAGTGTTGTTTATAATATAATGATTGTATGTATAGATAGGTAGGTTCTATATCAGAGCACTATATCAGATATGGCATAATAGCACTAATTATAGAAGAACATTGAGCCCATATCTTGTGTATGAATACAATATGAAAGATGTTGTGTACAAGGAATACGATAAGACCCGATAAAAAAATTGGATTAATGCCATACTTGAATTCTAGCAAAACCTTTATTTCGCTAAAAGTACAACAATATATGTTACGGGAAGTCTCCTTGGTTGACTAACTTGAATAATCTAGGGAAGCTTCATAAGTAACAAGAATTATAATTAATTAATAATTATGATTTTAACACATACTAAAGGTATACGTATTATTAGAATGGAATTTATATCAAACATGTAATGCATGACATAACTTACACCATCTTTACACATGTTGCGTTATAAATCTTTACTAATAGTTTCGGACAAAACAAGAAGGGTCATATAACTTTGGGTATCACAGAATCTCATCCCTTATCTAGTTGTTTTTGCTTTAAAGGGAATACTTTCATCAAGTTGCAATATGACCCGGGACAAAATACTACATGTTTGACCTATACGTTTAGAGGTATCATTTCCATTTAGGCTAAACCATCCTAAATACAATTCCATAGATACATCGTGTTACTTCATAGGCTGAAACTCCATATTATCTTTTTTTATTCATACATAAATCTAAGACGATATCTTCAATCAATAATCCATTCTATATTGAATCAATGTATATACGTAATTACCTAGAGCTGGCACATAAAAAAATTAGAAAGTCGTATTCCAGATATGATCATTGTTCATACAATCTCTTCCAGACATTATCAATAGTCATAAAAAATCCTAGATCGATACATACGTTTATAAATCGTGATCCTAAACCGATACATACCTTTGATCCAACGCGTAACTCTCCCTATTGCGGTCGTTGTGGTTCCTTCTAGTCACGTCTTCGCACTCTCCGTCTCTGATTCGATGTCGCCATCTCCTGCGACGAAGACCAATCTTCTATGAGATCTATCTCCCTCTTCCTCTCGCGCTCTCCTCTCCCTCTCTCGAGGCTCACGTTGATGGCTAAAAAAATGATGTGAGAACGGGAAGGTGTTGGGATTTTAAGGCAACCAATGAGGCAAATGAATGGAATATTAAATATCATTCAATGGGGCAATAAAAAGGCAATTATGGTAATGTCAAGGTTATTGGGATTTTTCCAAAAAAATCTTGCCGTTACAATTTATCACCCTTAAAAAAATTTTGTCCTCGAAATTTCTCAGCAAAGGGACATACTGGAGTTCGTGCAATTCTTTTGCATCTCCCTTTTTTTCAGTACTTATCCAACCAGTGTGGACTAAATTTGCCCCCAAATTATATGCCTTCTCACCCACGTCACTTTAACGAGAGTGTGATCTTCAAGATCT
Organism: Ottelia alismoides; assembly: GCA_037367405.1. Lineage (NCBI taxonomy): Eukaryota > Viridiplantae > Streptophyta > Magnoliopsida > Alismatales > Hydrocharitaceae > Ottelia > Ottelia alismoides. The sequence continues at coordinate 96,208 of JAZKJV010010630.1, forward strand.
TCTATAGAATGCTTTATGCAAAATCACATTGCTACTCAAATGGTGACTATTTATTATAAGAAAACTCTACCATAGGAAAAATATCTATTCGAGATTCCTACAAATCATAAGAGCGTGCTCCCAACAAAGCTTCGAATCTCTTTGTGATCTTAGATGATTGACCTTATGTCTGTAGAGGAAATAGAGTATTAACTTAAATTGTATACCCATAAACTCTTGAATACACTTCCATATCTAAGAGGTGTATCTTTTTTCTTGATCTAATATAATTGATGTTAGGACATTGCCTAGGACGTTGATCTCTTTTATCTACAGTTTAGCCAACCTGTGCATCCATTTATTCGGGCAAGTAGGTAAGAAGGGAGCTGATTCGATCAATTCCTCTACAATAACATGTATGGTATTATAAGCATATATTCTCGTCTTGGGTATTAGAAGGATGTGTCCTCGTTGGGTAAATCAGTTCAAATCCGTGTGATATGCTTCAAATTCAATCTACCATCTCCAAAGGCTGAGCATGGCTTGTTGTTTCTGGATGTTCAATCCCAATCTAATGACATATTAGGATTTTGGAAACAAATCTTGCAATCTCTAACTTTATCGCTTGCCACCTGTAATATCATTGGATATTTTAGGCATTTTTTCATGCATGAATGAGTAGTGTACACTGATCTTTGATATTCATATAATGTCTCCTACCTTAACTTATTGTCACCAAGAATTCAAAATCTTCAATGGTATATCACATCCTCGTCGATTCCATTAATAAAATCATCTGATTCCTTTTTAGGTTTCTCGATTATTTTTTTAAAGATCGAAATCTTTTCTGCTACTTTGATCCTCTAGATTATAAAAAATTTCCTGTATAACAATAATGTCATCAATCAATTAGAGAAAATATTATCGTTACTAACTCCAAGTCATGTGTAGGAAATTCCAAGTCAGGAGTTGTATAGTTACTCTCTTGTGATCTTAGTTGACATGATGAAAAACATAATTCCTTTTTCATTTAACTTACCGTTATTTTCTTTATCAGATGTATGAATTTAACTACAAAGCCTCTGATGCATAAAGGTAAGCTTACAGTCAGAGTCATAGTCAACTTTTACTTTAGTTTTTGAAAACCTCATTCACAGTCAACTGAATGTACAAACTTCATATCCTCCTCTAATTAGGTTTCTCAATACTATTGTAATATATGAGAAAATTCTACACGAATCATCAATGTACAACGTCATCCTAGAAATATATGAATCTCTGAAATATTTCTCAATAAACTTCAAGGTAATATATCTTTCATCTTAATTCAACCAACTTCAATGCCATCATTAAATATGACAATACTAAGGAATATGATTTGATCAATTCAAATGTTACATTTAGAGCACTTTGCATAGGGGTAATGCTAACAAAAGGTTTCAAACACAATATTGAGATGTACTTGATATTTCTCCATATTATCGAAGTATATAAACAATATCATCCCCAAACATGATCATAATTTTATCATGATATTCTCAAAAAAATCCTTTCATAAGCTCTTTATGGAGATTCATTAAGTCACATAAAAAATTCCCTTATCTCACTTCACAATAAATGATCTTTTAATTCTTTCAATTCAATTGATCTTATTGTGTAATGAGTTTTTGAATTATGGCAGTTTATGAGATCGCATCAATGGAGAAATCCAATTCGCTATTAGAAGATAAAGTGGACAGTCACTTGAAAAAGGCATTAAGGAAAGTCCTTAAAAACATTCTTTCGTGATGCAATTGAGATGATCATGTATACCTTACGAACAATTCACTCACTTTCTTCTCATACTTCTCGAACTCCATATCACTATCTTGATCATCTTATCACAATGTCTAAGTAAAATCACTTCACGTAATGGAAAGCATCTTCGAAAAGTGGATACTATTGTGTCCAGTCTGTCACTCCTTTGCCAATCCTTTAGATAAAATATCCCAAAGATTCTTCTCGTTATGGCAATCTGTAGTTTCAAAAGTCGTCTCCATCTAATACATCCAATCTTAACTTTCTCCGTATCATGTTTACCCTATAAGATGAATGTGTTGTTGAGAATAAAGGTCTTCAATATAAATCCACCAATGCTTTGTGCATGACATTTTCACTATGGAGTCCTAAATGTTGTCAACTAGTAATTATTGGTGTGTATCCTTGGTAATATCACTGAGTGATAAGTTGCGACCTTTCTTCAATTTGATTCCACAATGAGGAGTCATTTGAGTCAAAAAAATCAAAAGGTCAACTAATTGTCTGTACTATCAAAAGAAGTTTTACTCTATTCTTCTTGGTTGACAGTCACAATCAATTGTGGATATCCTACACCCAGAGGAAATCCTGCTTTGATACCATTTGTAACGTCCGGAGCTTAGGTCCTCGGTCCGTTATTGAGGAAAACTGACACTGACAACTTGTTGGGTTCGAGTCCAGATGGACCCATTGACAACCACCCAAAATGCTTAAACCCAAGTTGCCAAGTAGTAATCCCCACCACTTATAAACCACACCCACACTTTGTGAATTTTCCATATGGCACTATGTTTGGGGTTGGGGTGTTACAAACAGTCTCCTTCCTTTTATATCAGTGGTGCACTCTAAATTCATTACCCAGGACAAACTCTGCCTCTTCATTTTATCATCAATTAATATGCACCCTATGTGCTTAGCGGATGCAGAAATGCTTACAAACTTATTATCGAATGTTCCCATGCCCTTACCCTTATGAAATATTGATAGATTTGAGAATAATGTGGATACTGTTTTCGAAATATCAAACTTCGACTCGATTCCTCCCTCCTATTTGGCATATGAAAGCCAAGTAGATATCTGTTTGGTGGTTGACATGTAGGAGTTGTCCAAGGACTTTTTACGACACCTTTCATCCACCCTCGATTATTATGTGATGTCCCTTATTAGCATTTGACGTGATAACTTGAGCATCAATCATATACGAACCTATTAAATTAATATCTTGCTATACAATGTTTGTCATGCAAACCAAGAAATACGTGACCATTCGTTAGTGTGCTCGATCTCAAGAAAGGAAGTAAAGCTATCGTCTCACCATGATGTGCAACTTTAATGAACTCACAGTTGTATCCTTTACCATGGAGGATCTCCTTTTTGTTGTTTTTGTCTTTTTATCAAACTTTATTTCGGAGGTTGACCAAGAAGTAATTTCTCATTGTTTGCAAGTACCGGACTTCCATAGACTTTTTTGTTTTGATGGTGGTCTGAATTGTCTGGTTTTTTCTGCAATTTTGATTGAATGAAATTTGATTATTTTTCTTGAAAAAAAATATGGCATGGCATGAACGCAAACCCTTGTGAGTGTTCGTGTGATTGATTTGCACGGATTAGCCACTAGTTTCCAAGCTTATTAACGACCTGCATTTTGAATAATTTATAAATGAGAAAATAGGGTCATTGAAAATGTCACGTCCCGAACCTCGAAATATGGGAAACATTGCGGAAGCATCCTCAAAATAATGAATTTTTTTTCGAGTCCAGGAGCGAGACAAAATTCGATATTCCATAAATAACATTCAGAGTGTCAAACATGATGGAAGAATAAAGGAACATAACCAATTAAAAAAACTCATCAAGTCTGAACTACACAATAAAGTTAAATAAAGTCTATCCGTACAATGACTTAAGAGGCTAGAAAAATATCAATAACTCTTCAATCCAGCCGATGGACAACCCTCCCGCTTTCCTCTAAGCTGAAAGGTTAAAATTCAATATTAGTCAAACGAATTTGACTAAGTATGCACCAATAATTTATGATACATACCATCATAACCATGTACAATGAGTAAAAAAATTTACGATAACAATTCTATATAATAAGGTCTATAAATCAATAAATAAACAATGAACTATAAAAGACTTTTTCAATTATGCCCATCATTATGGGATAATGACAATTCAATCAATTTCCTTGAATATCACAAAATTTGTGGCCATAATATCACAAATCTATATCAAATATAAATCAATACCATCTGCCGACACCTTGCAGCCCGAGTTTGGATAGAAGCCACCCTGTTCCCTTAAATCATTTTTTTTCACTAAAACAAATATCAATACGAGGTCTCCTATCCAAATCCCAATGCAATGGACATCAGTACTGAGTCAACCGCCGTAGCGGTAAATTGTTTGGAAGTAGTGTAGGATTACCCGCCTACAACGGTCAATTGGCGGAATTAACCGTCCGCGCGGTACCCGGCCAGGTCAAAGCCTCTGATGGGCCAACAATAAACAATGTCTACTCCCTCACAATGATGGTGTCAAAAACAATAATTAATTTTCCAATAAAATATTTGAATAAAAAAATACATTTTAACCTATATATCAAAAAGGTGATAATGTATCTATCTCTTTACATTTAACAACTAATCCATGAGTAAGCATTATGGCTAAATATCAACTCGGCACCGAATTACCTGGACTTTTAACACATAAATATAACCAAAGTATTTTAGCGAGATAAATAAAGAAAAACAACATTCCGATAACCAACAAAATTTAACGTGGTGTATAAATAACAATGGTATGCAACATAAGTTAATGTACATACCTGAATAATAATCCAATATAGATTGGTCTGCACGATTTTTTTTGTCCACGAAAATCAAAAGTCACCTAAGCATAAGAAATTTATCTTAACCCGTGCACAAGCCATAAGACATCTTATCTACTCACAGTTCCCAATTGTTGATTTTTTTTAAAGACTCATATATATATATATATATATATATATATATATATATGGTAGTTTACTTATTTAGTTCATGTTTGTACATTTCAAGTTTAACCTACGATTATTGAGTCTATATTTTTTTTTAAAGGATAATTTATGTCAATGCATCCTAATATAATATCAATAACTAGTTTAATTTAGAAATTTCTATAGGTACGTCCAGTACTTGTGTAGATAGCAATACCTTGAATTCATACTATGTTCAGGAACAAAAATAATTCTTAAACTATATATGATACATGGTTGGCGTGATTTCATGTTCGAAAAGTTACCATCATGTGTAATGAATAGATGCTTTAAAAACTATAGGTGTAAGTGTGATAACTCTAATTATTTGATTCTTAAGAAAATAAAATAAGGATATATAATTTTAACGAAGACAGAGAGAATCAATTTATGGTCTTTATTTTTTTTCGATGTACTAATAAATCTCCAGGTTTGAGTGTAAACTTATATACGATGTTTGTTAGATGCTAAAATTTATTTTGTATAGCCTATTATTGACCGATGTATTATAAAAAAAACGGAAACATAGAAGCAGGTATACCTCTAGTAAAAGCTCTGAATGAAAGCTTTGTTGGTTCCTTGAGATGGCACGCTCACCCCCAAAACTAAACGGCCCTACAGACGCCTGAAGAAACAAGATGATGAAACTCTGACCATGCGTGTGATCACGAGAAAGGTGAATTTTTATGCGGAAGGCAAAATATGCCTAACCTTCCGATCTGAACGTGTATATATATACACGCTCCCACGAGTTGAGAGTCCTGATAGGTCACGGATTTTGCTAACCGGAATTGGCGTTAAATTTTTTTTTAAACACGCAATCTCGTTCATGGATTCGGTCAACACCATTATCAACTTGCTTTAATTAGTTTTTTTCTTTCTCACAACGATTCTGTTGCAACTAATTTTAATATTTTTTTATTTTTTTTCAATCTCATGTTGGGCCGTTGCTGGATATTGCTTCTTTTTTTTATTACTATTATCATTAATTTATTTCCTTAACTTATTACTATTACTATTATCGTTAACTTAGTTCACCTTATACAAACTTATTCTTTTTTTATGCAAACATTCTAATTCGTTCCTTTATTTAATAGTATAAAAACTTTTTACAAAACACCCATAATCCTTCTATTTTATAAAATATTTTATTTTTTTCAAAACACCCCCTGAAAAAAAAGATGTTACAACTCTATCCCCCTTAAAAGAAATTTCGTCCTCGAAATTTAAAAGACATACCTAGAAGTTCAGGATATTTTTCTCGAACTTCATCTTCAAGTTCCCATGTGGCCTCCCTATCCGAATGATTATGCCAAGCAACTTTTACTATCTTAATAATCTTTCTTCGAAGTTGATGTTCTTGACGATCAACAATGTGTGAAGGGCGTTCTTCATATGATAAGTTTTTATGAACCTCGACAGGCTCATAATGAATATGATGAGATGGATCATGAATATATTTCCGCAACATTGAGACATGGAAGACATTATGAATATGTGAATACTGAGGTGGTAATGCAATGCGGTAGGCCACTTCTCCTACCCTATACAACACCTCAAAAGGACCAATATATCTTGGACTAAGCTTTCCCTTTCATCCAAATCTCAAAACACCACGGGTCGGAGAAATCTTGAGAAACACATGATCACCAACTGCAAATTCTAGTTCTCTGTGTCGGTTATCTGCATAGCTCTTTTGTCTACTTTGAGCAATTAAGAGCCTCTTCTTAATCAGATCGATCTTATCAGCACACTTTTGCACAAGTTCCGATCCGAGCAATCTTCTTTCACCAACCTCGCTCCAACAAAGAGGAGACCTACATGGTCTTCCATAGAGAGCTTCATATGGAGCCATCCCAATGCTAGCCTGATAACTATTGTTATAGGCAAACTCAATGAGCGGAAGATTCTCATCCCAACTTCGAGCATAATCAAAAGAACATGCTCTAAGCATATCCTCGAGAACCTGAATAGTTCTTTCGGATTAACCATCTGTCTGAGGATGGCATGCGGTACTAAACTTCAGCTTTGTACCGAAAGCCTCCTGAAGTTTTTTTCCAAAATCTCCCGATAAATCTTGGATCTCGATCAGAAACAATAGAGACAAGTATACCATGGAGCTTCACAATATTATTCATGTATAAATTTGCTAAGCTTGCAACGGACTCCTTTTTCTTCATTGGCAAGAAATGAGCAGATTTCGTCAATCTATCCACGATTACCCAAATAGCATCACAATGAGTTGCATCGGTCTTCGGAAGACCCATCACAAAGTCCATAGTGATGTGTTCTCATTTCCATTCCGGAACCTCTAGCTGCTTCAAAAGTCCAGCTGGTCTTTGATACTCAGCCTTAATTTGCTGACACACCAAACAACGAGAAATGAATTCTGCAATCTCCTTCTTCATATTTTTCCACCAAAAATTCCGTTGGAGATCCTTATACATCTTTGTACTTCCTGAATGCACAGTGAATTTAGAGCGATGAGCTTCATCCAGAATCTCTTGCTTCAACTCTGCCTGTGAAGGAACCCATAAGCGATTCCTAAATCTAATGCCACCATCTGGAGCAATGAAGAATTCTGAATTCTCTTCTTGACTCTTTTCAGACAGAACATGATACTCAAGATCTTCTTTCTGAGCTCTCAAAATTTTCTCTATTATTTCAGAATGTATCTGAATGCTAGATAAGATAATCTTGTCTCCTTCCTTGAAAGGATTCCAAGAGACCAAATCGTCAATCAACTTCCATTTTTTGATCATCAAACTCGCAGACACCGCATAGCCTTTTCGGCTCAAGGCATCTGCTACATCATTTGCTTTACCTGTATGGTAAGCAATAGAGAAATCGTAGTCTTTAAGGAATTCCATCCATCTTCGTTGGCACATATTCAAGTCTTTTTGAGAGAAGATGTATTTGAGGCTTTTGTGATCAGAGAAGACCTCAAATTTCTCACCATAAAGATAGTGACGCCAGATCTTTAATGCAAACACCACGGCAGCAAGCTCTAGATCATGCGTAGGATAATTCCTTTCATGAATCTTTAGCTGCCTTGAAGCATAAGCGACAACTTTTTCATTCTGCATCAACACACAACCCAGGCCATTCAGGGATGCATCAGTGTAGATGACAAAACCTCCACAACCAGAAGGTAAAGTCAAGACATGAGCAGCGGTCAACCTTCTCTTCAATTCTTGGAAGCTGCGCTCACATGCAGAAGACCATTCAAACTTGGTTCCTTTTCTAGTTAATTCGGTAAGAGAAAGTGAAATCTTAGAGAAATCACGAATGAATCTACGATAATATCCTGCTAAACCAAGAAAGCTTTTAATTTCTGTCACGCTCTATGGTTGCTTCCATTCTGAGACTGCCTCAACCTTGGCTGGATCTACAGAAATCCCATCCTTGGAAATAATGTGCCCAAGGAACATGACCTTTTCCAACCAGAATTCACACTTGGAGAATTTAGCATAAAGTTGGTTCTGCCTCAGAGTCTCCAATACGATTCTCAAGTGCTCCTCATGTTGCTCAACACTTTGAGAATAAACAAGGATATCATCCACAAAAACAATGACAAATTGATCTAAGAATGGTCGAAAGACCCGATTCATAAGATCCATAAAAGCGGCAGGAGCATTAGTCAATCCGAATGGCATCACACAAAACTCGTAATGCCCATAGCGTGTTCGGAAAGCGGTCTTTGAGATATCTTCCTCTTGAATCCTCAATTGATGATAGCCGGATCGCAAATCAATCTTCGAGAAGATCTTTGCTGATTGGAGCTGATCAAATAAATCATCTATCCGTGGTAACGGATATTTATTCTTCACAGTCACCTGATTCAGCATTCGATAATCAATGCATACGCGGAGAGATCCATCCTTCTTTCTAACAAATAAAACAGGTGCACCCCATGGTGACACACTGGGCCTGATAAATCCCAAGTCAAGCAACTCTTCAAGTTGCTTCTTTAATTCAGCCAGTTCAGCAGGAGCCATACGATATGGTGCCTTGTATATTGGTATCATTCCAGGAACCAGCTCAATAGTGAAATCAATCTCCCGCTGAGGTGGGGGTCCAGGCAATTCTTATGGAAAAACATCAGGAAACTCTCGAACAACGTCGAGATCAGGTAAAGATACGGTTGATGGCTCAACCCTGATAATACTGGCAAGATAGGCTTCTCGCCCTTTCAAGATCATGCGATGTGCTTTCATAGCAGAAATAATGCACCGCTCAGAGACGGCACCATGCCCTTTAATGACGATCCTAGGAAACTGATGGTTTGCAACTATCACCCTTTTCTTACAGCAATCAATAATACAATGATATCGGGAAAGCCAATCCATCCCAAGGATAATATCGAAGTCTGTCATTTTCATGACAATGAGGTCACTCGGAAACTCGTGACCTTCACATATCAAGAGAGCATCTTGAATGTACTCCAATGCTTTCACATTTCCCCCAGTAGGTGTGATAACCATCAAATCTATATCTAAAAGTTTTGGTTTGGCATCCATGCTTTTTACTAGTGCATCAGAAATAAAGCTATGTGTAGCACCAGTATCAAAAAGAATCTTTGCATGCAAATTTGCAATAAGAAGAGTATCTTCGATGACCTTGTCTTCCTTAGCAGCATTATCTCCAGTGGTGAGAGCATATACTCGAGCCGGAACCTTTGGCCTTTGATCTTGTCCTTGAGCAACGAGCTGCTTCCTAGGCTTCGGACAATTCCGAACAAAATGTCCTTTCTCTCCATAGTTCAGACACTGGTCATTCTTGAGATAGCATTCTCCAGGATGGAAATGATGACAGAAAGAGCATTCAGGAATTCTGCTGTTTTGCCCCGGCTTGTAGGCTTGCTTCTGCTTCTGAGAATTTTTGAAATTTTTGTTCCTCCCAAATCGATCCTTCCGATCGTTGCGCGGCTTCTCCTCCTTTCTTCGCAAGAAAACTCTCTTCATGGTTGTGGCGCTAGCTAGAGCATCCTCCATAGTCTTCGGCATGCTGGAAAGAACCTTCGATCTTAAAGCGGGGTGAAGTCCCTCAATGAACTTCTAAGTCATACGGTACTCATCAGGACATAAGTGTGGAGCATACTTCAGAAAGCGATGAAACTTGTTGTTATACTCAGCAACGTTCAGATCTCCCTGCTTTAGATTAATAAACTCTTGCTCCTTGATCAACTGCAAGTGTATCGGAATATAGTGCTCACGGAAGAGTTTAACAAACTCATCCCACAGAATAATCTCTCCTTTTTCAAATTTCCGCAACTGACAACTGGTCCACTAGTCCTTAGCAGGACCTTTTAGTTGATGAGTAGCGAAGGAGACCTTGCTATGATCCGGACATCTAATTGCATCAAATAATTTTTCTGTCTCCTCCAGCCATCGGTCTGCTACCTCAGCATCCACTATACCGTCAAAGCTAGGCGTGCTCACCTTTAAGAATCTCTCAAAGGTGACTTCATCCCGGCGCTCCTCACGAAGACGCCTTTCTTTTTCAAGACGCCTCTCGCGACGTCTCTGATCCCTGTCCTTGCTCTGGTGGTGATCAGCTTGATCACGAATCAGCTGGGAAAGCTCATCGATCGTCTTCATTAATTTGGCATTCTGGGCTGCCAAATCCATGTAGCGACGACTCCACTTACGGTTCGAGACGGTCAACATCTACGAATAGCGACGATCAATTAGTCAGCTATTCTAATTATAATCTATAAATATTATAAGTCATCTTAAAATTGGTTAATATTCCTCTAATCTTCCATTTAGCTCTAATACCACGTTGTCACGTCCCGAACCTCGAAATATGGGAAACATTGTGGAAGCATCCCCAAAACAATGAATTTTTTTTCGAATCCAGGAGCGAGACAAAATTCGATATTCCATAAATAACGTGCCAAACATGATGGAAGAATAAAGGAACATAACCAATTAAATAAAAACTCATCAAGTCTGAACTACACAATAAAGTTAAATAAGTCTATCCGTACAATGACTTAAGAGGCTAGAAAAATATCAGTAACTCTTCAATCCAGCCGATGGACAACCCTCCCGCTTTCCTCTAAGCTGAAAGGTTAAAAATCAATATTAGTCAAACGAATTTGACTAAGTATGCACCAATAATTTATGATACATACCATCATAACCATGTACAATGAGTAAAAAAAATTTACGATAATAATTCTATATAATAAGGTCTATAAATCAATAAATAAACAATGAACTATAAAAGACTTTTTCAATTATGCCCATCATTATGGGATAACAACGACAATTCAATCAATTTCCTTGAATATCACAAAATTTGTGGCCATAATATCACAAATCTATATCAAATATAAATCAATACCATCTGCCGACACCTGTCAGCCCGAGCTTGGATAGAAGCCACCCAGTTCCCTTAAATCAAATTTTTTTCACTAAAACAAATATCAATACAAAGTCTCCTATCCAAACCCCAATGCAATGGACATCAGTACTGAGTCAACCGCGTAGCGGTAAATTGTTTGGAAGTAGTGTAGGGTTACCCGCCTACAACGGTCAATTGACGGAATTAACCGTCCGTGCGGCACCCGACTAGGTCAAAGCCTCTAATGGGCCAAGAATGAACAATGTCTACTCCCTCACAATGATGGTGTCAAAAACAATAATTAATTTTCCAATAAAATATTTGAATAAAAAAATACATTTTAAACTATATATCAAAAAGGTGATAATATATCTATCTCTTTACATTTAACAACTAATCCATGAGTAAGCATTATGGCTAAATATCAACTTAGCACCTAATTACCTAGACTTTTAACACATAAATATAACCAAAGTATTTTAGTGAGATAAATAAAGAAAAACAACATTCCGATAACCAACAAAATTTAACGTGGTGTATAAATAACAATGGTATGCAACATAAGTTAATGTACATACCTGAATAATAATCCAATATAGATTGGTCTGCACGATTTTTTTTGTCCACGAAAATCAAAAGTCACCTAAGCATAAGAAATTAATCTTAACCCATGCACAAGCCATAAGACATCTTATCTACTCGCAGTTCCCAATTGTTGATTTTTTTAAAGACTCATATATATATATATATATATATGTGGTAGTTTACTTATTTAGTTCATGTTTGTACATTTCAAGTTTAACCTACGATTATTGAGTCTATATTTTTTTAAAAAGGATAATTTATGTCAATGCATCCTAATATAATATCAATAACTAGTTTAATTTAGAAAATTCCATAGGTACGTCCAGTACTTGTGTAGATAGCAATACCTTGAATTCATACTATGTTCAGGAACAAAAATAATGCTTAAACTATATATGATACATGGTTGGCGTGATTTCATGTTCGAAAAGTTACCATCATGTGTAATGAATAGATGCTTTAAAACTATAGGTGTAAGTGTGATAACTCTAATTATTTGATTCTTAAGAAAATAAAATAAGGATATATAATTTTAACGAAGACAGAGAGAATCAATTTATGGTCTTTATTTTTTTTCGATGTACTAATAAATCTCCAGGTTTGAGTGTAAACTTATATACGATGTTCGTTAGATGCTAAAATTTATTTTGTATAGCCTATTATTGACCGATGTATTATAAAAAAACGGAAACATAGAAGTAAGTATACCTCTAGTAAAAGCTCTGAATGAAAGCTTTGTTGGTTCCTTGAGACGGCACACTCACCCCCAAAACGAAACGGCCCTACAGACGCCTGAAGAAATAAGATGATGAAACTCTGGCCGTGCATGTGATCATGAGAAAGCTGAATTTTTATGCGGAAGGCAAAATATGCCTAACCTTCCGATCTGAACGTGTACGCACCCACGAGTTGAGAGTCCTGATAGGTCACGGATTTTGCTAACCGGAATTGGCGTTAAATTTTTTTTTAAATACGCAATCTCGTTCATGGATTCGGTCAACACCATTATCAACTTGCTTTAATTAGTTTTTTTCTTTCTCACAACGATTCTGTTGCAACTAATTTTAATATTTTTTATTTTTTTTTCAATCTCATGTTGGGCCGTTGCTGGATATTGCTTCTTTTTTTATTACTATTATCATTAATTTATTTCCTTAACTTATTACTATTACTATTGTCGTTAACTTAGTTCACCTTATACAAACTTATTCTTTTTTTTATGCAAACATTCTAATTCACTCCTTTATTTAATAGTATAAAAACTTTTTACAAAACACCCATAATCCTTCTATTTTATAAAATATTTTATTTTATATTTTTTTCAAAACACCCCCTGAAAAAAAAGATGTTACAGAAAAAGTAAGAGGCAAAAGGATGCAAAAATCGAATAAATAAGTTTCATTCTGCTGCGTACAGTCAATGATGTACAGATCCATCCATGTAATGCAATCCATATATAAAATGGATATCCTTCAACACCGTTCGTGCAACTACTGGGTAATTCCAATGGAGCACTCCTTGGGTAGCATCACCGGGAATCTCTTAGGGTGCGTTTGGTTGCAGGGTTGGGTTAGCTTGGAGTAACCTGTGAATAGTATTGTGTGAGAAGGGTTGGGAGGGTTGTAATAGTAGGTGTTTGGTTAGGAAGAGGGTTGTGTTGGAGTTGAATGTGACATGATGTGATGTAATGATAGATTGAAGTTAATGTATTTATGATTGAGTTATAATGATTTTTGGAATAAATTTATAAATGATGTCTTGTTTTGATTTCCAAAAATGCCCTCAATTGTTATTTTGTGTAAATGCCCCCAAAAATGTCCCGATTTCATGTTTTTCCTTTCTCGTAAGATGAAAGATGTAATTCTTCGATTCGAAAATGGATAGAATAGATCAACCTGTTACATGTAACTACGGCTGCATCATTTTTAGCATTGTTACAAGTTCGTAAATAACGTCTAGGAAGACCAAACGTGGAATACGGATCGATTAGTGAATGCCAGTTGAAAAATCACAGGGACCTACGGCAATGTCTGTAGGACGCCAATCCAATCAGATTAAATTAAAGATGGAATGCAAATTCTATCACGATTAGGGATGTCAGCGGGTCGGGTTTGGAGCGGGTATTACTATTCCCAAACCCATACCTATTTATAATATCACTACCCATACCCGCCCATTTATTAAACGGGTAATTTCTAACGGGTACCCATATACCCGTCGGATACCCGTGTACCCAATGGGTACCCATATCTTCGTCATTGTAAATCTTAAGTTGTTTGTATGTATACAATATTTTCATAGATAGACACAAAATAGAGTGAGATTGCATAATATGGCAATTCATATAAATGTGCAATATATAGAGAATATTAAAGGTTTATATATGTTAAGTGTTTAACTTTTGTGTTGATAGTTTTTGTTTATTAAAAATACAAAAGTTAGTGGAATATGAATAAATGGATGAAGAGGAGAAATTTGAGTTGGATATTTATATATGTAGATCGATACATATTAGATATGGAATGGATTTGGGGCTAGTTTGATTAAAATGCAACACACATATCTATCTTTATATATAATTTTTATTCGGGTTTGGGGCGGGTTCGGGTTCGGGTACCCACAAGGCAATCCCAAACCCATACCCAAACCCGCATGGGTAGTCAATTCAAAAACCAAACCCGCCCAAAAGTAAATGGGGCGGGTTTTGGGTCCTTAAATGGGACGGGTTCGGGTCGGATATCCAATGGGTAAACCCAGATTGACATCCCTAATCACGATCACATTCTGTCCACTACTTCCAATGTTGAGGACCACAAAATCTAAAGTTTCGACATACAAGCATGATCCGGTTACAATAAGATCCATCAAATCACGTGCATGTCAACCACTTGGTCGTCCACTGTCGCTATTCTTGTATCACACAACTGCAGTCGAAGAGAGTCCACCATTTCCTTCAGTGAAGATCTCTCCCCATCTTCATCGTCTATCACCGAGTAAAGGTGACACAGTTCCAGCTCTTTCTCCTGTACTTCGCGCAAGGTACGTTGCAGCTTCTGCTGTAATAGCCTGTTATCTGACTCCTGTTCCCATAGCCGTTGTGCAATGAAGAAAAATTCATCTGCCAAATTTTCCAATGTCCTGCTTGCCCGCGCATAGGGCTTCCGAATGCTGCATTGACTAACGGAGCATACGTAGAACATGCGTGTGACTGGATGTTCTGAACCCTCTGCATACCGTAGTATCAATGGATATCCACAACTGCATGTCTCCGCGGCGGAGTCCATTCTGTTCGAGCCTTAATCTGGAAAGTGAAATATTTAATCAACTAAACAGTTAAAAGTGATAAGAAGGGTACACGTATCTAGTTAATTAAGGATAAACTTTCGTAAGACGACAATAACAAATCGAAAGGAGAACATCCAGGTAGAACACAGGTGCCATCCCACAGAGATAACGCACGTAAAAGTATCCAGTTAATTAAGATTAAATTTCCATATGATCATTACAGAAATAAAAACCACAAGCGTGACCGTAATGTACAACACTACGCACAGGGACTCAACGAACTACGATTGCCTGGTGCGTCTGTTATTCCACATAGCATTTGCAATTCTATCTCGCAAGACCTGTCCACGTCGTATGTCATCACGAAGAATGCCCACGACCCGATGTTGCTCTTCATCCGTCTCCTCCGGCAATATCTCATCCTCCTCATCATCAGATATTGAATCTCCACCATTGAGCCGTATAAAGTTGTGAATTATGCATGTGGCCCTAACGACATCCCGTTGTATGTCGATGGGATACGTTGGCATATCACGCAGGCAACGAAATCTTTTTTTCCATACACCGAAAGTACGTTCAACCACATTACGCAGGCATGCATGGCGGTGGTTAAATAGATCCTTATGGTTTTCATAATGACTACCACGAGCCCTCCAGGCTGGAAGATGATACAGGGAGCCTCTATACGGGGCTAGGAATGTGTCCGTATTGGCATATCCACAATCAACCAAATACTTGCATCCCTCAGGTACGACGAAGGAGCGACTCTCCACTGAGTGGCGAAGTACGGTCATATCTGCACAGGAGCCCTCCCAGCCTGTGACCACATAGGTAAAACATAGGTTGAAGTCGACCACAGCCATAACATTCTGCGCTGTGAATAACTTCTGGCATCTATAAGCCCCTTGGACCTCAGGATCGACTTGTGCTGGAATGTATGTTCCGTCAATAGCTCCTATAACTCCCTGCGGTGCGGATGAAATCTTAGGTAAGTAAGTTGTCCGTAATTAGTAAACGAACAATGTGTCATGTGAATTACTTTGAAATAAGGGTAGTAGCGAGGGTTTGAAGTGATTATATCTGGAGTCACCGACGGTGCGAGTCGTATATATTCACTCTCCAGAGTTAGTATCTTCGCGAGAACATTTCTGATGTGTCGGGATATTGTCTCAGCACTATGCTGAAAGGCCTCCTGAATGATTCTATTGGAATGTGCATTTGTGAATGCATACAGAAATATGCAAACCTGTTCGTCCACATCCATGTTCCTTGTCCTCGTCAGACCATGCTCTGATAAGACACGAACAAACCTTCTCAACATGCTAGGTTTCATTCGGAAGTTTTGAAAGGCACGATCATCGTGTCCTGCAAGCATCTCCTGAACCCACTGTCGGCCGGTTAGAGGCCGTGTATGCAAAGGCCGAGGGATCCTTCTGCCCTCTTCTACCCATTCCTCTACAGCCATAGCTCCTACTATGCCAGCACAAGCTATCAGGATTGTATCCTCAATATCCGCAAAAGGGTTGTAATTCCGGAGCGACATCCCTAACAAAGGCAAGTGTTAATGAATATGTTTCAGAGTAGCAAGAGAAGTTCGTACACGTACGACTTGCAAGGTATAAGTAATTTCGTTAAGTATTGATCCAATCTGCGCACGACATGCAAGTATGATGTGCATGACATCAAATTTGGGTATGCATTTCGACCAACTATGTTTCCCTGCTTGAGAACATATGGAACCTACGACCTGCTTGAGAACATTGGGTAATTTAGCCGAAGACATGTGCGAAACATGTCCTATGTCATAACCACAAGGTGCAAGTAAAATGGGCTACTTTTGGGGCCTACATCATAACCACAACCTGCAAGAAAAATGGGGCAATTATGCCCAGGACTTCTGTGAAACTAGCGCCTACATCATAAGCACAACCTACAAGAGGAATGGGCTAATTATGCCCAAGACTTGTGTCAAACTTGTCTTACATCATAAGCAAAACCTGCAATAAATTTGGGCTAATTTTGCCCAAGCCTCGTGTCAAACATGTCCTACATCATGAGCACAACCTGCATGAGAGAAGGGTTAAATTTGCCCAAGACATGAGTCAAACATGTCCTGCGTCATAACAAAAACTTGCAAGAGCACTTGAGAACTGAAGCAAACATTGATAACGTGCAGAAAGCAGTCAGAAAATTGGGCTAATTTAGCCCAATCCTCGTGTCATACATGTCCTAAATCATAAGGACAACCTGCAAGAGAGATGGGGTAAATTTGCCCAAGACATCCCTAACAAACATGTCACGCGTCATAAGGAAAACCTGCAAAAGCAGTTGAGAACTGAAGCAGACATTGTCAACGTGCAAATAGCAGTCAGGAAATTGGGCTAAATTTGCCCCAGCCTCGCGCCATACATGTCCTACATCATAAGGACAACCTGCAAGAGAGATGGCTTAAATTTGCCCAACACATGAGTCAAACATGTCCTGCGTCATAACAAAAACCTGCAAGAGCACTAGAGAACTGAAGCAGACATTGTTAAAGTGCAAATAGCAGTCAGAAAGGGTTCTAGTTTGGACAATGACTCATGTTCGATACGAATAACAGTTCTCTAGACGAAATCAACGTTGCTGCAAAGACGTCACTGTGAGATGGTCATTTCTATCCATGTATTCATCTTTGCAGGGTCACCACGGACAAGCATGTATAAGTTCCTGCCAGTTGTTGTTGCAAACGACGCTGCAATTTTCGCAAGCTGCGCTACTTCAAGGTCAGGACGCATCGCGCTAATTTTGACGCATGCAGCATGGGAAACTTCATCAGGGCCACACCTGGAGTCGGTTACCTTCTTCGACAAGGACAACAAAAAACTTTGCAGCACCTCCTGGCCCGCCTGAGCACTAGATCCTCCAGTCCTGGACTTCTTGGTGTTGGTTTGTCTACCATGAGCACTCCTCTTCCTAGATGATGGAGTTGGGGTCAGCTCCTCGCTGTCATGGTCATCGTCCTCAGGTTCTGGCATACAATCGTCAAGGTTCTCGTCAAAATTCAGCTCTCTCTGGCTTGAATGGAGGCGTGAGGTAGAAGCTCCCATTAATGGGTTGTCATTGCACGGCCGAGAGGAGGTGGCATGCACCCCAGTGGCAATGTCCTTACTGAGAAATCTCTGGATGTCACCGAAGTGCAAGAATGGCTTGTTACGATATTTGCGGTATCTATCTGCAAGCTATAACTGATTGAATAATAAGATAATTGAAACGGAGATATGTTACTTCATATATGTTACCTAAAACCAACCGGAGAGGTCTCAGATATGTTACCTCAAACCAAGCAGATTCTGATGGAGGTATCGGCCTGTTGTAGACGGCATCCCAGCCCGATCCTGACTTGTTGCGAAGGTAAACATAAGCTGAGTAGTCCCTCTTTAAATTCTTCCATCTAGACAGAATTTGTGCCTTCGTATAATTAAGACAACTGACGTGATTGAACCTACTCACAATCATCTGCCATCCGGGCACTGTAAACGCACTCCCAACCCACGATGACTCGTACTCTAACATGGCATCAACAAAGATCCTGTCCAATCCTGGATTCCAATGCGCATTTTCGGCCATAACCGTGTCTGCACACTCAGACGATTCCACGCCAACTCTCTCACCAGAGGTCCACCTTGGTGACATCCCACTTAAATTTACATAGAAGATATTAAGAAAATAGACAACGTTGGAATGAGCAGGAGCCCGCGGTAGTTAAGTACTTGAACATTGAATTAATAAAGACAGTAAATACATTAAACGAAACAAGCGCATGACAATCCATCGCACACAGACATGAGTCCAGGTAATACAGAGTAAGGCCTTCTGATGCAGTCAACCTATTTCATATGAGAAGCTGAATAACGTGATTTGTAAAGCCTTCTGATAGAGTAATGAATAACGTGATTTGTAAAGTGGGGAATATTATATGGTTGTGCGGTCGAAATCCAAAGTTTTCTTGAGCACCATCAAACATAAGAACATAGCTTTGCCTTTGTAATGAGGATTTGGGAAGTAATAACTCCTGTGTGTTGACCTTGTCCGGATTATCACAATGACAAACGACAAGTTTAATTGCACATCAACCTACGCGACGATGGATATTTAATTGCAGATCCAACAGGTAGACTCAAACACAACAAAGTGATATAATGCATATACATGTTCTTATTCCTTGGATGGCAACACTCGACAGGAAAAACCATCGCCTATCTTACGATCTAGGGTTTCGAAAAGGACGAAATGCATGGCCTCCATGGCCAACCATGATGCCGGTCACAAAAAAATCACATGTATATAAAAGGAAAATAAGGATATGCACATCAACCACATTGGAATGAATCACGGAACAGGAAGCATGTTGGTGATTTCACAGACAAAACAAGCAGGTCGATGACGGAGAGAAACATTGGCACATTCGCAACCACGGAATCAACATAAGGGGGGGGGGGGAGGATGTACCTTCTGAGAATATGACCGAGGTCCCTCGCAAGCTCTAATGCTTCCCCTTCTCCAATGCTAAACCCTGCGGCCACAAGCTCGTACAAAGCCCACAAGACTGTGGCACAAAATTTATAAGCCCAGAAATCCTCCTCTATCTTGCAAGTCCTCCTGCCTCCCCTCAATGGAAGAGGGGACACGCTTGGCGCGGTCGACTCACAGGATGCAGCCCCTTGCTCCATCATCGTCCTGCAGAGAAGAAATGGATGGGATGTATGAGAGCGCGAGGGGACTGATGGTAGGGCTTGCGTGCTGCACCCAACTGTGGACGACAAGCCTCATTGTGTTGTCAGCAAGTAGCGGCAGGTCGCCTCAGAATAGCCGAAGACCGGGGATGTGAAGACGAGTTGGAAAGGCACCATGTGCGGAGAAAGCGGGGGAAAGGGGAAGACCAGCTCGACAATCAAGAAAGATAGCAGCTATCGAGGATGGGATGGGATGGGCTGGGATGGGGCACGTCCTGCAGATCTGACAAAAAGGGGACATATCGCAATTCACCTCCGCGGCCTTCCCATCCCGTTCAATTCGGTTGCCAAACGCGGGTTGCAAGGGTGTGACCCAGTTCCGACCCGGGACACCCCTCCAACCAAACGCACCCTTAGCATGTTTGGTTGCAGGGTTGGGCAGGGTTGGACAGGGTTGGGTTGGGCTTGATGAATAGTAATCTGTGAGGAGGAAGTACCCTTGTGAATAGTAACCAGGGTTGGGCCAACCCTGCCCAACCCTGCAACCAAACAGGAATATCATGGCAATAATCATAAATCATATAGGTCCGTCTGACATCGACGAGCTTCTCCAGCTCTGAGACGGGCTTGTTTGGTTGCAGGGTTGGACAAGGTTGTGTTGAGCTGGGTTGGGATGGGTGAATAGTAATCTGTGAGGAGAAAGTACCCTTGTGAATAGTAACCAGGGTTGGGCCAACCCTGCCCAACCCTGCAACCAAACAGGCCCTAGGGTTTTGCTCCACCAGGTCATCTTGTTATCTGACAGGCTATGTCAGACAAGTTACTGGCAGAAATGCATGCATTTGCATTGTAGTTTCCGAACGACGCGACAAAAGGGGCATAAAACCAGTCGATCTTGACGAGACCTCCTCTTGTGGCCCACTCCTCCGCGTCCCAAATACTCGAGTAAATTCACATTGGTTGAACGTTAGGGTAAGACGTCTCTTCGGTCACCGAGTTCTTGAAAATCCTAATGGGTGTATCATCCACATACCAACTATTCACATGAAATAGATATGTGATGGGATATTTCCGACGCGAGAGAAAATGCAAAGGAATGTTCCTTTTCAATTTAAAATATTCAATTCACAATACTAATACAGAAAAAAAGCTCGCCTTTTTCAAATGTTTTTGACTTCTTCAACTTATGAGGTTCTCTATTAACTGCTAACCAACAACAGAAAGGCTCATACTCACATTATATTAGATGGATTCCAAAGGATGGAATACACGTGAAAGTCCGCCGTTGGGTCGAACCATAAATTAAATTGCTGCTCTCTTTCTCCCCTCCCTTGGCTATATAGATTAGTATGAAGTGTATATGGATCCCCACTTAAGTTTCCCAAGAACTCGAAGTCGATCTCGTCATGGGTCGGCCCTTGTGAGGACAACTACAAAGACAATACTATATTTGGTTAAATAATAAAAGAAAAGTGAAAGAGCACCACAATACCAAACAGGAGCAACAGTGGAAGGAATGAAATTGCATACATAATACGCTGTCATGGTGCCGGCAGAGTTGCCCTTGACGACCTTGATTTGCATGTCCATTCTCCCGAACAAGTATTCTTGTTTGGATTGGAAGCCAGAACCTGAATCTCGATCGAGGGATAACTCGATAGTGGTGACGTTTTCTAGTGTTCGGACCTTGTCTGCTCCCCATATGATCTCAAAATTGTTGAAAAACCCAGCAGAAATGATGGCAACCCGAGGAAAGAGGAGGACTATGATGGAGAGGAAGAGGAAGTTCATGTTAAAGGGCAAAGATGACAGTCGAATGGCGATGTAGAAAGAGGACGGGAAAGGCTTCAAAAGCTCAAAGAAATACGGGGTTGTCCTTATTTGAGCACAAGTGAACCGTGTGGTATTGGGTGGAGTGGGATGTGGAATGGGATTCTCAAGCGATGAGATACGGCTGGCAACATGGATGTGGTGCTATATTTCGTGTTAAAAATGCACAAATACATTCACATGACTCCAGTATTTCATATATTTTTTTAGTTTGGCAAGTGTCTGCTTATTAAGCAATTATTTTATTCCGAAACATTATTAAGACATGTTGGAAGGCCTTGTCTTCGGATGGAGGGTAGGCGGAGAGATGGGCGATGGGAATGGAGGAGAAAGGGAGTTGACCGGAGTTCTTTTAACGAAGAGGGCTGGAAGGTGGTCACCGGTAAGAGAAAGGTTGCTCGGAGAGGTCCTCAGTGTTTTCGGTGTGGGCGGTTAGGCCATTGGGCGGATTCATGTGTGGCGGAGATTCGTTGCTTCTTGTGCGCCGGGGTTGGGCATCGAAGCTTCGAATGCAAAAAGTCGAGTCGTCTGTGCGTTGAAGGTTGCACGACTAATCGTGGAAAGATTATGCCTGAGGTTGTAGATGGTCAGAAACTCTTGCCAAAACACAGAACGTCGATGGTCACTCCGGGGGGTCGTTCCTTCGCAAAAGTGGTGAAGGAGGGACTTCGTTGTCCTGCGGAGTTGCCAGTGAATGGATTTCTAATCGGTAGATCGGACGGACCTTCGGAGGTGGTTGCCGCGGAGGTGTCCTCGCTTCTGGGGGAAACTTTCATGGGCGACGTCGTCGGGATTTCTCCTGGGTTGTTTCTTGCTCGTGGCCTCTCGGCTGGTGATGCCGATGTTTTACTGGCTGGTGGGGGTGTTTTGAAAACGTCATGGAAAAGGCCACGGTTTGCTGATGGAGAGGTAACCCTCACCCGTTTTGTTCTCCGCTTGCGGGGAGTTCCTTTCCTCTCACGGTCTGAGGGAAAATTAAGAGCATTATTTCATGGAGTTGGAGAGGGTCTGGTCTTGCTCTCTGACGGCTTACTTCCGAAAACGGACGCGGCGGTGGTGACAGTGGCGGTGTGGTTAAGGGGTCGTCCACCAGACCACTTGCTGCTCAGGGTGGGGCGTGCAACCTTCCGGATACTTCTTGAGGAGGTACATCCTCCACCACCACCGCATGCGGCGGAGCTGCGGCAGCGTTACCTTGGGGAGATGAAAGATCCGGTCGTCATCAAAGCCGGATTTCCTAGAGCTGTTTACGAAGAGACGTCGTTATCGGCTGGCAAGGATTCTAAGGCAATAAAGGTAAGTTTTTTAAACGCCATTTCTTCTCATTGTGATGCAACGGCTGGCACGGATTCTGAGGCATTAAAGGCTGATGTCCTTTGTGAGCATTTTGCCGGAAATAAAACGATGGATTTGGTTGCTAGTGATCCGGATCCGGATTTCATCTTGGCCCCAAAGTTTGGTGATTGTGCGAACCCGGGATTTGATGTCTCTAAACCCGGATCTTCCGAAGTGCTTGGTTTCTTTGCTTTGAATCCGATGTGCACCCCTTTCTACCAACCCTCCTTGGATCCGCACAGAGCCTCTTCCTCCAGTGATGTGCTCGCCTCAAACAAGCTCCCGGAGAGGTATCGTTGCCTCTCGGTTGTCCCCAGAACATCCAGGAGATCGAACATGATCGGGCTACTTCGGCTACTTCTCATGCGGACCTTCCCCTTACAGTGGCTTGCAGTAGTGCTGTGGATCCGGTATTTTGCAGCGGGACTGGAGTACTATCAGTGGATTTGAGCCGCTTCTTTGCATCAGAAACACAACCGTTGGGCAGCAATGGGGCCGTCGTTCTGTCTTCAGAGGTTGGTAAAGCAGTTGACCTTTCTGAGGAAGATGAAGACATGGATACGAATCTCGCCTTGCGTAACTCTGTGGAGGGGTCTTCTGAAGGAGACTACGAGCAACACCACAGAAACGCTACAGACCGAGAAAAGAGAAATCCAGAAGGAATGGGGAATCTGTTACCACTACTCCTCAAGTTTCGGCGAGGGAATCAATGAAGTTAAATGTGGCTAAGGTGGCGGGTGTGATCCCCGTCATCGGGAGAAAAGAGGTTATTTAATGAAGATAGCCTCCTGGAATGTACGGGGGTTAGGGAACCCTGAGAAGAGAGGTGCTATAGGATCTCGTCTGAATGATTGGTTAGCGGATATTATTTTTCTGCAAGAGACGAAGCTCAGTGAATGCCCGAACATTATATGGAAGTCTATTGGTTTGAAGCGAGTTAATAATTTTTCAGTGCTTAATGCTGTGGGCAGCGCTGGTGGTATCGCTATCGCATGGGATGGGGAGCTGTTTGAATCGGTGTCAGAGAGAAGGGGCACTTTCATTCTAACGGTTGAGCTACTCAAAAGGTTTTCAGACCCCAAAATACTGCTTTCATGTGTCTACGGACCAACTGATCAATCGTTGCGCGATCACCTCTAGGCTGAGTTGTGGGATGTGAGAGAGGCATTTCCCGATGCGGCTTGGATTGTGGCTAGTGACTTCAACGTCACGATGTTCTCTACTGACAGACCTAGGTTGAGGGGAGGACATGATCCAGGATCAGAAAGTTTTGTTGACGTGGTTGAGAATTGGAGCTGGAGGTTCTAGATGCAATGGACATCAAATACACTTGGAGAAATTCCGGGTCTCGATTCAGGATAGATCGCTTCTTGGTGTCTCCAGAGATTCTGCAGCTGTTCCCCTTGTGTGGTGTTTCCTCTCGATCGAGATCTAGATCTGACCATTCTCCTCTCATTTGGGACTCTGGTAGTGGGGACACCCTGCTCTCTTTCTTCAGGTTTGAGAGGACATGGCTGCTTGAAGATGGCTTTCGTGAGATGGTGGCTGAACATTGGCGGTCAGTGGTAGGGGAGGGGTCGGCAGTTTCCCGTTTATCACAAAAATTAGTGAGCCTGAGGAAGAGGTTGAGTGGGTTCAAGCGAGAGGTAAGAGAGACAAGGAGGGCCAGCAGAATAGTGGTAGAGGAGGGGATTGCTCGGCTAGATAGGCTAGAAGACTTCAGAGATTTGATAGAAGATGAGCTAAAAGAGAGAAAGGATTATATGAGCTCTATCATCCTGGATGATAAAAAAGAGCGGTAGAATGGAAGCAAAGGTCTAGACAGAAGTGGATCAGAGAGGGTGATACGAATACAAAATTCTTTCACGTTGTGGCCAGTGGGAGGAGAAGGAGAAATCTGATCCGAGCTGTGGTAGTGGGGGAGTCGAGAGTGGAGGGAGAGAAGGAGATTAAGAGGGCGTTGGTGAACTATTTTCATGATCTCTCAAGAAGGGTGGGACCTAGAGCGTGGAGGTGGACGGGTTCTAGAGCTCCTAGGATCTTACCTGAGCAGTCTGTACGTCTGATCAGACCTTTCTCGAAGGAGGAATTAAAGTGGGTTGTTTCCGCTTTGAATGATGACGGGGCACCTGGTCCAGATGGCTTTCCTATTCTTTTCTACAGTGAATTCTAGAAGGTGGTGGGGGACGATGTGTTTGTAGTTTTGGAAGAATTTAGCAATTGTAATGCAGGATTCAACAAAATAAACAAAGCTCTTCTTTTTCTTCTTCAAAAGAAGGAGGTGTCAGAACGTGTTGAGGATTATCGTCCCATCGCCCTCTCCAATGCTATATATCTGATTATTGCCAAGGTTCTTGCTGAGAGACTCAGTGAAGTTCGTGATGATCTGGTTTTGCCCGTGCAGTCCGCTTTCATATCAGGAAGACAAATTGGGGACAACCTGGTGATGGCCTCTGAGATCATAGCAGACTGGCAGCGACGACAGGTTCGAGGGGTGATGTGGAAAGTAGACTTCTCCAAGGCCTATGATAGTGTTGATTGGCGCTTCTTATGGTCTGTCCTGGCTAGGAGGGGGTTCCCGGATCTTTGGATCTCCTGGATGAAGAGATGTGTGACCACTGCTTCTTACTCAGTTCTGGTGAACGGTCGTCCTGAGGGTGGTTTCTTTCAGACACAGCGGGGGGTTCGCCAAGGTTGCCCTCTAGTGCTGCTCCTCTTCGTGTTGGCGGTAGATGTCCTGCCTCGTATGGTGAATGAAGTGGTGGCACATGGTTTCATAGCAGGTTTTTCCTTCGGTGACATCTCCCTTCCAGTTCTACAATATGCAGATGATACTATCTTTTTTGTCGAGGGCGGGGCTATGATGAATCTGTGATTCATCACTCTAAAAGTTGAAAATAGAGCTTTGTTCCCGAGTAATTAGAGGCATATTTCTATTTATATTGCATAATTAGCATTCATGCATGCAAGCATAATATCTGCATTTTAGCATTCATATTTGCATAAAATAAGAAGCCAATTTCACTTGTAAATATTCACTTGTATATTAGATAAAATACCCTATTTGTATATATTTTATACTAACTCCAAATCCAATAAAATCAACTCCATAGTGTATATATTACTAACACTAATAAAGAAAAAATTATCAAAAAATATCAACTTGTAAAATCGACCAATAAAACCCCAATCCAAGTTTGAAACCATAAACATTAAAATGCACATATCTCTCTCATACAGTGTCCGATTGAGGTCTATTCACTTTTAAAGTAATATACTTTCAAAGACCTTCGAAACAAGACCAATTTCATTAAAATCGGAGCTCGTATGCAAAACTTGGATTTTGGGCCCCTTTTGTATGTTGTACAAAATGACCGTTTTACCCCTATATTTTATCCTTTTATTTTCTGCATTATTAAAAATAAAAAAAATTAGATTAAGTTGTAAATAATCTTCTTCATATTTTCTCTATTTTTATTTTGATTTTTCTCTCTCTTAAAAATGAAAAAAAAATACAAAAGATAAAATGCGGTATTTTATATCTATAAGGTACCACCCAAAAATACATTTTTGTACAGATGATTTCCTTTGATTTTCGGCCCTTCACGAAAGTTGTAGATCTCGTCGAGACGAGCAACTTTCGTGTTGACCACTTTTTGATTTAATCCCTTTTGTTATTTCTTTTTAATTTTCTTTACATTTAATTTTTGAATTTTCCAAGAGCGACGTGTGGCAGCTCCTGGAGCCGCCACATGTCTCTCCATTTTTTCTATTATTTTATTAATTTCGGATTTATTTTATTATTTTCGGATTTATTATTTATTATTATTTTATTATTGATATTTTAATTATTTTTAGTAACCTATTATATTATTATATTATTTTATTTATTTTATCTCTTTTTACCTCTTCTCCCTGACTTGTCTTCCACTCCAAGGCAATAACACCCCATTTTCTCCACTCTCTCCACCACTCCATTCTCTCCAACTTCCCTCTCCTCTTCCTTTATAATCCCATCCCCTCCTCCATTCATCTTCATCCGCCATCACTGTGAGGAGCTTGAGCCCCCTA
Source organism: Ottelia alismoides (assembly GCA_037367405.1). Lineage (NCBI taxonomy): Eukaryota > Viridiplantae > Streptophyta > Magnoliopsida > Alismatales > Hydrocharitaceae > Ottelia > Ottelia alismoides. The sequence continues at coordinate 123,175 of JAZKJV010010630.1, forward strand.
GTCCACCTTGGTGACAGCGAGAGTTGGTGAGGTTGAGCGACGACAGCTATCCTTCTTGGCGAGATCCGGTGGCCCTCCGTCCACCGCCGCAGCCGCAAACCGCAGCTGCCCGAGCTCCGCCTCAGCCGCGGCGTTGAGCGACGATCGAAGGAGCTCTCCTTCTTCCCAGGCACCCATTCCATCTACAGGTAACTACATCACTTTCTTCTTCCTCATTACACCCCATTCTCTCTCTTCTCGATTCATCACCTTCTTCCCACTGAATCGCGAAACCAATTCCACTTCCACGGATAAATCACACGTTGCGAACGCAGAGCTGATTTTTCTTGAATTTTTCGGAGCAATCTCATCAACCAATTAATCCAACATTTAAGGTTGCTAAACAAATGCATGGCAAAACAGAGGATTTTGTAAGTCCCTGTTCTTGCCCTCCCCGCGTCTTCTTCTTCCTCTCTCTCTTCTTCTTCCTTCTCTCCTGCGAGAGCCGCCGGCCACCCACCTCGCCATCGTGTGCATCTACACCGCCGCCTCCCTCCATACGTCCGCGCCTCCAGCCGCTGCCGCCGACCCAGCCTCCCACAGGCCGCCTTCCGCCCGCGCCGCGTGAACCTTCTCCCCTCGTCGTCCAAGCCAGACGCCACCTAGCGCAGCCGTCCTCCGCGTGCGCACGGCCCACTGAGTCCCAGCGCACGAGCCCCAGCTCCCTCTCCACCTAGCGATGCCGACCTCCTTCTCAAGAGCACGTTGACCAGCCAAAGTCCCTCTCCATCATCAACTCCGGCGTCCTCTTGGAGAGAGGAGAAGTCCCCTGTTCAACTCAACAAAACAGAGGAAGATCAATCGCACAACAAAGAAAAGGGAATTTGCAAAGGGGACAATTGCACCCTTTTGCAAGTTCTTAAAAAAATTTCAAGTTTCCGATTATTGCATGTAAGTCCCTGTGCTTCATTTCAGCTCATATTTCTTTTCTCTGTATTGCATTCACACCCTTGCATTTGCACGTTTATTTTGTCATCATTCTATCACTCATTTTTAATTCCGAAAATTGCATTGCGTAGTATAACTCTTGTTCTACCATTTTAGTATTTATTTGTATTTTTCTAATTTGCATAATATTTATGGAAATTAATTTGGTGAAAAAATTGCAATATTTTGCCCATTTTTATTGATTACTTGATTGTGTATTCTCTGCTTGTCGAAAAATCACTGAAAAATCGTAGTTGGTAGATCTAAGTCTATGCTACAACATATCCAAAAATCACACCATTTGCACGTATAATTTGTCTTAGAAAAATCATTTAGTGAAAACCTTAATCGATTTTTAATTAATCAACCGTGAAATGTTTTAAGGAAATTCAAGTTGATTTGGATAGCTCTTAATTAGATCTATTTGGATTAATTTTATTTCTGAGACATATCATCGTTTGGTAATTATTAAAATTGGTTTAGTTATTTTCACTAAAGTCTGCATATTTTATTATCCATGTATCTAAAAATTACAAAAAAATTAGAGTAGCTTAATTTCATCCCATTTCATAATCTGGCCAAATTTCATAATTTTTGGAATTAATTTGACCATCTTTCTGAATTAACAATTAATTTGGCCTGATTTTGCATGTGTATTGCATAGAAAAGCCGAAAAAGACCAAAAATATATTCCCCGAAAATCTCACACTTGGATTTTGCTAAAATTTGACCTAAGGAGACAATTGCCTCCCTGAGTTCGACCTTGGACTTCACCAAGTAAAAAAAATTTGCCGCTTGAAATTAACTCGAATCTAATTAAAGTGGTTTTTGATTAGCCCTCTCGTATCCGACTGCAACGAACGACTTTAACTTAATTTGGACAATTAATTTGCTCGAATTAACTAAGGGTGCAGGAGCGGGTCTATCAAATGGCGCCGTTGCCGGGGAGGCAAACGGCTTAGGATCACTTTAGAAAGTTAGAATTGCGTTTTTCTATTCACTCGGGTAGTCTGATCCCCGAGCCGCATTGTAATTATCCATTTCTTCTTTAATTATTTTTCTGACCATTTCTGTATATATCTCTCTCTGACATAATTTCATCTTTTTGTGCGAGGGCCCGGTGGACTTGGAGCGGCTTTCTTGAAGTCGACGCATCTCGAAGTGCATCGGAGGCCGACGATTCGTGGATCAAGTCGGCTATTGGACGTCAAAAAGATTTTGTAAAAAAAGTGTCTGCATTTACAGCGGTTCCCGTTTGGGATCTCGCGCGTGTAAATATAGTGAAACCGTGTCCTGTCTGCTGTGTGGCTTGAATTTTTAGAATAGGCTTGCACTAGCGGCTCCTTGAGCCACTCTAGGATTTGCTTGTGCTCGTAATTTTCTAGGACCACACATCACTTAAAAGTCGCACTTAGACCACAGATCTAGTCAAATTGAACTTGTTCTTCACTTGCTAATAGAACTGCCTGTCTAGGAGCGGCTTTTCATCGTCTGCATTCATTTAGTGTAAAATTTTAATTCAGTCTTGCATCCTGCATTATAGAGAGCTGGAGGCACTGTAAGTCTTCTTACTCAAGCATTCATCATCGTTTTTCGATTGCATCGGCTTTTTCCGATTCTCTCTCTCGATTTTCTAACCTAGGATAAAGGAATTGGGATTGGACGGTAGACGTGATTGCTTGTGTGGATTAATATCAGTGACAACTAATCTTTAAAATCGGGACTGCTAATTGAATTGGACCAAAAAATTGACTAAAATTAACCCTTGTTTGCGGGAGAGTAACCCCGACCTTGTTTTCAGGCTGAGTGAGGGTACTTGAGTGTGTGTGAACACCTTAAGGCAGAGCCCAAATCCCTGCCTTCCATATCACGGGCCAACTGATCCTAGCAAATATCACGAGTTGGATACTTTTAGCTCATTAACAAGTACCAAGTAGCCTCTGCCTGTTCGCGGGTAGATAGGGGCGAACCAGCGGTACTCTGCGACAAGGCCTAGCTTTGTCAGCCTCTGCCTACTTGCAGGTAGATAGGGGCACGTCTTTGAGTCCCCAACTCCAGATAGGAGCGAAGAAAGGGAGGATCGGCGGTATCTTAGGCGACAGGTTAAACAGGGAAGACGCATCTGGCTCTGAGCCGACTTCCCTATAGGCCGCATAAATCCTTCCTATCTTGCTTGAAAAATCACAGTTAAAATTAACAAGATTAATTGGACTCGGTTTCGGGTCCTTCACCGTGTTGAGTGTGAATTCATGGTTTGCTCTTGCGTTTGTCTTCGTGTCTGTCCGTGTGTGTTATCCTGCATAATTGCGCATTTTCTACCTCGCTCTACTTACATTCATTATCTTCTCTTCAAGATGTCGGGATATTGGTCCCCATACCCTGAGACCTCTGGTCATTCCTCATCGATCATATACCGATCATCTTCACCTTCTCATTCTTCCATGTATCCTCCGCCGCCCACGGGAGACCCTTACCCGTGGTCAGCTCCACCTCAATCCGATTATGAAGTCAGAACTTCGACTGACTTCTCCACTTCTTCGCATTTCTCACCTACTCCATATTCTAGCACCATGGATCCACTTCCACCTTGGGCTGACTGTCCTTACTCCCGAGAGCTTGCAGGAATCAAAGACTGGAATGAAGAGCAATCCACTACTGAGACAGATGATTGGCAAAATTATATGCCCCCACATACTTCACCCCAAGTAGGGACCATACCACAACTCATATATACACATCCCGACTTGAACTTAGGGCATAACACGGTCGATCGAACAAGCCGAATGGAGAGGCCTGAACATCATGATTTCCCAGACTTGATTGACTTTAGTGATCAAGCCTCCATTAACCAGCCTTCATTTGGAGAGCCTATACATTCACAAGATTGGACTCATGACCTAGACTTATCAGTCCCAGTTTCATTGACTCCGTCATATGAGGCTCCGACCGATATTTGCCATTTGGATAGTCCATACTCAACCCAACATTACATGCCAGAGTCAAGGTATGTTGAGTATGAGACCCCAATATCTCAGCAGTATCCTCCACTTGAGCAGAACTCTTCCATGATTTGTCATGAGAATTTTGTAGAGGATGACATCTCTAGACTTATTAAGAAAAATGAATCATTTGGTAACGAGTTAAGAGATGTCATGGGAATGTTACAATCAATTTCTGCCAGCCTGGGTATAAAAGTGAGAAAAGACATGAGTAGTTTTGAGGTTGAAAACAAAGCAAACATCAGGGAACCCACACCGTCTGTACAGCTGGAGTCCATTCTATCTCCCTCTTCTACTAACCACTTGCCCTCCAATCAAGAGTCTGATCATTCATCCATCAAAAACACCAAAAAATTTGAAAAACCAAAAATTCACATAAAAATTGAAAATGAAAATGATTTAAAAAAGTTGAATTCCACCCTAAGGGAAGCACTTGATGATGAATTGATCTTTAAACTTCCCTTAATAAAGGCCATAGATCACTTCCCCGACCTCAAGAGATTTGTAAAGAGTAAATTGATGCCCAAGAGGTCGGGTAAGAAGAGAACAAGGACTGAAAGACACATAGTGTCTATGGCCACATCCTTGGTGATGGGGAGAAAGACCAAAAGCCGCAGAGTGAAGCAGTTGCCTAGGGTTGAATGTGAAATCAAAGACACCATTTTCACCCATGCGAGAATCGATGATGACTCACCTATAAATATCCTCCCGACTTCTGTGTTTGACAAGCTCAAACTCAGGCCAATCAGAAAGTCGAGAGAGATCGTTCAGCTGGCTGATCGATCCATCAAATGGTCTAGAGGAAATATTTCAGTCATCGTTACTTTCCAAGGTGCTCTACTCCAGGTCGACTTCACGATCATTGACATCGAGCACCGAGGAGAGTTTACCCTGGCTCCGATTATTCTCGGGAAGCTGTTCTTAGCCTCCGCTAAAGCGCCTATAGATTGCGAGAATCGGGAGATCGATTTCTCAGCATTGGAAGCACTCCGACCTCACCCATTCTTTGATACACTTTACTCTAAGGTAACCCGCACATCCGCTGACAGTCGTGACCATCGATAGGTAGATGAGTCCCACCTCTCTACTACACCTGAGAGACCGACTGCCCGGATGACCATTGGTTCTGAGACTCCCCACATCTTCACTTCATCAACTGCTTGCACCGCCACCAGGACAGCTTTTAAGGAGGACTCACAATCAGAAGCTATCATTAAGTCGGACATGACCTTTGTTGACTGCCTTGACCATTTTGATGATCCGATACAAGAGCCCAATAATGCCAAGCCGACTGAGACCACTAGCACCTTCCCGAGCCGTGTGCTGACCCTTCAGGAATATTACAATCTTTATGGTGACTCGTCTGATGAGGAACCCATGGTCAGCACCACACCACGTCCCAGACCTTTAAAGGAAGCAACCAAGATTAAATTGACTCCACATAAAAATATGGTTGCTCCCTCTTCTAGTCGGCTATTTAGTGAGAGGAAGTCGAGAATTGATTCCTCGAGGAGTTCCCCTGAACCTCTCAAGGCGTGTTTCTCTCATCTCCCTCTCAATGATTCAGGTTCTAGAAAACCGACTAAGAAAGTTTCCTTCAACACACTGGAGAAGGAATTTTCTGAGGAGTCCTCATCTGGTCAGGACAAGGTAATTTATATGAGTGAGCTCAGTTCGGCTGTTCTCAAGCCTTATCTAAGCAAGCAGCCGTGTGTCGACCCTCGTTGATCGATCCCTACACCTCACTATTATTCATCTGAGGACGATTCCGACATCGAACATATGTATATTATTCACCTCCTCGCGTCCGCAAGAAGGTTCGTCACAAACCTTCTTAATCCTTGTATATTCTCACTCTTTCTTGTATATACTTTTCTCCCTCCCTCCCCAGTGATTCGAATCACTTGTCCCGGCTCATCTCATTTCATTTTAAGACTATACTTAGGATAATCAGATCCTAAGTATAGGGGGGAGAGTGACCCGTATCCATTCATTGTACATCCTACAGATCACATCGGTTCTCATACTCACTCATGTCCTATACTTAGACTGACCGGAGCCTAAGTATAGGGGGGACCGATGCCCGCCTTGTATATACTTATCCATTTCCCCTCTTCTCCTCGTTTGCCCCATTTTTTATTTTCTTCTACACTTAGGCTGCCAGAGCCCAAGTATAGGGGGGCGGAGCAACTTCTATACATTTTGTGATTTTAGCTCTCCTACGTTTAGCCCGAGCTATGTCTTTTTAGTCGCTTTTCGTGCTCTGAGGACATAGCACACGCTAAGTATAGGGGGCGTGTATATATTACATATATATACTTTACCCATAGCTCGTACTTTTGCGTATTATCGCGTATTTTTTGTATATATTATGCAATAATTACGGGTGGGTAAAAATTTGAGAAAATTTTTTGTAAAATACACTTGTATAAACTGACTCATAAAACACTTGTATCATAGGAGGTATACGAAAAAAAATTTACTATATGTATAATACTTGTACAAAAAGTAGTAAAACATACTTTTGTAAAATTTGTTGTAAAATAGGATATATATAAAAAATTGTATACTATGTATATTATTACAAACTAAAAATTGTTGTAAAAAATGTTGTATACCAGAAAATAAAACAAAATAATGAAAATAAGGCTTCTTATTTACTCTTGCATATCATCCTTGCATTTCAAAAAAAGGGGTCTTGCATTTCATTCATAGCATGTCATCTGCACCTCTCATCTGCATATCTTGCATATGCAAGGTGAAAAGCTAGTGGGTTCTGAACTAAGTTATGAGTAGATGTTGAGGATGGGCTTGATTTGACCTTAATCCACCTAATTTCAGAGGAACCTTATAGGAACTGGAGTTAAGATTTCTCAGATCAAGTGACTTAATTCTTTGAGTCCGCAAGTCTATGTTCACATGTCATCTTGATTAGTCTAAGTAGAATATCTCGTGCACACGCATGATTCTTTTAGACAGTGACCTAACTTGGACAAGCACAATGGATGTAGATCTTCATTGATGAGGTGGTAAGGAAGTAGAATCCTTTATCTTGGAGTAGCACACGGGTGGAAACATCCGTCCTCCTCTAGGGAGGGTAGTGCATCTCAACCTAGTCTGGTGGTGTTGAAGTCTAAGGACGGGACGTTGTGGGTTGCAATAATGCTTCAAAAGAGGGATAGTCTACTGGCTCAAGAGGAAAAACTCCTGATGTACTTGCTGCACCTTGTATATAGTTCCAAAAAAAGAAAAAAAGGAAAAAAAGAAAAAAAATGCAAGAACTCCAAAAAAAAATAGAGACAGGCCAAAAAAAAGAGGGGCCTGTCGAAGAATGTATATTAGCAAGAAGTCTGCAGCTGGATGACTTGGCTACACTGGTCAGGCATCCCGGGATAGGTTAGCTACATTGGCTACCGTCCATCCTTTATTCTTTTCTCTACCCCCTCCTCTTGAGTTGGTCGTACTTGAACTTAGAAGGGAATACCCCGCTCCTCGAGGAAAGAGTTACTAGACCGGGTTATTGAGTTACCTCGTTAGAGGAGGCTGGTTCCGAGTCATTTCTGATGTGGAGAGCTATTTATCACTTACACAGTATAAGTAAGAATCATAGTCATCAGAAATTTGCGTTTGAGGATTTGTTCTGACCTGACTATTGAGACGTCTTGAATAGAAGACTTGTGGAAATTGAAGTCTGTTAGGTCTTAAATTCAGATCCCAATAAGGTTCCGCCACACAATTAATCCAAAGGTCGAGTCAAGCTCCATTTTCAACTTTTGTTCATGACCTTGGTATGGAACCCAATCTCATTTCACTCTTGCATTTCATTTTAGTTGCTCGAGGACGAGCAAGGTTTAAGTATAGGGGGTTGATGAATCTGTGATTCATCACTCTAAAAGTTGAAAATAGAGCTTTGTTCCCGAGTAATTAGAGGCATATTTCTATTTATATTGCATAATTAGCATTCATGCATGCAAGCATAATATGTGCATTTTAGCATTCATATTTGCATAAAATAAGAAGCCAATTTCACTTGTAAATATTCACCTGTATATTAGATAAAATACCCTATTTGTATATATTTTATACTAACTCCAAATCCAATAAAATCAACTCCATAGTGTATATATTACTAACACTAATAAAGAAAAAATATCAAAAAATATTAACTTGTAAAATCGACCAAGGTTGCAAAAGTCGGTAGTCGGTACTCGGTCGGTTAGGTCACTGACTAAGGATTAATTGGCAGTCGGGTGACTAATCGGACTTAGTCGGACTTTAATCGGCTTTAAATTTTATGATTATTTTAAATGTATAACTCATTTTTATACATATATTGACATAGATTTTGTACATTTTTATACAATCATAATAAAATAAAAGAAGTAATTGAAATTAAATAAACCATTAAGCATATTATAATAAGTTTGCTTATTAAAAAATAAAACATTAAGAAAATATGGTATCTCCGAGCAAAAATTGGTTGATTAGTGTACTTAATCGGAATTAGTCGGTACTCGGTCGGCCACCCCACTGACTAGACTAGTCGGACCTACTAGTCGGGCCAGTCGGACGACTTTTACAACACTGAAATCGACCAATAAAACCCCAATCCAAGTTTGAAACCATAAACCTTAAAATGCACATATCTCTCTCATACAGTGTCCGATTGAGGTCTATTCACTTTTAAAGTAATATACTTTCAAAGACCTTCGAAACAAGACCAATTTCATTAAAATCAGAGCTCGTATGCAAAACTTGGGTTTTGGGCCCCTTTTGTTTGTTGTACAAAATTACCGTTTTACCCCTGTATTTTATCCTTTTATTTTCTTCATTATTAAAAAAAATTTGATTAAGTTGTAAATAATCTTCTTCATATTTTCTCTATTTTTATTTTGATTTTTCTCTCTCTTAAAAATGAAAAAAAATACAAAAGATAAAATGCGGTATTTTGTATCTATAAGGTACCACCCAAAAATACATTTTTGTACAGATGATTTCCTTTGATTTTCGGCCCTTCACAAAAGTTGTAGATCTCATCGAGACGAGCAACTTTCGTGTTGACCACTTTTTGATTTAATCCCTTTTGTTATTTCTTTTTAATTTTCTTTACATTTAATTTTTGAATTTTCCAAGAGCGACATGTGGCAGCTCCTGGAGCCGCCACATGTCTCTCCATTTTTTCTATTATTTTATTATTTTTGGATTTATTTTATTATTTTCGGATTTATTATTTATTAATATTTTATTATTGATATTTTAATTATTTTTAGTAACCTATTATATTATTATATTATTTTATCTCTTTTTACCTCTTCTCCCTGACTTGTCTTCCACTCCAAGGCAATAACTCCCCATTTTCTCCACTCTCTCCACCACTCCATTCTCTCCAACTTCCCTCTCCTCTTCCTTTATAATCCCATCCCCTCCTCCATTCATCTTCATCCGCCATCACTGTGAGGAGCTTGAGCCCCCTAGTCCACCTTGGTCACAGCGAGAGTTGGTGAGGTTGAGCGACGACAGCTATCCTTCTCGGCGAGATCCGGTGGCCCTCCGTCCACCGCCGCAGCCGCAAACCGCAGCTGCCCGAGCTCCGCCTCAGCTGCGACGTTGAGCGACGATCGAAGGAGCTCTCCTTCTTCCCAGGCACCCATTCCATCTACAGGTAACTACATCACTTTCTTCTTCCTCATTACACCCCATTCTCTCTCTTCTCGATTCATCACCTTCCTCCCACTGAATCGCGAAACCATTTCCACTTCCACAGATAAATCACATGTTGCGAACGCAGCGGTGATTTTTCTTGAATTTTTCGGAGCAATCTCATCAACCAATTAATCCAACATTTAAGGTTGCTAAACAAATGCATGGCAAAACAGAGGATTTTGTAAGTCCCTGTTCTTGCCCTCCCCACGTCTTCTTCTTCCTCTCTCTTCTTCTTCCTCCTCTCCTGCGAGAGCCGCCGGCCACCCACCTCACCATCGCGTGCATCTACACCGCCGCCTCCCTCCATACGTCCGCGCCTCCAGCCGCTGCCGCCGACCCAGCCTCCCACAGGCCGCCTTCCGCCCGCGCCGCGTGAACCTTCTCCCCTCGTCGTCCAAGCCAGACGCCACCTAGCGCAGCCGTCCTCCGCGTGCGCATGGCCCACTGAGTCCCAGCGCACGAGCCCCAGCTCCCTCTCCACCTAGCGATGCCGACCTCCTTCTCAAGAGCACGTTGACCAGCCAAAGTCCCTCTCCATCATCAACTCCGGCGTCCTCTTGGAGAGAGGAGAAGTCCCCTGTTCAACTCAACAAAACAGAGGAAGATCAATCGCACAACAAAGAAAAGGGAATTTGCAAAGGGGACACTTGCACCCTTTTGCAAGTTCTTAAAAAAATTTCAAGTTTCCGATTATTGCATGTAAGTCCCTGTGCTTCATTTCAGCTCATATTTCTTTTCTCTGTATTGCATTCACACCCTTGCATTTGCACGTTTATTTTGTCATCATTCTGTCACTCATTTTTAATTCCGAAAATTGCATTGCGTAGTATAACTCTTGTTCTACCATTTTAGTATTTATTTGTGTTTTTCTAATTTGCAGAATATTTATGGAAATTAATTTGGTGAAAATTGCAATATTTTGCCCATTTTGATTGATTACTTGATTGTGTATTCTCTGCTTGTCGAAAAATCACTGAAAAATCGTAGTTGGTAGATCTAAGTCTATGCTACAACATATCCAAAACTCACACTATTTGCACGTATAGTTTGTCTTAGAAAAATTATTTAGTGAAAACCTTAATCGATTTTTAATTAATCAACCATGAAATGTTTTAAGGAAATTCAAGTTGATTTGGATAGCTCTTAATTAGATCTATTTGGATTAATTTTAATTCTGAGAAATATCACGTTTGGTAATTATTAAAATTGGTTTAGTTATTTTCACTAAAGTCTGCATATTTTATTATCCGTGCATCTAAAAATTACAAAAAAATTAGAGTAGCTTAATTTCATTCCATTTCATAATCTGGCCAAGTTTCATAATTTTTGGAATTAATTTGACCATCTTTCTGAATTAACATTTAATTTGGCCTGATTTTGCATGTGTATTGCATAGAAAAGCTGAAAAAGACCAAAAATATATTCCCCGAAAATCTCACACTTGGATTTTGCTAAAATTTGATCTAAGGAGACAGTTGCCTCCCTGAGCTCGACCTTGGACTTCAACAAGTAAAAAAAATTTGCCGCTTGAAATTAACTGGAATCTAATTAAAGTGGTTTTTGATTAGTCCTCTCGTATCCGACTGCAACGAACGACTTTAACTTAATTTGGATAATTAATTTGCTCGAATTAACTAAGGGTGCGGGAGCGGGTCTATCAAATGGCGTCGTTGCCGGGGAGGCAAACGACTTAGGATTACTTTAGAAAGTTAGAATTGTGTTTTTCTATTCACTCGGGTAGTCTGATCCCCAAGCCGCATTGTAATTATCCATTTCTTCTTTAATTATTTTTCTGACCATTTCTGTATATATCTCTCTCTGACATAATTTCATCTTTTTGTGCGAGGGCCCGGTGGACTTGGAGCGGCTTTCTTGAAGTCGACACATCTCGAAGTGCATCGGAGGCCGACGATTCGTGGATCAAGTCGGCTGTTGGACATCAAAAAGATTTTGTAAAAAAAAGTGTCTGCATTTACAGCGGTTCCCGTTTGGGATCTCGCGCGTGTAAACATAGTGAAACCGTGTCCTGTCTACTGTGTGGCTTGAATTTTTAGAATAGGCTTGCACTAGCGGCTCCATGAGCCACTCTAGGGTTTGCTTGTGCTCGTAATTTTCTATGACCATACATCACTTAAAAGACGCACTTAGACCGCAGATCTAGTCAAATTGAACTTGTTCTTCACTCGCTAATAGAACTGCCTGTCTAGGAGCGACTTTTCATCGTCTGCATTCATTTAGTGTAAAATTTTAATTCAGTCTTGCATCCTACATTATAGAGAGCTGGAGGCAGTGTAAGTCTTCTTACTCCAGCATTCATCATCGTTTTTCGATTGCATCGGCTTTTTCGATTCTCTCTCTCGATTTTCTAACCTAGGATAAAGGAATTGGGATTGGACGGTAGACGTGATTGCTTGTGTGGATTAATATCAGTGACAACTAATCTTTAAAATCGGGACTGCTAATTGAATTGGACCAAAAAATTGACTAAAATTAACCCTTGGGCCCCTTTTGTACATTATACATAATGACCGTTTTACCCCTGTATTTTATCTTTTTATTTTCTTCATTATTAAAAATCCAAAAAAATTAGATTAAGTTGTAAATATTCTCCTCATATTTTCTCTATTTTTATTTTGATTTTTCTCTCTTTTAAAAATGACAAAAAAAGCAAAAGACAAAAATGTGGTATTTTATACATATAAGGTACCACCCAAAAATATATTTTATACAGATGATTTCATTTGATTTTCAGCCCTTCACGAAAGTTGTAGATCTCGTTGAGACGAGTAACTTCCTGTTGACCACTTTTTGATTTAATCCCTTTTGTTATTTCTTTTTGATTTTTTTACATTTAATCTTTGAATTTTCTGGGAGCGACTTGTGGCAACTCCTGGAGCCGCCACATGTCACCCCATTTTCTTTATTTTCGAATTTATTTTATTATTTTCGGATTTATTTTTTTATTATTTTCGGATTTTATTATTATTTTATTAATATTATTTTAATTATTGTTATTTTTAGTAGACTATTTATTTTATATTATTATTATATTATTATTTATTCCCCTTTTACCTCTTCTCCTTTCTTTTCCCCCACTCCAAGCCACATCTTCTCCACTTCCTCCACCATTTTCTCCACTCTCTCCATCTCTTCTCTAACTCCATCCATCCTCTTCATAATCTCCTCCACTCCTCCATTCACAATCATCCACCGTTCTTGAGAGAAAGAGAGCCCCGAGCCCCCTTTGATGTGTCATTGGTGACAGCTTTGGCGCAGGAGGTCGAGCGACGACAAGGCTTAGGTGAGATCCGTGGAGCACCGCCCACGTAGCAGCAGCTTCTCCAAATCCGCTGCCAAGCTTCGGAGACCGCCATCTCCTCGAGGCCACGACGGAAGCCGCACGACGCGGCTTCACTTTCGGCGAATCACAGGTAAGTAATTTCTCAATTTTACTTTGTCAATTTTTTATCTAACATTATTTATCTTGTTGTTCACCAAATAACATCACAAACAAATTAATCTCATCAACCATACCATCTTCCATAATCACCATCAACCACCACAAATTATCATCATATATCGTCACCACATTCACAACAAAAACCACCATCATTACCATCATTCACCATCCATCCCTATCCATTTCTCTTTTCATTCCTATTTAAAAAAATACAAAAAAAATACAAATAAAAAAATTAAAAAAATCAAGCACAGCAGGTTGTTGCCCCCTGGCCTTCACGGCCACGTCCTCCGGCCGCCCTCTACACGGTAGCGCCGACGCCGTCCACCACCCACGTAGCAGCAACTTCTCCAAAACCGCTGCCAAGCTTTGGAGACCGCCATCTCCTCGAGGCCACAACCGGAAGCCGCACTCCGTGGCTCCATCTTCGGCGAACCTCAGGTAAGTCCTCTATCTTCATCTTGTAAGTTCATTTTTTTATCTCACAATTTTTCTCTTGTTGTTAATCACCAAACACATCATCAAAATCACAACCACCATCTTCATTATATTTTCACCCTCATTTTACTCATCAAATAAAGTCATCACATCACCATCATCATTCATCATCGCATTTTTTTACATCACTACCCTTGTATACATTCACAATCACCACCATTGCATATCTTATTTACTGTTTACAAAGAAAAAAAATCACAACAAAAAAATTGTAAAAAAACAAAAACACAAAACAAAAAAAAATAAAACATTGCAGGTCCACGGTGGCAGCGCACGGTCGCACCTCCCACCTCCAGGCATTCACGGCCAGGCCCTCCCGCCATCGTCGGCCGTCGCCCCTCGGTGCTTTGCCAACCGCGGCTGCTCCGCCCGCGTGCCTCCCGCGCGCAGTCGCGGGCTCGCCGCCCAGAGCACCTACCAGCCCCGCGCGCGGCCTTCCAACCGCCAGTCCAGCCACCGCCGCACCCCACGGCTCTCGTCTCGCCCGCGCCGTTGCGCGCCGCCGAGTGCTTGCTGCTCAGTTCGCGCGTGCGCGGCCGTGCGCCGCGCGCGTCCACCAGGCGCACCGCCATCAGACGCCCACCGCGCCGCTCCAAACTCTCCAGGCCGCGCAACACCATCACGCGGCGTGCGCACTCCCGCTTGCCATTGCCGCCCCCGCGCGCGCGACCACCTCCAGTCGCGCGTCCTCTCGCCGTCATCTCCACCCGCGCGGCACGCTCCGCCGTGCCGCCATCCGCTCCTCGCCATCCAGGCGCGTGACCGCCGCCGCCACGTCCCAAATGCCCTAGCCGCTCCCCTTGCATCGTGTGCCCAATCTTGGGGGAGAAGTAAAGGTTTCTGCATCTATAATTTTTTTTATTTTGAGAAAATTTCACTTACTATCCTGCATGTTTTAATAATTGCAAAAACATTCCTGTCTACATTTCAGTTCATCCAACTTTCATTTTTGTGCTGCATGGACGCCCCTGCCTTTGAGCGTTAAGTTGGACAATATTTTTGCATCATTTTATACAATGAAAAATAGCACGTTGATGAGCATTTAAATCTTTATCTTCGGCTATTTATTTATATTTTTGTGAGCCGTAGATATTTTATTAGAAATCATAGAGTGAAAATCACATATATTTTGCCCATTTAAGCTCTGAAATTTGCACGTGTTTATTTATTACTCCAAAAATTGTGAATGATGCCTCTAAGTGTGCTTTAAATACTTTCCAAGTTTCGTCCAATTAGGAATTGTCTTGTGCGTAAAATAAATTCTAGGGTGATTTCTGTAATTGATTTTTAATTAATTCCGTGAATAATATTTTTGTGAAATTTCAAGTCTCCTGTATTCCTTATTGAAACATCTACTTGAGATAAATCAGTATCTGGATAATATAACTTCGTGGATTTATTAGGAATTAAATACCCGCAGTCACTCTATTTTTAGTAAAATATTCATAAAAAAATCAAAAAGTGTCAGAAAATTCCAAAAATATTAGGTAGCTTCATTCCATCATATTTAACTTTCAGTAAATTTTTCATAATTTTTGCGTATCATTTGCACAAAAAATTGTATAAAAACCCCAAAAAAGTTTGCCTTTTTAATTTGTGCATTTTAAATCCAAAAATCCTTAAAAAATACATTTTACATTCATCATTGGATTAGGTTATTAGAAAAAATATAATTTGGCTGATTTGAGTTACTTTAGCATTCAAATTAATTTTGGCTAAGTTGTTGATCTTCTTAATAACCTAATTCATCCGCATTGAAGCATTGGCATTTTTATTGCATAAAAATATTAAAAAAATTCTCACCGGGAAAACCGCAATCTAATTACTCTAACTTGATCCCGAGTTGTTCCTTTGCCTCCTTGAGTCGACCCTGGGGCTTGCCCAGGCTAAATAAACATCAAACCGCATATTAAATACATTCGTTGATTATTCGATTCGTGCGGTTATTTTTGATCGACGCGGATCTATCCGACTGCAACGCACTAGTCAATCAGACAACATTAAAAGGGTAGGTCATTCCGCGTCCGTCAGGCTACTGAGATGAGGGGTATGGCGCTAGTTTTAGAGATCTTTGGTGAGCTTTCTGTTCTTAAGATCAATAGAGAAAAGTCAAGCATGATCCCCCTTTGGCCTATTGACTGAGGAGGTGGAAATGTGCAGTTTGGAGTTGGGGTGCTCTTGCAGTCCGAGGCCTATTAAGTATTTGGGACTACCGTTGGGTCGTGGTCGTCTTCGTATTTCGGACTGGCTTCCGGTTGTGGAGAAATTAGAGAGGAAGCTGGCAGGATGGAAGGGTTCTTTACTTTCACGTGGTGGTCGATTGGTTCTGGTGAAGGAAGTCCTGGCGGCAATCCCAACTTTCTTTATGTCAACGAGAATTCTTCCAGTGGGGGTTCGCATTCGGCTTGAGAAGATTATGAGGAGGTTTTTTGGGGCGGGAATGGTAGGGATGGACGCTCTATGCATCTTATGGATTGGGGGACGGTTACTATGCCCAAGGAAGTTGGGGGACTCAGTGTACCGAGATTGGAGTTGATGAACCGTGCACTTATAATCAAGGGGGCTGCGAGAATTTGGGGTGATAAGGAGGACCTATGTTGTAAGTTGATACACAGTAATATAGGGTCGATGCTCACACTGTTAGTGGCTTTCGTCCCATGCATTTTGAGTCGGCTCTGTCGAAGGGTATTCGTATGATTCTACCGGATCTGCCACATCTATTCCGTCCGCGTCTGGGTGATGGATGGAAGTTTTACTTCTGGATTGATGATTGGATGAGAGATGGACCCCTGGCTGCCCGTTTTCCACATTTATTTGCTTTGGCAAAGGACAAAAATGCTCGGGTTGCTTGCCTTCAGAGGTGGTATTTATGAGCGGCGTATGCAGGATTTTCTACAGTTGATGGAATCTCTATTAAGGACCGATGGTCCCACTTCTAGTAGTGACCATTGGGTGTAGAGAGAAGGTGTTTTCTCTGTAAAGAAGGCCTACAGCATGTTGGTCAGGGAAACAGATCAACTTGAAGAGAACTTGGTTAAGGGATGCAGGATGATATGCGAGCTTAAGATTCCATCGCGCATCAAAGTATTTCTATGGCTCCTAAGACATGGGAGATTACTCACAAGGGAACAGCGTGCCCGCATCTTACGTACAGAGGATAACTCATGTATTCTTTGCAGATCGTTGGTGGAATCCATTGAGCATCTGTTTCTTCGTTGTGAGAAAGTGCAAGAATACTGGCAGGCGATGGATGTGGCTTGGATTGATCAAAACAACATGTCATCTTTCTGGGAATCCCTAACTAATTCTCGATTCCATCCAAATAGGGAGAGACTAGTGCCGATTGCGGGTTTATGGGCACTTTGGCTTGCCAGGAATGGTGTATTTTTCCTTTCAGAGAGATTTTATGTTGAAAATGTAGTCCACCATACTCGGACTCTACTCGAGTCCTGGTTGTTATAACTATTTTTAATCAATTTATTGGGGCGGACACCAACGCGTTTCCCCCCTTTTTTGACTCAAAAAAAGACATGTTGGAAGGTTTGCTAACCTACTCGCCTACAACTGATATGAAGTCAACCTGCTTGTCAATCATCCCAACCATTGCAATGTGCAAGCCATAAAGAGCTCGATCAAATTACCTTTAGTGCCATTGACGTGTAGGATTGCATACAAGATATCTTAGGTCTCTGTCGAAGATATTCTGATCCAAGAATCTCCCTTTAATTGAACTTTGAAATTTGTAATATCTTCCCTTTCGACCCACTAGGGTCAAAGATGAATTGAGAAAATTTATCTGAGAAAGAAAAATCTTGAATTTTATGATAGCGCTAAAAATCACTGACCACTGGAATTTTGCTTTTTCACAATGGGTCATTTATGATAACCAACAATGGCTATCAACAATGACTAATATTTACATCGGGTTCTAAACAAACATCGTAATAATGGCATATATTTTTTGATATGCCGTTATTATTTGCAACACCAAAACAACCACTGTAAATAAATTTATGACCTAAAAATAATTAGCGATAGTCATAGTAACCACAACAAATAAGATGACCTATTCCTAAAATCAAAATTAATGACCTCCTTACACACCTCCTCCTCCTCTCCCACATTGTTCTCTCCACTGATCCCTCCCCATCCTCTAGCTCTCCCCATCTGCTTCACCCTCCACCTCCTCTTCTAGCTCCTTGTCCTTGCCATCGATCCCCATTGTCCTCCTCCTCTCATCTGATCCTTGCCTCCTCCTACAACACTCTCTGGACAATGCCGCCTCCTTCGCCTCCTCCTCCCAAGTTGATTTCTCTACCCGGGCCTCCCACGAACTCGCCTCCACCATTGCCTTATCCTCATTATCCTCCTCGACGACTTTTTCTTTAACCATCCTTGCACCATCTCCGTGGTATATATTTAAAATGTTTTATTATGTATATTTAAATAATATTCATGTCCAATATTATGTTTCTTCTTGTTCAATAGTCGTGTTCAATGGTATATATTATGTATTTGAGATAGAAATGTATTTCATGATAGATTTGGTAGGTATATATGTTTGTGTGCAGTCAATAACATATAGGATCTTGTTGAGCTTCTATTGTGGAAGATCTTTAAGCATTTAGCGATTCATCATTATCTTTAGTCTAATCAATTATATAAAATCTTGTGAAACATCTATTGTGTAAATGAGTTTAAGCTAATGGTATGCTTATGTGCCTATTTGACCATGGAGTCGACCATCGCTGTATGACACAATTTTTAAGGTGATGGTATGCTTGTAAATGTTAGGGTGATGTTGTGGTTGTAAAGGTTTAATACCATACTGTCCCACCTTTGCACAAATGTTAATATGGTGGAATGTATATTTATAGATATGAAGGTGTCTATTATATATGTGAATGTATGTATGTATATTTTAAAAATCCTAGAAAAGTTTTTGAATTTCCAATTCTCACTGTGTAATATTTTTGTCACTTAAAAATCTAAAAATACCATGAAAAATCCTAAAAATAGAAGAAAAATATTTAAAAAACACAAAAATATTGTATTTCTTTCATTTTGACTTTGTTTTATTTTTTTTGAAAAAGTCAATAAGATGTTTTTAACATCTTTATTTATTTATTTTTTGAATAAAGCGAGGGTGATATCCCGAGATGGGATTCACCGCCTTATGGAAATTTTATTAGAAGAACATATGTAGATTACACTATCTGGATGCCCATAAATGATACAACGAGTTACAGTGGGCAAGAGCGTTCTCTGGATAAAACCTTTAATTTTTGAAAATGAGATCCTTCCTTCCCCCCCCCCCCCTCCCCCCCCAAATAGCCCAAAGAACCGCAAAAGGCAATGCACAGTCATCGGAAGAGTTGCCCCCCACCGACCTAACTGACCTCCAGAAGACAGTGCCTCCCCCTGTCGAAGTCCACGATGTCCCTACCTCCTTCCACACCTGCTCAGACGTCGGACATTTGAAAAATAAATGATCTGAATCTTCCACCTGCTCTTCGCATCTGTCGCACTGAGTATCTTGAATACCAAATATCCTTCCCCTCCTTGCTTTGGCGCACAACCTACCCCTTCTCAAGCACCATAGGAAGATCTTGACCCTACACGGGATATTACTAGCCCAAATAATCTTGATATCCTTGCATAGATCTGCATCCAGGGGCGTCGTGTTACAATTAAACTCCATGTATGCCTTCTTTGTCGAGAATCTGCCTCTATCCCACTCGAAATGGTCTCTGCCCTGTGCGATGCAATCAGTAGATGGGAGCTCCGACTGCATCTTGACTAACTCTCTAAACACCGGCTAGAGAGGGTCGACACAAACTGTGGGTCCCAAGACCCCGATATCCCAACATGTCCTAAGGTACAATCCTTCGATGCTGCCAATGCAAACATGAAGGATATATAAATTATCCTCAAGCGCATCACAGAAGCGTGATTGTCGTATCAGATACGACGAAGAACGACTAGTCGCACTAGTTGTTCGGTGCAGCGGAATTTAAAAATTTTATTCGATGAAACCACATGATCCGAGAACCATTCTCAGATCGTTTCATCTATAACCACAACAACTATAATGCAATACCTCTTGAAGCGTGGTTGATCGAGTCTCTAAAAGAAGAGACCTCCTGTCTCAAGTCCGATCGTCGGCGAGACTGCTTGCGAGCGCGGGGATGAACCGCGTTGTCCTCGCAATCCAAGAAGTTGATCCAAGCATGGTTGCTCCTGATCTCATCACACGAGATCTAACGTCTCCTTCGTGTGCGTAGCACACCAAGAAGACGAAGAAACTGAAGACCGTCGAAGCGGCAGCGCGGTGGCGATGGCGACGACGATTCCCTTCTCTAGGGTATGGTGGACGGCCACCAACAAGAGAGGGAGAGAGGGCTGGCGTGTATGAAGAAATGAGGGAGAGAGAGAGCTCCAATATTGCAAGTAATTAGAGAGCATAGTATGCCTCTCTATTTATAGGGTTTTGGGATCCATGGATCTCAATCCATGGGACACACAAAATCAATGGGTGAGATTTATTTGTGTCAATCCAATGGCCAAGATTGTTGTTGTCAAAAGCAACAAATTTAGGTCAAAATATATTTGACAAAATCAAATATAATTTATTCCTAAATCAACCCAATAAATAAGGAGAGAAGATACATGGAGATTTCATCTCCATGTACCTTCCAAGTGGACGGCCACACATTCCTTATAGGAATGTTGTGCCGCCCCTTGAGATTGCATGGAGATTGCAATCTCATGGAAATCCATGAGATTGCATATCTCCTTGGAATCTCTCTTATCTATTTGCAACAAATTTATTGGGTTTTATTCTTCAAAAATAATTCACAATTATCTTTAAGAATATTGCATTCTTGCCATGGAAAAATTGTGAATCATATTCACAACCCAAAACAACATATAATTCATATTGTTAATTAATTATACAATGTGTATCCAATACACATAATAATTAATCAACACATATAAATTATAATTAGCTCTCTCTAATATATTATAAATCACATTTATAATATATTATGAATAATTGGATATTTCTATCCACATTATTCTTATCCATGATAATTAAATCACATTTAATTATATTGGATAATTTCTTCATACATTAAGATGATTAAATCACATTTAATCATGATCTCTTCATTGCTTAGATCTCATGGAATTATTCCTGAACCCTTCAAGAATAATGCAATCTCTCCGCAGATACTTGGAGATAAGGACAGGGCGATTGTATTGTTCCACGTATAGTGACATGGATATTGAGATCATATCTCAAATCCAGATTGCGGGCCTCCCATAGATGCTTGATTAAATCAAGACCGTAAATCTAATCTTCTCATTGTATCTGAATCACATTCAGATCAATGTCCAACACTTGGACCAAGATCAGATCACTTCTCTACTGAGAGGAGTCACTAAAATCCATACCCATTTCATCTCTTCCTAGGAATGGAAGCGTCATGGTTATATAATCGTTTGTGATCAAATCACCCTCAGGTATTCCCAATACCTGTACATCCTGCATACTGGAAGACTCAGACTAAACCCGAAGTATCGGATCAACTTTATACTGTCTACTTCGTGGTTTTATCAGTAAGTTTCTCATTCGATCATTGGGAGTTGGTATCGATCATACACTTTCCAAAAGCGTATATCATACCTAGGTCTTGATCATATACTAAAAGTATATATTAAACCTACAAATTCAATCAAGCTTCCAAAGCGAGACGACCATGCGCATGGAATTTGATTCATCCCAATATCTCATGAGTGAGCTCATGTCTTCCGGTTCAGTAACTGAACCTGTATGATCCCTTTGAGAGATCGTATTACTCATATACCCTTATATGCACACCAGCGCGCCGGTGTATAGACCTTGATTAGGTCATCAACCTATTGGTCTGTCAAATGTACATACTAAGACATATAGCAACACATCTGTCTCCGGTCAGAGGATGCGTGCCTATATGATGACATCATACGATATAGGACTTTGGTTATCTCGATCTCGTTAAGTCAACTCTTTGACCTAACTAATCTGACGCCTCTGAATCCCTATTCCTATGTAGAGGACCTGCATCAAGAGATCGGTCAGATATCAGCCTAAAGAGATAAGGATTGCCATCTCCTACTCAGGCTGGAGATCATCTCTTAACAATCATTTGACGATGCTTGATGAGTCCTCAATCTAACTCTTTAGATATTCATCCAAGCACCAGCCTCTATGATTCAATAGTTGAATCAACAGCTGTATGATCATCAAGATGGCCATGGTACATAACCCTAATTGTACTAAGGGACCTATTATACAAATTATTCATTCTTCATTTCAGATCAGGGAATGATATTTGAAATAACAATTATTGCATAATGGCTCGCCGTGGGCTCGCATTTCCAACAATCTCCCACTAACCCAAAGAGCCATTAATGGGCTAATCATTTAAACCCGCACTCATGTGACAATCATAGACTATTTGGAAAATAGCTAGGTAAGCTGATCAGTCACTCTGTTCCCGCGAGACTACGCCAAGTCCTTTTACGGCACTTGCATATCCCAGTAACAGTGCTGGCATCTAATGCGAATGTTGCATCTTATGCAACCAATACTCAATCTAGTTAGTTACAGTGTCTTTGACACTACAACTTAACAATTATCTTAACTAGTATTTCCATAATCCTTATCAGAATACCCTTTTTTCTGGAGATCACTATCTCTTAAGGTATCTACAGTTAAGACTTTCTAGATCTTTATATCATTATCTCAAAAAACGTGTCATCTATGAAGATTTTGTTATTACTGCAACCAAGTGTTTTATTTCCATAGTAGGATTAGTAACAGTTTACTACTCCCACTACATGGCAGCCATCTGGATTTTGTACACATTTAGCACACACCTGGCTTCACAGAACTGATGCCCAAGGGCAAGTAGTTCTAGCATTCACTTCCTCAACTCTTTGAGGTGCTATACCTTTAGATAGGTCAGTACCATATCTTAAGGGATGGAAGCCTTTCTTGGAATTTCTAAGAATAGAATATGTCCAAGGTGTACTACAAATGTGACAGTCCCATTATCCTCTTTTCTTTGCTTCTGAACAACTTCAGAACTAAGATCTAAGATGTATCTTTGAAATCATATTTCAAGATATGGAATAGCCAGTCCATAAAACACTTATTATTATCTTTATATCATTCCAAATGATTAGGATATTATCTACATTTAGCATGATGAACACAATGGCACTTCCACTAAGCTTCATATGGTTCATCAAGATTCTATCTGAAATCATAACATTTATAATTTCATCAAATCTTATGATCCAACTTCAAGAAGCTTATTTAAGTCCATAGATGGATTCCTTAGCTTGCACACCTTGCTTTCCTCAACCATGAAGCCCTGGGGCTACTTCATGTGAATATCCTCAAAGAGGTATTCGTAGAGGAATGCAATATTGACTTGCATCTTGAAGATGCAATAGTCAAGTTGTGTAGCTAAGGTTAGTAATATTCTGATGGTTTTAAGCGTGGTCACCGAAGGGCAAGTCTCATTGCAAGCAATGTCTTCTCTTCCAGTGTGTAGCTCATGGCTACAAACCGTGCTTTGAAGGTCTCTACCTTCTCATCAGGTTCCCTTTCTCTTGAAGATCCATTTACACCTTTACAGGTCTTACCCATATAGGTGGATCCTCGAGGGTCCATATACAACACTTGTATATGAAGTCTACATTAGACTTTTATCGCTAACATCCATCTATCCATGCTATGATCTTCATAAGCTTCATCACATGAAGTTCGATCATTGTCAGATTTCTCTAACACATGGAATCCATCCTCAAACTCATTTGAAGAGGTATTAGTGTTTCATCTTTAATTATCCTTCTAGTTTCCAATTTCAGGAGCCTCATTATCTTCTCAAGATTGAATGAGTTCCTACACTTCATTTTCATCTTGATTCTCAAGAGTCTCAACCTCTAAGAATCACATTCTCAGAGATGAGATATTTTAAGAATCTCAAGGTCATAAAGTAGGTATTTAATACCATTCTTTATTTTCCTAATGAAGCAGCACTCTCTAGTGCTCAATTCCAGCTTACTTGCATGGAATCTTATTAAGGATATATAATGTAGTCTCTACTACACATATACCTGGAAACTAAGAGGAAATTATGCTAAAAATTCATCATTGATCAAATCATGTTACACATGATTCAATTGTATCTCCCTTCAACTTTATTGAGTTTAGGTTCATTAGGAGGAGTGAGATAGGAATGATATTCCTTTCTCCATAAGGTATATTATGAATTCATCTAATAGGTATTGATTACCTAGATTAGACCAAATTCATTTTCATCTTCCTTCAGGCTTTGGTTCCAAATCAAAATTATGAAATCTTTGAACATTTCCAAGGTTTCTTTAGGTGAAGAGAAGAAATCTCATATCATACATAATCATCGATAGATATCACATATCCATAATGTTTACTATGATATAGATAATCTGTATACATCAATATGTATGAGATCCTGAATACCTTGACATCTTACACCATTCCCAAAGAAGGGTGTATTGGACATTTTACTTCGAATACAATATTCATAAGTATGTAAGTTTTGAAATTTTAGACATTCTAAAGTTTCATCTCTTACTAGTCTATTGATCAAATCGATAGATAAATGTCCAAGGCTCGATGCTAGATCATTGTCAAATGATCTTCATCCTCCTATTGATCTTATAAAGGTTTTAATTTCAGTATTTAGAAATATTAATGAACCATTCATTAATTTTCTAATTTAGTGGAGTCCACTAGATTTTAGATTACTTTCTGAAATATCTTCATCATAACTCTTTATGATAGGTCCATTCCAGAATTCATGTTTATTTCCAACATTTAGAAACAAATAATGAGTGTATTCTTATATCTAGGTCATAGAGACATTCTCTAAGACTAAGGGCTCTCCCACTGAAATTAACAAGTCCATCAATCCAACAGAGATTGTTACAACAATTGCATTAATGTCCATGTGGATAACTATAAACCTTAAGATCAAATTTTCTAGTCTTCTAAAGCATATGCAACCCATTGCAAATGTCATCAGAAGATTGAGATACAATTATTTGACTTTATCTTATTCAATAAGTAAGTCAATATCAATGATTTATGTAGATTATTCTGATGCTCCATCCGAGTCCTTTTCTAAGGATTCTAGACAGACTTGATAGTTATACAATCAACACATCAACTTATTGCAGTATTGGCATTCATCCAACTCTTTAGATGTCATATGGAAGTCATAGAAGTCCAGTCAACTCTTTGACTTTCCTTCTTTCTTGGGTCCAACCCATGCTTCCATTGCGCTCCCTTTATCTATGAGCAACCATTGCTCAGGACAGAGGATCTCTTATTTTAAATTCAAAAGAATTCAAAGTAAGAGTTTTTCAACATTTATACATGCTTCCTTAAATTCATACAATATGAATATTATGAAGCTTCATGAATAACTAGAGTATAAACAGTAGAATGATGACACTCATCATCTACATCCATTTAAACTCTTAAAACATTGGTTCACGTAGGTATTCAAACATTTTGAATACATCATCTCTTATAGAGCTACCATTCTGCATGATGCAGAGAACCATGTTACTCATGATTAAATGTCAAGAGCACATATGCATGCCATAATATCTTCATTGATTTTATAAGGATTATTTGACAATTGCGATCATCATCGACATGATACTTCCAAAGTACATTCGATGAGATCAAGACTATAGAGACATACAAACCCTAGGGTTGTAGTCCTATTATCTATTTAATTGTCATTCCTCATTATTATGAGGAAACTTGCACATTGCAACCACATACATTATGTGTTCAATTGCAAGTACAATATCTGGATCATTGAGTCCAATCCAAGATATTTCACTGGTTATTATTGAGTATATCATTGAGTGGGTTTTAATGAAGGATTATCTGAAATAAGAAATTTGCATAAATATATAAATATATATATTTTACTTTGATTTAGGATTTTTATATCAAAGTTGTCTTGCCTTGTCAACATTGAAAGTTCATTCCCTTAATCACTCTCAATGTAAGAGATATACTTACCATTATATCTCAACAAGATCTGGGATCTCCTTCCTTATCTTTGTTACATCTCAATAATATGAGAATCTGCAACTCGGATAAAAAGAAGCGGGAACACATTCCGCTTTGCAAGTCCAACTTGTATTTTCCAATTCGGTCTTTAACACCCGGGCCCACCACCCCTAAGGTGATGTTGACCCGTCGTTAATTGAACTAACCGTCAACAGGAATAGTACTCGCTATACGCAATCCAATATCGCCCCAATAATATGAGGATCCGATATTGGGGTCACTACGTATACGGCCTTACTCTTTCGAGAAGCAAAGAGCCCGATCCAGATGCGCTTGCATACAGGAGCTGTCACTTCGGACAGGCGTCTCCCACATACAATCCCTGGCGACGGAACCCTTCGCCTTGACGGGAGACCATGGATGTCACTTATGTGATCCTCCACCTCATATTCAAATTTTAATTAATTATCGTGAATCACATTCACATAATTAATTCTTCCAAGGGAATTATTAACTCTAATCATATTAGAGTATTTCAATTGGACATAATCAACTTAATCATATTAAATTAATTATCAATCCAATTCAATCAATCAATCAAACTTGATTATTTTACTTGAATACATATATGGTAATATCTCAAAATACGTATTAATTCAAATTTTAATAATTAGAAAAATACATATTAATCCCTCGGACATTATCCCGGCCCTACCCGCTGTCATGGCCAGTACCGACGAGAGTGGGACGGACCACATACGTTGCAACCCGCAACCCCAATGCTCTCCGACTAGGCACCATATCCGCCTCGGGAAAGGATAATGCCAAATTGATTAATTTGTACTTGAGATGATCATCGGTTCTTCAACCGAAATTGTACCATATAGTAATAATCAAAACATTTTTGATTATAAGGAAATTTGCTAGACAAATTCCCAAATCCTATTCAAGCATCAAATTTGAAAGATTGTGGTTTCCAATTTTGATTTAGATCACATCTTAATCAATTAATTTGTTGGGGCCAAGTCAATTAGGCAAATAATCATGTTTCAATATTTCATAAATATTTTTCAAGATTATTTCACGAAATTAACAATTAATTTCACTAATTGACAATCACTTGGTTCTAGATTAGGAATGTAATTTCAGTAAGGACCCCTACTCACTAAAATTAACATATCTCAATCAATTTAAATCCAAATTAAGCAAACTTAATTTTCATAGATTGCTAACTTGATTTAGAACAGAACCTAAGTGGAGTTGCACGCAATTTTAGGCAGATGATAACAGTAATTAACTCTTTAATCATGTTAAAATCTACTGTTCCCGCAACAGTGCATACATGTTCATTAAAACAACCATAACTAGAGCATACGAAATCCGATTTACGCAAACTCAGTTCCTATGGTTTCCTTATTTAATGGGGAACAAAATACAAGTATTAAATTCGTGTTTAAGCAATTTAAATAGTGCCGAATTTATTTACTAAACAGATCTGCGAAATCAAATGCGATAAAAACTTTCGCGACCTTAACGAACCCAAGTCGTCCTCGGTTTTTCGAATCATATTCGAAACCGTAGACCTAAGGCTCTGATACCACTTGAAGGATATAGAAATTATCCTCAAGCGCATCACGGAAGCGTGATTGTCGTATCGGATACGACGAAGAACGACTAGTCGCACTAGTTGTTCGGTGCAGCAGAATTTAAAAATTTTATTCGATGAAACCACATGATCCGAGAACCATTCTTAGATCGTTTCATCTATAACCACAACAAGTATAATGCAATACCTCTTGAAGCGTGGTTGATCGAGTCTCTAAGAGAAGAGACCTCCTGTCTCAAGTCCGATCGTCGGCGAGACTGCTTGCGAGCGCGGGGATGAACCGCGTTGTCCTCGCAATTCAAGAAGTTGATCCAAGCGTGGTTGCTCCTGATCTCATCACACGAGATCTAACGTCTCCTTCGTGGGCGTAGCACACCAAGAAGACGAAGAAAGCGAAGAACGTCGAAGCGGCAGCGCGGTGGCGATGGCGACGACGTTTCCCTTCTCTAGGGTATGGTGGACGACCACCAACAAGAGAGGGAGAGAGGGCTGGCGTGTATGAAGAAATGAGGGAGAGAGAGCTCCAATATTGCAAGTAATTAGAGAGCATAGTATGCCTCTCTATTTATAGGGTTTTGGGATCCATGGATCTCAATCCATGGGACACACAAAATCAATGGGTGAGATTTATTTGTGTCAATCCAATGGCCAAGATTGTTGTTGTCAAAAGCAACAAATTTAGGTCAAAATATATTTGACAAAATCAAATATAATTTATTCCTAAATCAACCCAACAAATAAGGAGAGAAGATACATGGAGATTTCATCTCCATGTACCTTCCAAGTGGACGGCCACACATTCCTTATAGGAATGTTGTGCCGCCCCTTGAGATTGCATGGAGATTGCAATCTCATGGAAATCCATGAGATTGCATATCTCCTTGGAATCTCTCTTATTTATTTGAAACAAATTTATTGGGTTTTATTCTTCAAAAATAATTCACAATTATCTTTAAGAATATTGCATTCTTGCCATGGAAAATTGTGAATCATATTCACAATCCAAAACAACATATAATTCATATTGTTAATTAATTACACAATGTATATCCAATACATAATAATTAATCTACACATATAAATTATAATTAGCTCTCTCTAATATATTATAAATCACATTTATAATATATTATGAATAATTGGATATTTCTATCCACATTATTCTTATCTATGATAATTAAATCACATTTAATTATATTGGATAATTTCTTCATACATTAAGATGATTAAATCACATTTAATCATGATCTCTTCATTGCTTAGATCTCATGGAATTATTCCTGAACCCTTCAAGAATAATGCAATCTCTCCGCAGATACTTGGAGATAAGGACAGGGCGATTGTATTGTTCCACGTATAGTGACATGGATATTGAGATCATATCTCAAATCCAGATCGCGGGCCTCCCATAGATGCTTGATTAAATCAAGACCGTAAATCTAATCTTCTCATTGTATCTGAATCACATTCAGATCAATGTCCAACACTTGGACCAAGATTAGATCACTTCTCTACTGAGAGGAGTCACTAAAATCCAGACCCGTTTCATCACTCCCTAGGAATGGAAGCGTCATGGTTATACAATCGTTTATGATCAAATCACCCTCAGGTATTCCCAATACCTGTACGTCCTGCATACTGGAAGACTCAGACTAAACCCGAAGTATTGGATCAACTTTATATTGTCTACTTCGTGGTTTTATCAGTAAGTTTCTCATTCGATCATTGGGAGTTGGTATCGATCATACACTTTCCAAAAGCGTATATCATACCTAGGTCTTGATCATATACTAAAAGTATATATCAAACCTACAAATTCAGTCAAGCTTCCAAAGCGAGACGACCATGCGCATGGAATTTGATTCATCCCAATATCTCATGAGTGAGCTCATGTCTTCCGGTTCAGTAACTGAACCTGTATGATCCCTTTGAGAGATCGCATTAATCATATGCCCTTATATGCACACCAGCGCGCCGGTGTATAGACCTTGATTAGGTCATCAACCTATTGGTCTGCCAAATGTACATACTAAGACATATAGCAACACATCTGTCTCCGGTCAGAGGATGCGTGCCTATATGATGACAACATACGATATAGGACTTTGGTTATCTCGATCTCATTAAGTCAACTCTTTGGCCTAACTAATCTGACACCTCTGAATCCCTATTCCTATGCAGAGGACCTGCATCAAGAGGTCGGTCATATATCAGCCTAAAGAGATAAGGATTGTCATCTCCTACTCAGGCTGGAGATCATCTCTTAACAATCATTTGACGGTGCTTGATGAGTCCTCAATCTAACTCTTTAGATATTCATCCAAGCACCGGCCTCTATGATTCAATAGTTGAATCAACAGCTGTATGATCATCAAGATGGCCATGGTACATAACCCTAATTGTACTAAGGGACCTATTATATAAATTATTCATTCTTCATTTCAGATCAGGGAATGATATTTGCAATAACAATTATTGCATAATGGCTCGCCGTGGGCTCGCATTTCCAACAAAACAATCATGGAATCCTACTGCTTAGTGCCCCATCACCCTTCCAATCATCCCTCCAAAACTTAAACCCATTCTCATCACCAACCTTCGGGCGCATTTTCAAAGCTAAGAGCGGTAGAACTTCTCGTACCCTCCATAGTGGGGATTCAAACCGCACTCTTCCTGCCTCCTGCGATCCCTGCTACCCGTAGAGCTCACGCAACAACCTGGCCGCCAACATGTCCGTCTCGCCCCAAATCCGAGTAATCCACTTTACCAACAATGCTTTGTTCATGCATGCCACATCCCGAATACCTAATCATCCTTCGCTTCGTAGTCATGTCAGCTCTTCCCATCCAACTAAGTGCATCCCTGTTCTCTGTTGCTTGCCATCAGACCAGAAAAATCTCTTCATCATGTCTTCGATCTTCTTGCGTACTCCCATCGGCATCAATCTTATTGAGTAGAAGAAGATAGGAATAGCTGAAAGCACATGCATCAGGAGAATCAGCTTTCCCCCCTTAGAAAGCGCATTTGCATTCCACCCAGCCAGTCTCTGCTCCATCCTCAGAAGAACAATGTCCCAGTTTGATTTTTTGAGCCTGCCAGCCACCAGGGGAAGTCCCAAATAAGAGATCGGGAGCTCCCCTAGAGGACACTCCAATAACTCTGCCATTATGTTACATTCATCCCCCTCCATCTTGAAAGGGATTACATCATACTTATGCTTATTGATCTGAAGGCCTGAAAGACTGCTAAAGACCTCAACAATCTGTGCCGCCTTTCTTTTCATTTCCTCTAATCCTCCTAGGAAAATCACTGTATCATCTGCATATTGTAACAACGGTATTGAGATGTTGCCATAACGAAACCCCTTGCACCAGCCTTCGTTCACGGCAAGCCTGAACAGTACTGCTAATGCATCAGCTACCAAGACAAACAACATCGGTGCTAAAGGACAACCCTGCCAAACTCCTCTTTGTGGTTGAAAGAAACCCCCTTCCGGCCTCCCGTTCACCATGACTGAGTAAGAAGAAGTAGTGACGCATCTCTTCATCCAAGCTATCCATCTGTCTGGAAATCCATGCCTACTAAGTGACATCCAAAGGAAGTTCCAGACCACGCTGTCATAGGCTTTCGCATAGTCAATCTTCCACATCACCCATTTGTCTTCGCACGCCTCCATTAGAGGCAAATCTCAGACGCCATAATCAAACCATCTACCATCTGTCGCCCGGGTATGAAAGTCGACTGCCCTTGAAGAATTACCGAGTTGAGCACCTTCTTTAATCTGTTTGCCATGACTTTTGCAATGATTAAGTAATGGCGTTGGACAACACAATCGGCCTGTAGTCTTCCACTATCAATGGATGGTCTTTCTTGGGTAGGAGAACAAGTAGTACCCTATTCACCTGCTCAAAGCCACAGTTCCCCTCCCTAAACTCATTGATCATGTCCAAGATCTCTTCCTTCAGCATGTCCCATAACTCCCTGTAGAAAAAATCGGGAAGCCATCAGGACCTGGGGCACCATCCACGTTCAACCCCCAAACCTCCTTCTTAATCTCTTCCTCCTCGAATGGTGACTCTAGCCCCGCTGCTTGCTGCTCTGATATCACTTTTACCCCTCTCCCAAGCCAACCCCATCCCTCCCCTCGCCTCCTTCTAATGCCCCCTGAGGGCAACCCCCAGTTACGCATCCCCTCCGCTCTGACCCCTCCAATATTCAGTACTTGGATATAGTTCCGCCTTCTTCTACCTGAGGCCATTGTATGGAAAAATTTTGTGTTTGTGTCTCCTTCTCGCAATCACTTTTGTCTGGATCTCTGTCTCCATTCGACCTCCTCTTTCCTATCCTCCAACATGAGCTCTTCTATCAGTCTCGCTCTCTCCTTGAATTCTTCTTATTCTAGGCCTCTCTGATCATCAAGCTCATCTAAACGCAATACCCCCTCCTGAGAAGCTCCTCTATGGGATCTTCGTCTTGTCCTCACCTCTTTCCCGTACGATAATAAGAACTTTTTTAGTAGTGCCAGCTTGCTTGCCAGACAGCCCACTGCCAACCCTTTCGGACTCCAATTGATCCACCGAGACGTCACCTCGTCCCTAAATTCTTCCTCCAAAAGCCATGACTGCTCAAAACGGAAGAAACCTCTTGTCCTTGTCTGCTCCTCAGAAGACCACAGGATCGATGTATGATCTGAGTGAGATCGGGGCAGTGACCAAGCTCGAGATAAAGGGAAGAGCTCTAAAGCCTCGAGCGAAAGGAGAAAACTGGCAAGACGAGATCTAGATCTAACATTACGCCATGTGTAAGCACTTCCTGACGCATCCATGATTGATAGCCCTTGTGCATGAATAAAATTTGCAAAGGCCTCAGAGCCTGGGTCACGTCCACCTCCACGCCTAAGCCGGTCCTCCGGGAGTAGAGTTAAGTTGAGATCTCCTCCAATGATCCACACTTCATCCTCCAAGAGTGATGCTACTTTGTCTAGGTCAGCAGCAAGTGAGTCACAGTCATTCCCCGTGGGTCCGTACACGTTTGTCACCGTAAAGGATCTACTATCTAATCTGCGCTTCAGACGTACTGAGATAGAGAAAGGAGATCGTCCCTCGCCCACCTTCTCGAGCTTAGACTTCTTCCAACCCATAACCAAGCCGCCTGCTGCACCTTGAGCATCTACTGCAACAAACTCAAAATCACCCCCACCCTCAAAGTCTCGCCACAACTCATCTCCTCCTCTCGAGACCTTCGTCTCTTGCAACAAGATAATATCTGCTTTTACGTCAACTATAAGGTTTCGAACTCCATGCTGTATCTCGGGGAGGCTAAGACCCCTCACGTTCCATGATAATATCTTCATAAAGGCACCTCTTTTTTCTTCTTCAATGGAGGCACAACCCCTAAACTTTCGGCAAATCTCCTGTCTATCAAGCTGAAGTAACTTGGGCGTCCGATTGGAGACGTTGCCTCCCCATCTTCTGCTGGTGTCTCCTGAGTTCCCAATCTGGTCCCTACGGGAGCCTCCGTCGACCTCCTTCTCCCCCTTTGCATCCTCATAGAAAGCCCCTTCCTTTCAAAAAACCACCCAAACCACCTGCAATCATCACCACCCCCCGCCCTTCAAGCCCTCCCCTCACCTCCTTTTGGTGGGCCTCTTCCGTCAAACCCACCCCTAGCAACCCTCCTCCGTCGAACCCCTCCCCGACACCTTCTTCTAGTGGACCCTCCTGCGAAAAGCCCTTCAACCTTTTATTCTCAACTCCCTCCTCCCCCTAATACCACCCTCTACTTCCTGTGGAGGCCTCTCCTCCTGCGCAATCAGTCGTACTCCTAAATCTAGTCCCGGATGCAGCGTGGGAGTCACTCCGTCAGCGCATACCTGGTTAAGCTCTCCCCCTTCGACCTTTGCACGGATTGACACCGCTGGGGACGTTGTACTGGTTCTAAGAGGGTGTCCAAAGGCCAGATTCTACCCCTTATCCACTGGCAACACCGTCATTCCGCCGGTCCTGGATCCTCGGGCTGTGATCTCTGTTGCGAAACTCCTTTGGCTCACTAGTACTCCCAAGCCCCCAAGGTTCACGGTATCAACCCTTGAAAGCTCCATGTTGTTGTAATCTGATTGTCACGTAAAGGGTCCTGATGAGGACCCGGCTCCTCTATCAGCATATACGTGGCATTGATCGTCGAAACGTGTTCCACCAGCACCGACCTAACTCTCTGGGGTTGCACACTACAACTACCACACGGATTGGCTCGAACCGGTGGTGCCCCCGCCCCCAGAAGGATGACCCGTTCTAAAGTTCTAGGCGTTTGTTCTTTGGGATGTTCTCCTCGTGCTAAACTTGGACTCCCCGTTGGATATGCATGGTAATTTTCCCTTTTCCGTTGTAATGAGTCTCCCTTACTTTCTCCACGTGATATAAATGCTCCTCCCATTTGAATAGCATGGCTATGTTCCCTTTTTCGATGACATGATTCCCTAGCGTTTGACTTGCCGCAATAAATCTCCTACATGTATTGAAGGTGATTTCCAAGGCACGTTTCCTTTTTTCGTCCTAAGGGATCCGCGTTATTGTCTCCACCCGAGAAAAATGCAGCGCCCGTTTGACCATTCATTTGTTCCCTTTTCCGTCGACAAGGCTCTCTAGCATTATTCGCGTCGAAACATTGTAACCCGATAAAGAAGGTGACGTTTTGGCTTCCGTAACATCTGGCACCAATGTCGCGACCGTTTGTCCTGCGACCCTTGGACTCCGCTCCTCGCCGGTGCAACGACGACCACTGACAACTTTCTCCCACCGGTTCTCCACACCGGATGGTAACACATCGACTATCGCAAGCTCCACATGAAAGATATGCCTCTCCAACCACACCTCCCACCAGCCAAGATGTCGAGGATGGAGATCCCAGATCTGGATGATGAGATCAGACCATTCGCCCCGATCGACTCCAACACTGACGATTGCTTTATTTATATTAACTATTTAAATAGTTTTTTAAATAAAAAAGAAATTAAAATTTTGAAAATTTTAAAGCAGTTTAAAATTAAAAATTAGAAAACATAAATATATGTAACATTTTAAAATCCTAGAATTTGCATGAAATTAAACCCATAAAAACATTAAAAACCAACACAAGATATAAAAAAGTAAAACCAAAAATCTACAAATCCATATTAATTAGTAATAATTAATAAATAAAAATTTACTATTCAATGGTTCGACACTCTTTCATACATACATTGTATACATGTTTGAAGAGTTATAATAAATTTTAACTCACATAAACACATTTTGATATTCATATATTGTGATTTGATTGTTGATGGATTTAGAGATATCGGTCGTCGCAACGACTACTGACCTTGCTTGTTAGGATAATGCGACTGACATCCCCTCTGAATCAATAAGTGCATAATATGAATCCTCATCATAGGGTAAGCATCGAGCCTTCCTTCCTTTCTCGTCGACTCTAAGAGTGTCTGAACTGTACTTGTAAATTGGAGTGCTAGATTCAGAATCATCTGACTCGGTTTTTTCTTCTTCCTCTTCAGGTTTAGGGACATGAGTAGGCATACGAGTTCCCTTGCCTAGTCTGGAGGAGGAGAAGTTTGGTGTAAAAGGCCTTGGTAAAGGTCGAGGAGGTGTAGGGGCTCACTAAGGTGTTGAGAGATAAGCTCAGGTACATAGTGCATGGGGTCTATGTGTTGTAGGTGTTGGAGTAATAGGGAGCTGCGAGATGTGCATCTGATGTATCTCATTAGGCATGTGGTAAACCATCCTAGATTGGTCATTTATGAACTAATCATAGCCATTGGAGAATGATGCGACCTGTCATTGAAAATTCATCATTTCATCGACCCTCTATCATATCTGATGGAACTCAGGAGTGTAAGCGTCAATGATGGCCCATTGGGTGAGCTGCTTCGTGGGGCTTATATGATAGTCACGATATACCCAAGTCGAGTCAAAAGTATAGGGGTTGGTGAAAAACACCACCTGATTACTTCTTTATTCCTGCAAAAGAGACAGAAATAATCGATTTTCGATCGTTGTATCGATCGGGTGAGTTTTGTCAGAAAAGATTAACTTTTTGGTTTAATCTTCTTTATTTTTTTATACTGCTAAACTTAAGTGTATAGCAGTTAAGCACGGGAGTGTCAAACTCAGGGAGGCAAACTGTTTTAAACTAAGGAAAATCGATAGACAAACTAAGGTAAATGGTTTCCTAGTTTTTATTTTATTTTAAATATTTTTCTCTGGATTTTTATTTGATTTTAATTAATTTATATTGTTTTTTTTGTAATTTTTAAGTATTTTGTATTTTTTATTATTAGAAAATGTTTTAATTTTTTATTTGATTTTATTATATTATTTTTTGTTTTAAACTTTGTTTTACTATGTTTATAGATTTTTAAATGTTTTTAGGATTTTTATGGAGTTTGGATTATTTATAATTTGAAAAATGAAACTTTTATTGAAAAATGTGATGTATTTTTCATTTCTAAGTCTGAAAAATAGTTTCAAAATATTTTTTTAATTAAGAATTAGTTGAAATTATCTTGAAAATGATATATTGTGCGCTTTTAGATGATTTTTCTTGAATTAGTTATGATTTTTACAATTTGTTGTGTATTTTATATTTTTTATTGATTTTGATATTTGGTTTTTGTTTGGTTTTGGTTTAGTATGCAAAATATGCTAAAATATGGTAAAGGAAATTTTTGTAGGATAGAGGTGTTTTGATATTTTTATGTGATTTTCAAAATTTGTTATATACTTTTTTTAATATTTCTTTTAATGAACTATTAATAATAGGAAATGTTTTTATTTTTTCAAAATACTCTTTATTACTGTATTTAGTATAGTATATAGTATTTATTTTGTATTTTTATATATTTTATATTTTTATTTTGTTTATTATCTATAGGGTTTATGTGTAGTAGTTATATACTGCTAGGGGTGTAAATATAAAAATCTGGAAAAATAGGCGTGTAGGTGCAATAATCAGGAGTCTGAGGGGTGTGCGTGCAGATTTCTCAGGAATCTCGTGCTGACCACGTGCTAGCTCCTGCAACGGGACCTGCTAGTGATTTGGTGAACGACCGGGATATTTCGCGCAAAAGC
Source organism: Ottelia alismoides (assembly GCA_037367405.1). Lineage (NCBI taxonomy): Eukaryota > Viridiplantae > Streptophyta > Magnoliopsida > Alismatales > Hydrocharitaceae > Ottelia > Ottelia alismoides. Next base: position 159,659 of record JAZKJV010010630.1, read on the forward strand.
TCCCATTAACACATGTTTTGCACATGAATGCACCTGCACGAGAACTTGATCGCAATTCAAAAGAAAGCCGAGGATGAAAGTGCAATTCACCAAAATATCTCGCCCCTTCACGTGTGTCACGCGTGATATACTTAAACGGTGGGGCGGCACTATCCAAGCCATTAATCAACGCTTGATTGAAGGGCTCCAATAGATTCTGGAGTATTTTCTTAAACAACTAAGAACAAGAGACGTCGGCTTCGTTCTGATTTCTGATTAGAAATCAGAGCAGATATCTGAATTGCTGTTCAATGGTGCTCAGACTCGTGTGATTTCTATTTTTTTATTTGGAACGACGCTTCGAGTATGGAAATGATGCTCGCGATTAGGCTCAGATATCTAGGTACTCGCGATGCTCACACAACGAGGATGCTTCGGATTCGGCTTTACACTGATCAAGGGCTACAGATGCTACTCAATCACGGGTCGATGATCTTGATCTACGACCTCGAATATGCATTTGGTTCTGAAGAGAGACAACGAATGATCCAGAGATGTGGGAAAGAGATCTCTAGTGATTGTATATCCTCAAGCAATGGTGTCTAACCCAAAGGCTCGTATGCGTCTACTAGATTTAATCTCGCAGTTCTGCTCGGTTGATGCGTTTTTTTAGACCAGCGTGATAGCAGTTTGCATGAGATGCATGCCCAATTTAGATGTCGTGCTCCTATGTACAATGGATCTCAAGGAAACTTCGATAAGTGATGCTTCAGTTTTGGATCTCCAGGTTCGACACTACTTATCTTCGATGCAGTGGTTCTCCGGATGAAGCGATTAGACTGCAAGTGATATCTCCAACAAACGATAAATCAAAGCTCCAGGACACCTGCAAGTATAAAATTTTGGTTCGAAGATCTATCCTCGGCCAATTGTTAAGCATAAAATGGTGTAATTGGTGGTTGATCCTATATGGAAGGATAAGATTAGGATCTCAAACTCGAGTGGATTGTGATGGGAGGAGGTCCAGAGAATTGGATTAATCGTAGGAAAATGAGGTGGAATTGTGATGGATTTGCGGGATCTATTTAGAGAAGAACGAAGGCTAACAGAGGGGATGAGAAGAGAAATGAATCAAAAATAGAGAACATAGAGAGAAGATCTGGGACCTACTTGGGATGAGGGTGAATGAATGAATGATGCTCACCTGGAATTGGAACTCAGAAGAACTCCACAATCATTGCCTCAACCGTGACTTATATTTTTTGTTTTGATTTTCTTTGTATTTGTATAAGTAAGGATCCTTATCTCCTCCTACTTATTTATCTTATCTACCCGGTCAATATTGACCTAGTCTCGGGTTAGAATAAGTCTGTACATATTACATATTTACAACCTTCTTTTCTTTTATTTTTCTTTTTTTATTCTTTAATTTTGTTAAAATAAGTATTAATTATATAATATTAATAGTTGCGATTATAATGATAATTAGATGGAATTAGTGATTATTTACATGTATTTTACCAAGGATTTAAACCAAAATGAAAGAATAAAGGCGATGAATCACAAATTCATTAGTTGGGACAAATAAGCATAGAATGAAACCAAAGAAGTAAGGGGTCAAAGTATGAAGGATGATAATGAGTCCTTATGTGGTAACATGTGGCTCTACATTCGGTTCAATGATGAATCCTCATTTCATCATACTCTTTCTTCCGTTTTGACCTTAAATCCGTAGTTAAATGCATCTATATATCATTAATTTGTGAAAAATAACACGCAATAATTCACAATTAATATTGTATAAAATATTGTATAAAATACTTATTTATTATCAAAATAAAAGAAAAAAGAAATAAAGAAGGAAGTTTCAATGACACTGAGTAACCCCAGCCCTCGAGACCCAGTCATCATGATGACTTAGTTGACAAAGAATAAAGTAAGGGGAGATAGGGTGATCAATTGTAGAACAAATACAATACAAAAATCTTAATTTTATAGGCTAATAATTAGCCTTTTGTGACCTATTTTTTTCTTATTTTATACGTCAAATCAATAAACCCTCAAAATGTTTATTGTACATAAAAATACAAAAATTATTTTAATGAAAAATAATGTATAGTGTCTCCGAGACACATAAAATAAAAAGTATGCAAAGAAAATATAATATTCATACAGACTCAAAATTTATCAAAATCACCTTTATTATTAATTTAATTAAAATTAGCTATTTAATGAGTGTTTTCATACATTTCGGAGTCAAGATGCAAAAGTTAGCTTTTGGGCCCTCATCGTCCAACATGCTTGTATATTATATTTAATATATATTCTTTGTATTTTTCAATTTTATTTTTATAAATTTTTAAATATTATTTAAAACACATGTACATAATTAAATTAAAATAAAACCATTAAAAAATTGAAGGAAACAAATAAAACACTTTAATATATAGATGAAGTACACATACATATATATATACCTATAAGATATATGTATATAACTAAATATGTAAATAAACTCAAAAAATGTAATAAAATACCTAAATATGTATTTAAATAAATTTTAAATATATAAAATATTTTTGAAATAATAATAAAATATATAGTGTAGCTCCGATCGAGGATAAGGTGCGAGAAAACCGCTTAAGATGGTTCGGACATTTACAAAGAAGATCAACTGATGCACCAGTTAGGAGATGCGAGTGTTGGGATGTTGAGCAGGCTAAGAGAGGAAGAGGACGGCCCAAGAAGTGTTGGAAAGAGACCATACAAAGGGATCTTAGTTTTGTGGATATAAGATTGGGATTTGTCCAAGATAGATCTGAATGGGGATGAAGAATCCATGTAGCCGACCCTACTTAATTGTGGGAAAAGGCTTTGTTGTTGTTGCTGTTGAATAAGAAAATATATAATACAAATTATAATTTTAAAATATATAGTACATGTATATCTACCTATATATACATGTAAATATTAACATGTTACAAATAAATTTGTAAAAATAAATAAAAATAAGCATAAAATACTACATAAAATTAAAGGTATTTTTCGTGTTTTGATAAAATAATAATAAATTTATTTTCTATTTTTAATTTATTTAACAATGGGATTTTTATTCTCAATTTCCTTGTTAGTTAATGTGGACCAACCAGGGGCACATATCGTTGACCCCCAGTCCACTGTCCGTCCTCCGCCTCTCGTGTCAGACCCTCATGACACCACCCTTTTCTCCCAATTATACACGCCACTTCCATATGAGTCCTTCCTATAGACCACCACCACCACCATGATTCTCTTTGTCCTTGACCTTCGTCCACTACCAAATCTTCACCTATAAAGCTTTGAACAAGGCCCCTCTCAGATCCTATATCACAAGATCTGGCTCGTCCATTTGTTAAACCCAAAAATCGAGCGGTCGTATATTCCACACAAGGTGGGAACACAGTCGATGCGTTGACCGCTCAGAAATCCGGAATTAATCAACAATTACCCCACAGTATCAATCAATCAAACAATGAGAAGCAATTTGGAGTTAAAATTTATTATCAACTCTACAGAAATGCGTAGTGCAAGTATGTGTAGAGTGTCGAACTCAGGGAGCAAACAAGATAGAGCAAGGCAAGAGTGCACAAAGATCAATGTGAAAGTGAGCAATTGCCTATGAATGTGCAAGTTTTTGTGGGTTTTGAATTTTATAATTTTTTTATTTAATTTTTAATTTTATATTTTCCTTTTATATTTTGTATTTTTATATTTTCTTTTTTTAATAAAGATAAAATATATAAGGAATATATATACACATTAAAGATAAGAGAGGGATAAAAATAGGGAAAAATGCTCAAAATACAGGAAATAAGATCTTTTTGGGTCTTTTATATTTTTCTGACATTTTTGTGATTTTTTAGGTTTTTCTTAATTTTTTTTGGTATTTTTCAAGGCAAAAATACTAGTAAACAGTGAATAAAGTTGCTGGCCGAGATTAAAGTGAGGATGAAAAATATCAAAAAGTATCTAAAATTCCCCAAATTAATTTTGAAATATAACTAATACAATGAGGAAACTACTGAAACAGAAATTATATTTTTAGGATTTTTATAGAATTTTTAAGATTTTTGTAAAGATTTTAGGGTTTTATGATTTTTAGGAGTTTTCTGAAATTTTTAATGATTTTTGGATTGACACTAAAAGATGATAAAACACGCAAAATATAATTTTTTGGGAATTTTTCAAAGACGTTTTTATAATTTTTATGGATTTTCTAATGAAAACAATGCTGAAAATGCATGTTTTTGATTTTTAGTAAATATGAAAATGCAATGAAAATGCAAACTAAAAATATGGCATTAAACTACAATGCAACAGGAGCCTATGGTATTTTTTTGGTAATTTTTAGAGTTAAAATGATGCATGAAACAAATGCAAACATCCAAGCAAAAATACAATACCGGCAAAGGCATAAACGTAAATATATAGAAGTCCAATGACCTACATGCAATTTTTTCAAAGTTTATAACGTTAAATACAATTTTCTGGACTAAAAATAAATACCCCAACTCAGAGGGGGTTCGCTGCAAAATGTCCAAATCACGCACACTGGGCACGTGACCTGGCAAGGGTATTTTCCCAATTTCACAAAGTTCCAGGGGCTCAGATGCAATTCTACCAAAATATTACAACTCAATTGAAAAGTTCATGTACCAAATCAAAATAAACAAACCCCCAGGGGGTCCTGTGCAAAATACCCAGCCCCCTCACGCGCACGGGCACGTGAGGTGACGTAGATAGGACCTAAGTGCAAATAAAGAAAGTATGGGGGCTTGGATGTAAATATGACAAAATTTTTTAACTATGCCTAAAAGTTTCTGGACTAAATTAAAATAAAAAATTGGCGAGGGTGGAAGTGCAAAATACCCACGCCTGATATCCTCGTGCGCGATCGAACGGCTGTGGAGCGCCCACTTGATACGTGGCGCTTTGAGGTTGCACGATGACGGTTCGCGCTGGACTATGAACCCCATAGGATCCGGGTACCCGTTTACGCTACTTTCACGGCATTTCATTCACCCAGGATCGCACAATTTACAGAAAAATAGGGAAATTTTTCGCGCGGATAATTTTCCACATGACATTCATATCCACAATCATAACCGCCAATTTATAGAGACAAATGGGACCAAAATCTCATTTCATTTATTCCATATAATTTTACAACATGTACAGTGACTGATAGTACATAGAGTAGTCCCAAAATTTTTAAGCAGAAGAGAAGGAAACATACTATATTATCAACCAAACAAAAACTGAGACAAAATAAACCATACCGTCTAGTATATACCCTTTCTCCTGAAGTCATCAACCCGATACTGAGCTAAAGGCTCCTTGCCTGCCATGCGTGCAAGGAAGAAAAGACGTCAGCGGGCGCTGGTACTTCCCATAAGCTTATATATATAAAAAAATCATTGACATTTAGAATGTTCAAAAGTAACAAGTAGAAAGGTGGAACAAGTGCAATTTACATCTACTTGCGTAAGTAAAAAGGTATTCAAGTTGTTTGTAATCATCTCTCATGATTGCCCATTAACCCAACAATTTCCATATATAATATATTTATATTGTAGTTGAATATTCTGAATATATGAGTGTAAGTATATATCACCATTTTCTTCAGAGATCATGTTTGTGAGTGATGATGGAAAAGTTTGAGATTGGAATAGTTTCTTGATTTATTTAGATTCTTAAGTCTAGTGGATAGTCCGTGGTATTGGTTAGTGTGTAACCTCACACTATGACTCTAAGACTTGGGGAATGTCTTAGGGTTGGGGTGCTTCCGTAGGCATGCGGTGTAGTATAATGCATCCTAACTAAGTTCCCAACACGCCCACTAGCTTAATGAGATTTCGAATTAGATTATAGTCTTTTCCATTTACTCAACTTTAATTGTAATCCCTTAAAACCTCAAGTGCAACTGTCTCAGATGTAACTCTAGATGATGATATATAGAGATGGATGATCTGGATGTAAAATCAATCCATTCAAACCTCAGTGCAATAGCCTCAAATGTAACTCTAGACGATGTAGATATAGATATGGAGGATCTAGATGTAGAATCGCCAAGTTTGTTGGCGAAAGAAAAAAAAAACTCAAGCGGTGAAGAAGCCAACAAAAGGGCTCTTCCGTCTCGCCCTCTAATTGGAAGCGCGGTCCAATAGAGAGATAGGCCTACTTCAAAACTACGCCACTGAGACGGGTGAGAGAGACTTCCCATGAAAAGTCTCTCTAAAAAACGGCCCGACCGGTAACGGGCAACCGAGCTCGTACGAAAAACTAAAATCAAGGATCCCCCGCCTGGTATCCTAAAACAAAGGGTCAGCGGAATGGTCTAAAGTCGGGATCCCAACGAGACGTAAAAACACTGCGAGCTTGCGTAAAAACCGAAAAGGGATTGCGATCCTAGACCCGCGCACTTGGCGGCCGCTGCCCGGACTGGACTTCCTATCTTCCACCCAATTGAGAGTTACCGCGCTCTCGCACAGTTAGGTGTAAAAGTCACCACAACCGGCATCCAAATTTATAATTTTGATACTGATTCACGATCGTTATCACTGCTTGTCAACTCCTCTCTTTCCCACTTCTTTTTGTGGTTAATCAAACAGATCTAGATCTCTTGGTTTGTGATAGTGATTCATAGATAGTAGAGTATACTTAAAAGATGATTTTCTAAAGATGATCTAACTTTAGGGTTAGAGGTTACCATTGATGATGCAATCATATAGTTAAACTTAACTCACTCTTAAAGGATAGTCATTCCGAAAGTAATGTCGCATCCAGCTATCTGAAATCAACAGTATAAATTATAATTCAGAGGCGTTTATTTCAGTTATATGTATTAATCAAAGGTACCAATATCCTCTTCTCAAGGTCTTTCTAATCCCAATAGTCTAGTCCAAATTAAGAGTAATCATACCGAGATTATATTTGACTAGAAGTAAATGTGATTAAGCTTTTAATCATAGGAGTAACCCAAGTATCTCCTAGTGGATAATCAACCTATATTACTTCTCCAGGGAAGTCGATCAATATTGCCAGTAACAATGAATTCAATATAGGTTGTTCATTATTACACAAAACCAGTAAATAAACTTAGATGGTGTAAAGTTCAAATAATGACAATATGGTAAAGTTCATTTCTGAGATATTTCCATTCTGCATGAAATTTAGTTATCATTAACTCTACAATCTGGTGGTTAGTGTATTTTTCAACACCAAGGACCAGTGTTTAATTCCACATATTACAATTTTGTCAATAAAATTTATGTCTATCTTGTAGTATATATATAATGCTATTAGTTTTCTATAGGAATTACTACTTAATTACAGAATTTTGGTTAACATGCATCTTGTAAAAGACCTCAAATTATAAAGCCAAGTAGGATCTGTGGTTATCATTTACAGGGACTGAATCCTATAAAAATGCCGAGTAGAAAAAAATGATATCACTTCATACTCGTTTGCCCCAAATTTTACTGCTAAAAACTTTGATTTATATTCCTGTTTTGACTTTTGAAACAATCGACACTACTATACATTTTTTTGCCTCAGTATGATTTGGCGATTCTTGTTGCTCTTAATTTCATTCCACATAACATTGAAATGTGAAGCAATCATTGCTTTCCAGTTTAGAATCAAAGCAGAATCAGTTTTCAGAGACTCATTAGCAGCAGAAACACAAAAACTATCATCGTAAATGAATTGTGAACATGTACTTATTATAATACACCCATATGCTATATCTATATGTATGGAATTTATACATAACCTATGTAATATTCACAAATCCTTTTTTTATACCAGATTATAGAAACATATAATTTTGTTCAAACTCTCCCGTTAAAACATATACAGAAACAAATCTTAAATTAAGAGTAACCATAAAGGACTTCAATCTTTTCCTATATCTCTTAGTATAAGTAAATTCAACCCTCTCATCTTTTTTTTACAACAACCACAGATAGTTAGAAATTTTATTTAAGAGAAGAGCATAGGGAAGCATAGAAGATGAAATCAAGATGAGTAAAACATCCATGCATGGCATCAAAGAGATTAGGTATAGGATTGTACATATAATCTAAGTGAAATGAGCATGCATGGCAGCAAGGGGGAGGGGAGGTATGTACCTCTAATTACTTCAGTTTGGAGCTTGTATTACTACTGAACAACCGCAAATTTGGATTTTAACAAGACTTTAGATCCTCAGCTACAACCTGCTATAGCTCCTTCTTGAAGAGATGTCAAGTAGCAGCAACTTGTTGTGGATGAGAAACGACAATATGTGCAGATCTGGTTTCTCCAGGTCTTCCAGATTTGCTTGGAGTTCAATCTCCAGCCACGACAAATGCAGAAAAAGTAGAGGCTACGTTGGGTTTGAGAAAAAAATAGAGATATATAAAAAGAAAGGGGAAGGAAAGTGGGGAAATGAAATTAATTTGAAGAAAAAGGGGCTGGATTTTGCCTCGAAATTGGAGCTTCTTGATCTGCCTGGGGTTAGTCTCCAACCGTTGCAAGTGCAGAAAATAGGGAAAGGCCTCAACGTTGGGGGAAATTGAGAAAATTAAAGAAAGGTAAGGTTGGTATTTATAAGAGGATGGAGAGTTTTGTATCTGCCATCTGGAGGGTCATAAATGCCACCTGTTGTGGACAGTCAGGGCTGGAATTACGTCAAATCAAAAATTTATTATTTTATTATTTTTTTAACTGACAGTAGAATTGCATAGTCGACTGCTAGTGAAATTTAAATTTTTATTTTTTTCTATAATTTTTTTATTTGACACACTTAGAATGAGCCGTACGTATACACCGGGTCTCGGATTTTGACGCGAAGTATCTTGTTTTGACCGTCTTTCAACAACGATCAAAATGAGTATAATGTTGATATACTTTCGATCGGGTTTGGATGCCCGAATTTATCAAGATACGGTTTCGATTTAATTTTAAATTTTTCGAATTGAAAATATCAAACGACCTCCGATTGACGAACGGTCAATTCCGTTGGTCTTGTCTCGTCGAATCGGATCTAATGATGGTCTCGGTTTGTTTCAATGTTTCTGAATTTGCGTCGCGGCTTTTCACGGTATGCATTACGATGCGACCGATTTTTGATCAATTTTGCCCGATCAACTTTTGATTTATGATCAATTGATCGATTTAGGTTGTTTGACATTGACAGACAACTTTATTGGATTAACCGGACGCTAATTGGGTCAGTTTCAGATTTGGCGGATTTCGGATGTTACAAATATAAAAACCTCAAAGGGAGTCTCATCCTCGAGACTCGAGTCAAGGTCATTAGATGTTTTATTTGGATTCGATGTGGACATAAAAATCTCAAAGGATTTTAAACCCATAAAAACCTCAAAGAGAAAATAAGCCATATATTTATCATATATCTAATTACAAAATCTTATTTTGATGATTACATCAGAAAAGTTGAGGGTATCGTGCCCGCATGTCGGCTTCGGTTTCCCACGTTGCCTCTTTGACGCCGTGTCGACGCCACAACACCTTGACCAATGGAATCTCTTTGCTACGAAGCTTCTTCTGAACACGGTCAAGTATCTGCACCGGCTTCTCCTCGTATGTCAAATCAGACTCCACGTCTAAATTCTCGTAACTGATGACGTGTCGTGGATCGTGTACATATTTCCTCAGGTTGGATACATGAAATAAATCGTGAATGCCAGAAAGATGTGGAAAAGGGGCTACTCGGTATGCCACCTTCCCCACTCTAGAAAGGATTTCGAATGGTCCAACATATCGTGGCGCCAGCTTGCCACGAACACCGAATCTCTGTATTCCCTTCATGGGATATACTAAGAAAAATACCCAATCTCCCACCTGTAATTTACAGGAATGTAATTATATGAGATTTAAGTTGAATATGTATAAGTCATGATTGAATGGATGAAGAGGAAAGAATTGGATTACCTAAAATTCCGAATCTCTTCTCCGACGGTCTGCATAGCTCTTCTGGCGGCTCTGTGCCGCCAGAAGCCTCCGTCTCACAAGATCAACAACTCTCGCGGTCTCCTCCAAGAGATCCACGGAATAGAGAGCATGATCACCTACCTCCCGCCAACTGAGAGGTGTGAGGCATCTCCGCCCGTATAGGGCTTCGAATGGTGCCATGCCAATACTGGAGTGATAAATGTTGTTGTACGTGAACTCAACCAGTGGCAAATGATCCTTCCAGGACCCTTTCCACTCTAAGGAGAATATGCGAAGTAAATTCTCTAGACTTTGTATGGTGCGCTCACTCTGCCCATCTGCTTGCGGATGATAAGCAGAACTCATCTTCAACCCTGTATGTAGTGCTGACATGAACTGATGCCAATAGTGCGATGTAAATCTCGAATCCCTATCAGACACCACCTCTCGTGGTATACCATGAAGTCTAATGATATTCTGCACATAAAGCTTGGCCAATCTGGATGGAGTGTAAGTCGTGTTGACATGTACGAAATGGGCTAACTTGGTCAACCTATCAACAACTACCCAAATAGAATCATGGTCACTTGGTGTCTTCGGCAATCCCGTGATAAAATCCATAGAAATTCTCTCCCACTTCCACTCGGGAATGGGGAGAGACTGCAGTAATCCTAGTGGTCTCCTGTGCTCAGCCTTGACCATCTGACAGGTCATGCATCTGCTGACATGTAGTGCCACATCACGCTTCATTCCATCCCACCAGAAATATTGGCACATATCACGATACATCTTCGTGCTACCTAGATGGATAGATAATCGTGAACTGTGTGCCTCATCAAGTATGTTTCTACGCAACTGCTCGTCGTTGGGCGCAACGACCCGTCCTGCCTTCCATAAAATGGACTCTGTCACCATAAAATCATCAACCTCATCTTTGACGGTGCGCATATATCGATCTCGAATCCAAGGATCTATCTTTTGGCCTTCGACAATGCAATCCCACAAACTACTGAATCGTAGAGGTACGACGGTAGAAATGGATGCGCTCTCCTGTGGATGCCAATCGGTCAAAGATACGGGCATATCCCATGTATATATCCAGTTTGCCGTACCCTCAGCATGAGCTCTCCTGCTAAGTGCATCAGTGATGAATACCCATTCATCACTCTTTATTCTTATATTTTAGCTACAAAAACCTTTGCAAATGCATGTATATAGTTGTAAATACAAATAATTATCAAAATCATTCATTGTATAAAGTTTAATAATTAACATGTTTTTGTGAAAAAATAAAAGAATAAAGATTAAAAATAAAAAGAGGGAAATATTTAGAATAAATATTGAGCGACCTAATCCCAAGGGAGGGCTCAGCATGGGCCTGACCACATAAAAGCCAAGGCAGAGGGAGATAGGACTCATGTGTGTAAATATAATAAAAGTATTTTTCTCACAAAAATAGACTCAAATTGGTTTGTAGATAATTGTATATATTTATAAACATAAAATCAAGATAAAAATATAAAAAAATTAAAAAGAAAACAAAAACATCCCTCGTGTACATAGTCACCTTGTATATAGTCCACTCATCCCTATTTATTTAGCCTTATAAATAAATAAAATTAATTTCCAAAAGTTTTGTAAATATTCCATCTTTTATGTTGTAAATAAATTAAATAGAAACAATTAAAACAAAAATAAAATAAAAAGAACAAAATTTAAAAACACAAAAATATATTGTAAATATACCATGTATATACATGTACATATATATTTATTTCACCCCTGTATATATATAGTAAAAATAAAATAAAAATACCCTTTTACTCCTAATATTATACTATAAATCAATAAAATACAAAATGGGAATAAAAATGCACAAAAATAACAAATTAAAAATCAAAAATTAAAAATACATATTGTAGATATACCTATATATAACCCTATTATGTAAATACCTTATTTTTATTTTGAAAAATTAATTAAAAATCTCCAAAAAATAGAAAAAATTAAAAGAAAAATGTTTCATGTTTTGACTTTTCCATAATTCGGCCATCTGTTATTTTTTATTGAATTTCTAAATCTTTTACACGTGGCTGATTCCTATTGGCCCTGGGGATTGTTAACCGCCCGGTCAACTACCCCCCCAGGACCACTTCCCACGGATCCTTAGCGGGTGACCCGTTTCTCGGATTTTTCCCGTCTAAACCCGATCGCCTACCACCTAAACCCCGGGTCCGACTCCTTAATGATACATCCGAGACCCTCGCCGGAGCCTTCACCTCGGGATCCGCGCGCTTCCACGCCCTACCCGCGCCTGTCTTCCCGGACCCCTCCAGCGTATAAAGCCGAGCTCCGCCACCTCGAATCTCATCTTTGGCCATTCGATTCCACCCCCTGTGAGCTCCAGCGTGCTCGTGAGAGTGACAGCTCGCGTCCTGTGTTGTTGAAGCGAGGAGAGGGAGCGTGACCACTGATCCGGCGAAGCTTCGCCGCCTTGTTCCGCCACCAGCAGGAGCTCAAGCCTCGGAGGGAGATGCTCCTCGAGGCGAAGACCCAGAGCATCCTTAGCTCGTCCCCAGTCTCACCATCCACCCAGGTAGCTCCGTCGTTCCTTCTTTTTCTTTGATTGTCCATTTCCCCCACATCGCTGCTCCGCCGTGTTACGCTGATTCCGAACACTCCATAGCTCGATTCGATCATCGGAATCCACATTCATCATCGCCTCCTTCCCGTGCACCTTCTCCATATCCCCATCCAACCCAGCTCGCACAGGAGCTGGGATTCGAGCTCCACCGTTCCCCCCTTCGCCGGAGCTCGCCCATATCGCCCCACCGTTCACCGTCACCCCGCCTAACTGGGTCGAGGCATTTTGCCCTCGATCCGCGAGTCTTCTGGTCATCTTTGCAGGTACTTCCCAGCCCATCTGAGGGTTTGGGCCATTCGGGCCAGGAGCCTCACCTCCGCCGACCTCGCCGGAGCTCCCCAGAGCTCGGCTGGGCCATCGGAGGCCATCAGTAGCTGCGGAGCACCACGCCGGAGCTTCTCCGATCTTCAGGCGCAACAGGGGAGGTCAGGAGCGCACGCACTGGGCCGGCGAACTTCGCCGGCCATCTGTTCTTCCTCGACCTTCAGCCGCCGTCCGATCAGCCCTCCCGCTCCAGTTGTCATCTGGACCGTTCGTTCCAGGAGCCGCCTTCACCGTCAGATCTGAGGAGGACCGATCCCAGCCGCCCGATGCGCGAGGGTTTGGCCACTGACGGCCTCGACCGTTAGATCAGACACGTGGCCACGTTCCCGTCGTTGGATTTTCCCCTGGAGCGCAGCGTTGGACCCCCAGTCGCCCACCACCGTCCGATCACACACGTGGCGTCCATCCTACGGTTCGCATTAATAAAGGGTAAACTACGCTTAGGCCCTTCTGTTTATTGCATTTCGTAGTTAGTCCTGTAAATACGTAATATAGTTGTTTAGTTTTTGGGATATTTGCATCGAGGACCCTGTGCTCAGTTTTATTTGCAGTTATGCCCCTGTGTATGGTCTGACACGTGCATCGACACGTGAGTTTTTGGCTTATTTGCATATCATACCCCTGTAGTTTTGGATGTTAATGAATGAATGAAAGTTAATGTTTATTTGCATTTATACCCCTGTGCGTGAAACATTTGAGCATGTGCGTGATTTTTTGGGTTATTTGCAGATAAGCCCCTGGACTTTTGGTACTTGTTACCAAATAGCCCTCGGGACTTATTTTCATTACATTTGGGTCCCTGAGTGCCCCAGGCACGCGCGTAGCGCGTGTTTTGCTGGGTTAATTGCACCAGACCCCCCAGACTTCCGGTTATTTGCACTTTGGTCCTTGTGCACAGTGCCCCTTCTTTATTTTTGAATAAAATAGCAAATTACCTCCAAATCTAACGAAAATTGGACACATGGCTCCTGCCATAGTGTAAAATTTTCAAGGATTTTTGGAGACATTTCTGAGTTGTTTTGTTATTTTTAAAAAATAAAAAACCTCCATTTTCATTACTGTCTAACTTTAAAATCCCCAAAAAAATATTAAATAGTGTCCAAAAATTACAAAATAATTTTGTACTGCTTGTTTTATTGTGTTTGATCTTCTAGCCAATTGTGGCTATTTTTCATTACTGAAAACCACTAAAAATTGAAAAACACTTAAAAAATTATAAAAATTCTAATAATTAAAACAAAAACCCAAAAATAATAATATAGGTGCCTAAATTTTCCTTGTTTTATCCTATTTACAGGAAAATTACCTCCCAGCTAATTTGGGGCCTTTAGATATTTTATCTAGGCCCTTTTAGCTCGGCTGGACAGTACCTTTCATTTCAGTCACTGTTTCCTTTTTAGAAAATTAAATAAACATCAGAAAAATCCCAAAAATTCACCAAAAACACTAAAAATTATAAAACACATAAAAATATTTTTGTCAGAATTTTTGGTTGATTTTTAGTGCATTTAATAAATTGTTGAAGTGTGAAGTTTCTTTGCTTTTATTATTTTCTTAACATATTAAAAATCCAAAAAAATATAAAAACCCTTAAAAACCACCAAAAATATCTTCTCTTCTCTGATTGACTACTTCGTAGGCCGCAAGGCCACCCCGTGCTCCTTGTGTTCGACCCTGGTCGCTATACCAGGTTAAATAAATAGCAAGACCGCTATTTTGTGTTTGATTGATTTTTTTCTCTCTTGGTGGTCTATTTTTCTTGATTGACCGCATCTGGTGACTTGGGTCGCAACGACCATTGTAGATACCTTTACCTGAGTCGCCTTGGTTTTGCCACCACGTTTCCCTTATCGAGATGGTAAGAGATCGTGCAATTATAATCCTGCAATAGCTCGAGCCATCTGCGTTGTCTCATGTTCAGCTCCTTCTGATCAAAGATATACTTTAGGCTCTTGTGATCAGTAAAAATCTCGAAATTCACCACATATAAATAGTCGCCAGATCTTCAGAACGAAGACAACTACCGCTAACTCCAAGTCATGCGTGGGGTAGTTCCGCTCTTGTGGCCTCAACTGTCATGATGCGTAAGCAATCACCTATCCTCTCTGCATCAACACTGCCCCTAGACCTTCTATAGATACATATGTGTAGACTGCATAGTCCTGAATGCCTGAAGGAAGAGCAAAAATAGGTGCCATCGTCAATATCTTCTTCAGTGTACTGAAGGCCTGCTCACATGAATCATCCCAAATGAACGGAACTCCTTCTGCGTCAATCGTGTTAGAGTACGAACAATGCGTCAAAATCCGTTGACAAAGCGTCTATAATAGCCCGCTAGCCCGAGGAAGCTCCGAATCCATGTGACAGTCTTGGGCTGCTCCCAAGATATGACTACCCCAATCTTCGCAGGATCCACTGCGATGCCTACTCCAGAAATAACATGTCCCTAAAATGAGACCTGAGATAAACAGAACTCACATTTGCTCAATTTGGCATGGAGCTTGTGCTCCCGCAATGTATCTAAGATGATCCGCAGATCATTAGCATGATCCCATTCATTCCGTGAGTATATGAGCACATCATCTATGAACACCACCACAATTTGTCCAAATATGGACGGAAAATCCTGTTCATCATATCCATGAAAGCCGTAGGTGCATTGATGAGACCAAACGGCATCACCACAAACTCGTAGTATCCATAACGAGTTCTGAAAGCTGTCTTCGGAATATCAGACTCTCGAATCCTCAGTTGATGGTAGCCTGAGCGAAGATCGATCTTCCAAAAAACCAAAGATCCCTGGAGCTGGTCAAACAAATGATCGATGCGTGGCAAAGGATAACGGTTCTTCACTGCTCTCTTGTTTAGCTGCCTGTAATCAATGCATAACCTCATAGATCCGTCCTTCTTCTTGACAAATAGAACCGGAGCACCCCAAGGTGAAGTGCTCGGCCTCACGAATCCCAAATCAAGTAACTCCTGTAACTGCACCTTCAGCTCCTGCAACTCAGCTGGTGCCATATAGTAAGGAGCCATCGAGATCGGCTGTATATCTGGTAGTAATGTGATCTCGAACTCGATCTCTCTCTCAGGAGGTATTCTGATACTACTCGAATGTCATGTATCATTGGCTCCTGATCAGATATCTCCCGAGCAAATGCAAGGTATGAATCGCAACCCTGATCAACAAGTCGCTGAGCTCGCAATACTAAAATGTACTCCATGGTGGAGTCGTGTATAGTACCCTCAAAAGTAAACTCGAGTAAATCGGGAATCCTGAAGACAACTGTCTTCCTAAAGCAATCAACAAGGGCATGATGAGTAGATAGACAATCCATGCCCAAAATCAAGTCGAACTCATCAAGCTGTAGAAGTAGACAATCTGCGATCATCTCGTGACCACCAATCAGTACGGGCAAGTGCCTGACTATCAGAGAAATGACAAACAACTGGCCACCTGGCCCTCGGATGAGCTATGGAGAAGAGAGAGTCTCTGCGATTCTACCTAAAGAAGCAAGTAGTCTCGAAGCAAGAAAAGAATGCGTCACACCGGAATCAAATAGATCATGGAAAGGTCTATAAGAGTAGTCGGTATGTGTGCTAGTTGGTTAGTCATCTCCTGGTCTGGTCGGGATGAAATGGCTCTACATGAGAACCATTTTTTAGTCATAATATTTAGTGTTCGTAGATAATATAATATATGTTTTTCTCTTCTTGGGACATAATATGAAAATTAATGAAATTGGTGACATCTGTGGTGATATTATATGAATGTCATATTTCCCTTCTCGGACTCACGACAAATCGGAAGACTGTCGCTATCCGAGAACTTAATGTGATCAGAATTGAAATACTACGAATGTGCGTATCGGGGTACCACTGCTCTGATACCAAACTTGTGAACCCCCTATGATCCGGGTACCCGTTTATGCTACTTTCACGGCATTTCATTCACACAGGATCGCATAATTTACAGGAAAATAGGGAAATTTTCCGCACGGATAATTTTCCACATGACATTCATATCCACAATCATAACCTCCAATTTATAGAGACAAATGATATCAAAATCTCATTTCATTAATTTCCATATAATTTCACAACATGTACAGTGACTGACAATACATAGAGTAGTCCCAAAATTTTTAAGCAGAAGAGATGGAAACATACTACATTATCAACCGAACAAAAACTGAGACAAAATAAACCATACCGTCTAGTATATACCCTGTCTCCTGAAGTCATCAACCCGCTACTGAGCTAAAGGCTCCTTGCCTGCCATGCGTGCAAGGAAGAAAAGACGTCAGCGGGCGCTGGTACTTCCCATAAGCTTATATATATATATATATAATCACTGACATTTAGAATGTTCAAAAGTAACAAGTAGAAAGGTGGAACAAGTGCAATTTACATCTACTTGCGTAAGTAAAAAGGTATTCAAGTTGTTTGTAATCATCTCTCATGATTGCCCATTAACCCAATAATTTCCATATATAATATATTTATATTGTAGTTGAATATTCATGAATATATGAGTGTAAGTATATATCACCATTTTCTTCAGAGATCATGTTTGTGAGTGATGATAAAAAAGTTTGAGATTGGAATAGTTTCTTGATTTATTTAGATTCTTAAGTCTAGTGGATAGTCTGTGGTCTTGGTTATTGTGTAACCTCACACTATGATTCTAAGACTTGGGGAATGTCTTAGGGTTGGGGTGCCTCCGTAGGCATGCGATGTAGTATAATGCATCCTAACTAAGTTCCCAACACGTCCACTAGCTTAATGAGATTTCGAATTAGATTATAGTCTTTTCCATTTACTCAACTTTAATTGTAATCCCTTAAAACCTCAAGTGCAACTGTCTCAGATGTAACTCTAGATGATGTAGATATAGAGATGAATGATCTGGATGTAAAATCAATCCCTTCAAACCTCAGTGCAATAGCCTCAAATGTAACTCTAGATGATGTAGATATATATATGGAGGATCTGGATGTAGAATCGCCAAGTTTGTTGGCGAAAGAAAAAAAACTCAAGCGGTGAAGAAGCCAACAAAAGGGCTCTTTCGTCTCGCCCTCTAATTGGAAGCGCGGTCCAATAGAGGGATATGTCTACTCCAAAACTACGCCACTGAGACGGGTGAGAGAGACTTTCCGGAAAAGTCGCTCTAGAAAATGGCCCGACCGGTAACGGGCAACCGAGCTCGTACGAAAAACTAAAACCAAGGATCCCCCGCCTGGGTATCCTAAAACAAAGGGTCAGCGGAATGGTCTAAAGTCGGGATCCCAACGAGGCGTAAAAACACAGCGAGCTCGCGTAAAAACCGAAAAGGAACTGGGATCCTAGACCCGCGCACTTGGCGGCCGCTGCCCGGACTGTGTTTCCTATCTTCCGCCTAGTTGAGAGTCACCGCGCTCTCGCACGGTTAGGTGTAAAAGTCACCACAACCGGCATCCAAATTTATAATTTTGATACTGATTCACGATCGTTATCACTGCTTGTCAACTCCTCTCTTTCCCACTTCTTTTTGTGGTTAATCAAACAGATCTAGATCTCTTGGTTTGTGATAGTGATTCATAGATAGTAGAGTATACTTAAAAGATGATTTTCTAAAGATGATCTAACTTTAGGGTGAGAGGTTACCGTTGATGATGCAATCATATAGTTAAACTAACTCAGTCTTAAAGGATAGTCATTCCGAAAGTAATGTCGCATCCAGCTATCTGACATTAACAGTATAAATTATAATTCAAAGGCGTTTATTTCAGTTATATGTATTAATCAAAGGTACCAATATCCTCTTCTCAAGGTCTTTCTAATCCCAATAGTCTAGTTCAAATTAAGAGTAATCATACTGAGATTATATTTGACTAGAAGTAAATGTGATTAAGCTTTTAATCATAGGAGTAACCCAAGTATCTCCTAGTGGATAATCAACCTATATTACTTCTCTAGGGAAGTCGATCAATACTGCCCGTAACAATGAATTCAATATAGGTTGTTCATTACACAAAACCAGTAAATAAACTTAGATGGTGCAAAGTATCTCACATTTTAAATAATGACAATATGGTAAAGTTCAATTTTGAGATGTTTCCATTCTGCATGAAATTTAGTTATCATTAACTCTACAATCTGGTGGTTAGTGTATTTTTCAACACCAAGGACCAGTGTTTAATTCCACATATACAATTTTGTCAATAAATTTATGCCTATCTTGTAGTATATATATAATGCTATTAGTTTTCTATAGGAATTACTACTTAATTACAGAATTTTGGTTAACATGCATCTTGTAAAAGACCTCAAATTATAAAGCCAAGTAGGATCCGTGGTTATCATTTACAGGGACTGAATCCTATAAAAATGCCAAGTAAAAAAATGGTATCACTTCATACTCGTTTGCCCCAAATTTTACTGCTAAAAACTTTGATTTAGATTCCTGTTTTGACTTTTGAAACAATCGACACTACTATACATTTTTTTTGCCTCAGTATGATTTGGCGATTCTTGTTGCTCTTAATTTCATTCCACATAACATTGAAATGTGAAGCAATCATTGCTTTCCAGTTTAGAATCAAAGCAGAATCAGTTTTCAGAGACTCATTAGCAGCAGAAACACAAAAACTATCATCATAAATGAATTGTGAATATGTACTTATTTTAATACACCCATATGCTATATCTATATGTATGGAATTTATACATAACCTATGTAATATTCACAAAACTTTTTTTATACCAGATTATAGAAACATATAATTTTGCTCAAACTCCCCCGTTAAAACATATACATAAAACAAATCTTAAATTAATAGTAGCCATAAAGGACTTCAATCTTTTCCTATATCTCTTAGTATAAGTGAATTCAACCCTCTCATCTTTTTTTTTACAACAACTACAGATAGTTAGAAATTTTATTGATGAGAAGAGCATAGGGAAGCATAGAAGATGAAATCGAGATGAGTAAAACATCCATGCATGGCAGCAAAGAGATTAGGTATAGGATTGTACATATAATCTAAGTGAAATGAGCATGCATGGCAGCAAGGGGGAGGGGAGGGATGTACCTCTAATTACTTCAATTTGGAGCTTGTATTACTACAGAACAACAGCAAAATTGGATTTTAACAAGACTCTAGACCCTCTGCTACAGCTCCTTCTTGAAGAGATGTCAAGTAGCAGCAACTTGTTGTGGATGAGAAACGACAATATGTGCAGATCTGGTTTCTCCAGGTCTTCCAGATTTGCTTGGAGTTCAATCTCCAGCCACGACAAATGCAGAAAAAGTAGATGCTACATTGGATTTGAGAAAAAAATAGAGATATATAAAAAGAAAGGGGAAGGAAAGTGGGGAAATGAAATTAATTTGAAGAAAAAGGGGATGGATTTTGCCTCAAAATTGGAGCTTCTTGATCTGCCTGGAGTTAGTCTCCAGCCGTTGCAAGTGCAGAAAACAGGGAAAGGCCTCAACGTTGGGGGAAATTGAGAGAATTAAATAAAGGTAAGGTCGGTATTTATAAGAGGATGGAGAGTTTTGTATCTGCCATCTGGAGGGTCATAAATGCCACCTGTTGTAGACAGTTAGGGCTGGAATTACGTTAAATCAAAAATTTATTATTTTATTATTTTTTTAACTGACAGTATAATTGCAATAGCTGACTGCTACTGAAATTTAAATTTTTATTTTTTTTCTATTATTATTTTTTTATTTGATACACTTAGAATGAGCCGTACGCATATATCGGGTCTCGGATTTTGACGCGAAGTATCTTGTTTTGATCGTCTTTCAACAACGATCAAAATGAGTATAATGTCGATATACTTTCGATCGGGTTTGGATGCCCGAAATTTTCGAGATATGGTTTTGATTTAGTTTTAAATTTTGCGAATTGAAAATATCAAACGACCTTCGATTGACGAACGGTCAATTTCGTTGGTCTCGTCTCGTCGAATCGGATCTAATGATGGTCTCGATTTTTTTCAATGTTTCTGAATTTGCGTCGCGGCTTTTCACGACACGATTACGATGCGACCGATTTTTGGTCAATTTTGCTCGATTGACTTTTGATTTACGATCAATTGATCGACTTAGGTTGTTTGACATTGACAAACAACTTTATTGGATTAATCGGACGCTAATCGGGTCGGTTTCGGATTTGGTGGATTTCAGATGTTACATGAACGATGGAGATTAGATCCTTGGATGAAGATCTGATGGTGGTGGCGTGACGCGATCCAACGGTGGAGATCAGAACTGGAGCAGCGGCTCGATCGAACGGTGGAGGAGCCAAGGGGAAGAACGCGGAAGAACGCCAGCGAGGCGAACTTCCCCGAGCTCGATCTCGTGTCGGCGATGGATGGGCTCCAAAATTGAGCTGCGAGCTCCTGGGAGGTCCCTCTACGTACTGGGATACTCAACGTCGTCGGAGAAGCACTGTAGCGCTGGCGCGATGGCGGTGGAGCTTAGAGCTCCAGGAGTCTCCTGCGATGCTCCAAAATGAGCCCCGGGCTCTTTTGACTGCTCTTGGACCTGCAAAAACGAGTGAGAAGGTCCAGGGCAAACTGCCTGGACCTCGCGAAGGTGAAGTGGGACGGAGGTGGTCTATGGAACGCAAAGGACATTCGGCCTGAGGTGCGCTCCGGCGATGGTCGATGGATGGCGAGATACTCGACGGCGAAGGGATCTAAGGGTTCTAAGCTACTCTTACAACTACCGGGAACAAGAAAAGGGGAAAAGGAAGAAGAGAGAGGGGGTACCTCGATGGCCGGAAGTCAGAGGAAGGGAACCTCGATGCCGGTGGTCGGCGGAGATGGTGGAGCCGCCTCGACCCTTCCTCGACCCGCCTGAAGCCTGGAATGGGGAGTTGTCACCTCCCTCTATCACTGGAGCACAATAGGTGGGGTGAAAGCGGCACGCAAGGGGTCCGAACTCGAGCTTGAAGGTGGCGGGTCGGCTATATACAAGATGGTGGAGTCTTCTTCGAGCGAGGGCCACGCGCGCATCATGGAGATTTTGCGTGATCTGAAGTTGTGGCGTGGCTTAGTGATGATAGGGAAAGAATTTCCAAGAAGGAATCGAGGGGAGAAGACGAAAGGATTAGGCGCTAAAATTTCTTCAAAATGGGATAAAATCACGAGCGTCAGAGGGTGGCAGACCTCGGTCAGGCAATTGACTGAGGTCAACCAATGACCGCGCCTGATTGGTCCACGTGGACCAATCAGAAAAAGGCCGGTCAAAATTATTTAGAAATTCGAAATAAAATAGTAAATGAATTTATTAATTTTAGGTTATAAAATACAAAATGTTTCTTATTTTATAAAGAATTTTATAGTGATTTTTATTTATTTTTATGATGTATATAATTACAAGTTACCTTTTATGCCCTATATAGGTATATATATCTATATATTTTATTATTTTATTTTATTTTGTATCTTTAATTTATTTATTTTTGTTTATTATTTTATAAATTTATAAAATATCTTAATACACTTAAATATATTTTTATTTTATTTTTCTGATGTATTTTGTACACTTAATAAAATATAAATAGTAATTTTATAGGTATAGGTATATGTATTATACCTAGGTGTGCTATTTATACAAGTATTTTATTTTGTGTTTCTTTTGTATTTTTATTCTGATTTTAATATACACATAGATTCTAAATAATATTTACAAAATTATAAAAATATAAAATTATGAAAATAATGAATAAATAATAAAATGAATATATTATCTTATATAAGTATACAATAGGGGTCCAAAACTCAACTTTCAAACCGTAGCTTTGCCAAATGCGAAACCACCTTTATTAAATAGATTATTTTAAATTATATACAATTAAAGGTAAGTTTGATGCATTTCAAGCTTTTATTTGAGAGATACATGTCTGGGAAGTTGGCATTTTGGATTCTTATTCAGATCATAACTTGTTATCTGTACAATATTTTTGACTGAAATAAATTTTGTATTTTTGTTTATTTAATTATCTACAACTTTCATGTACAAGGTTTCTTTATTTGAGGTAGAAAAAGTGAAACCAAAAATAGGTTCAAAAATGACTGAAGAATGAATAAAATGAATAGGTATTTTTATTGTATTTTGGCCCTTATCTCCCCCTACTTTATTCCTTGTCGACCTATTCATCAAGATGCCTAGGTCTCGGGATTTTGGATCATAAAATATTTACAATATTTTATTCTTTTTCTTTTATTTTATTTATTCTATAATTTTGGCTTTAAAAACAGTATTTTACACATTATTTACACGCTGACGAGTCCGAAAATGCCGAGTTAAGGAGTTGTTTCTATTTTTGTGAGTGAAAAATCAATGTGTCGTTCATTGTAGGCGGCGATCGGAATTAGTCGAGAAGTAACCACAAAATATTATTCAATTTTAATCAAGTGGCTTTATGTTTATTTTACTTGGGCAAGTCCCAAGATCGATCACAAGGAGGCAAAGGAACAACCTAGAATTATGTCTATCCAATTTCGTGTTCGATTTTCGAGACGGTCTTTTTTTGGGAATTTTCAATGCAATAAAGGGATGCAAAATGCACTTTTAGCCTATTTTAGGGATTAAAATGTAAATTTCAATTAAACGATGTCCGAAAAATATGAAATTTGGCCACAATGCAAAATATGATGTAATGAATGCACTGTATTATTTTTGGAATTTTTAGATGCAATATGAAATTTTTATGAATTTTTAAATGTAAAGAGAATGATTTTCAATATTTAATTGTAATAGATATTAAACCTTCTTGTTCTCAAGATATAAAATTATCTAAGATCTATCACGAGATGATGGATCTCAGAAAAATCCTAAACCTTGAAAATATGAGGTCCAATACCTATTAAAAGTTAAATACTAAAATATGAAAAATGATTTTTACAGAGAAATTTATGCATGCAAATGCAAATCTTTTTGGACACAATGTTAATCACAATTAACTCTACATTAAGTGATTTTTTGGGAATTTTTAGAGCAACGGTTAATCAAATATGAATTTTAGAGTGCAAATTGGGCAAAATATGCGAATTTCCACAAAATAATAATTTATTAATTAACACTCAATCACAAAAATGCTCACAATATGTCAAAGTGTAGAGAATTAATTGACAAACATCATGCTATTTGTAAATAAATAAAATAAGACTCAGAAGAGGTTCAAAACAAAGGGAAAACACAGGGGTAGAATTGCAATAAATAAATAAATTAAATCAAACTGCAGAGGACTGAAATGCAATTACCAAAAGTTTTGGGGAAGAATCTATAAAATTCCCAAGGGAGTACGTGCCTCGCACGTGCTCCTTGGGCGGCTGGACACGTGCGTAAATAGGGGGGTTTCTAGGGGGATTCGTGCAAATGACCCAGCGGGTCACGTGCAGAGCACGTGACCCCTGGGGATGATGCGGATGGTGACGTCCCCCCGGGCACATGTAAAACACGTGCGGGGGTCTCAGGGCTGGCCCCGGCCTGCGGTGGAGGAGCTGAAGATGGGCGGTGAGGCGACAAGAGCTTCACCGGTGGTTCACTGGCGATGCGTCGGGGCTGAGCTCCGATGGCATACAGCTGGAGGCATTGGTGATGGAGTTGACGATGATGGCGAGGGAGGATTTTTCAGCGAAGTGTGAAGCTTGGAGAAGCTTGCGTGAGTCGGAGAAGGTGTCGTCGTGGGCTCGACGTTGAATCGGAGCGAAGCAAGTGCGACGGAGGGCCAATAGACCCTCAGATCTCGCTGTGAAGGCTCCTCCCCGATGCTGTCACCGCGGCGAGGCGACGCTTACGTGTAGTCGGTGGATGAGGAACGGGGGAGGCGTCGAGGCCTCTTAAATAAGAGAGAGAGAGAGAGAGAGGGACGTGGCCGTTACGAGGATAACGGAGGAGGGGCGGTGGTTGCGCGGTTCGTTGGCGGAGGATTCAGAGGTGGTTGACCATTGACGACAACGACGGGGAAGTTTGATGGAGGACTCGAAGAAGGGGGCGCGGCGGTTGAGGCGCGCGGGAGGTAGGAGGCGCAGGAACCGTTCGATCAACGAGAGACCGAAAGGTTGAGATCGCGCCACGTGGCGAAGTGGAGAGAGGTTGGGCACGTGCGGGGCATGTGCCATGGAGGCACATACAATGCACGTGCGTCGTTTATAATTTTTTTTTATAAAAACGATATAAAAAGGGGCGAGAAAATGATGACACGTGGCGGCCTCTGGGGCTGCCATGTGTCAGCACCAGAAAAAACGAAAATAAAAGATTTGTAAAATAAAAAAGAAATAGTAAACGACCTCGGATTGAAAATGTTCCTTCAAAAAAAATGCTCGTCTCGACGAGATCTACAACTTTCATGAAGACATCAAAGCCAAAATCGGTCAAATGTAAAAAGTGAATTTTTGGAGTATCCCATGTACATATAATACCTAGATTTTTGGGTTTTCTAATCTTTTATCATTTTTTAGACCAAATAAAAATCCGGAAAAAATATGGAGAAATCAAAGATAAATAAAAGACATCTAAATTTAATTTTTTTTGGATTTTTATTAATTAAGAAAGTATGTACATATAATACGGGTCAAAAACAGCTAAAATACAATGTACAAAAGAGGCCCAAAAACCAACTTTCACATACGAGCTACGATCCACTTGAACTTGGTCTTGTTTTGAAGGTAATTGAATGTTCATTAGTTCAAAAGTGAGTAGGATCAAATCGGTCATTGGATGGGGAAGATATGGGGCTTTTAGTACGAAAATCCGGAAACTAGGGTTTGGGTTTTTGGTCTACTTAACAGGGTTAGTGATTTTTTTTGTATTTTTCATTTATTCTTGTTAGTGATATGTATACAGTGGAGGTGGTTTTGTATCATTCGGAGTTAGTATGGAGGAGTTAAAAATATGGGAAATTAGGCTATTTACAGTCAACTATGGCTTGGATTTTTGGCTTCTTATTTTATGCAAAAATTATGGATAAAATGCGAATCTTATGAAAACATGCATGAATGCTAATTATGCAGAATAAATGCAGAAATGTTGATGATTTTAAGGGAACCGAGCTTAATTAATGAGAATTAGAGTGATGAATCCGAGATTCATCATCCCCCTATACTTAAACCATGCTCGTCCATGAGCATCGAAAAGAAATGCCATGAGGTGAAATAAGATTGGGTTCCATACCAAGACCATGAGCTGAAGGTGAAAATGAGACTAAACTTGACCTTTGGATTAATAGTGTGGTGGAACTTCTGTGAGATTTAGAATTTTAAAATCAACAGCCCTCAAGTTCTACACATCATTGTCACAGTTTCGGCTCAGAAGTCATCTTAGATCAATCCTCTTCCCAAAGTATACCCTATGAACATTGAATAACCAACTCATGCGTGTGAAGGGTTTTAGCTCTTCCCATCCAGAATGCCGGACTACCATGCTCCTCTCCTCTCCAGTAACTCGTCCTCGGGGAGTCAGGTATTTCCTTCTAAGGTCTGTCGCACTGTGTTCACAATCGAATTGGGGGAGAAGATGGAAGAAGGGGAAAAGAACTGAAGGGTGGCCAGTGTAGTCACCTCTCCTTGTGAAGATGGCCAGTGTAGCCGAGTCTCCACCAAGATCTGCAGGTTTCTTGAAGCTTGGACCTTTTTGGTCGGATTTTATTTGGTAGTTGCTTCTTTGTATTTGGAATTTTTGGTGGTTCTGCTTGGATCTTGTTGTGCCCCTACAGATATAGAATCTTTTTGTTCCGTACATTTTCTTGGGGTCTTAGAAAAAATTGTGCCCAGCCGTCCATCCCTTTTCCGAAGCTTTATTTCAACCCGTACTCCTGTCTTTAGATTTCCACGCCACCAGAAAAGAGACTCACACAGTCTTCCAACATCCCGTCTGAGTTGAACTAAGTGCATAATGTGAGAGTACAAATTAATTCTCTATTCCAGAGTTGTACCCAGAATGAAGAGACCAGGTTAGACACTAAGAGTCAAACGCTGCACATTGTCATGTGGAACTTAAAGAATTAAGTCAAAGACCTGAAGCTCTTAAAAACCTATTTCTCGGTGAAGTTCCTCTGAAAATTAGGTGGATTAAAGTCAAGTCCAGACCACTTTCGGTTTCGGCTCATAACTCGGTTCATAACCCAATGACTTTTCACATATGCAAATGCGATGCTGGTTGAAGTGCAGGTGTGTGAAATGCAGACACAATGAATTTTTATGCAAGGGACTTTTTTTAGGTCAATGCAAGAATGAATAAGAAGATATTTTCAAAATTTTTGGGCAAAGTCATTGTCAGTAGCAAAATCCTTTTCTTTTCTTTTCTCTTGAATTTTTTTGAAAGATTACCCACCCCGTAAATAGATATAGACTTACGCGAAAGTATGAGATATGGGTAAAATATATACGAAGTATATACAAACCCCCCTATACTTAGGGAGTGCTGTGTCCTCAGAGCATAAGAAGCGTAATGAAGACATAGCTCGGGCTAAGCGTAAGAGAGTTAGAAATTTATATACAATGGTTCTCCCCCCTATACTTAGACTGTGAACAGTCTAAGTATAGAAGAAGAGCGCAAAAAGAAGTGGTCGGGATATGTAGATGTGGAGAGTATGTACAGGTGGGTGTCGGTTCCCCCTATACTTAGGCTTTGGTCAGCCTAAGTATATAAGAAGGGTGAAGATGGAACGATCGGGAGAAGGAGTGTGATGAGAGAAATGGTATATACAAATGGCATTGGTCCCCCCCCCTATACTTAGGCCTTGGCCTAAGTAGAGGAAGAAGCTGTACAAGGGGATCGATGTGGTCGGGAGGGAGGGTGGGTAGCCAATGATTAAGGCGGTTTTCGGCTGATCTTCTTGTAAGACTGTGGTGGGAGATCGTAATGATGAGATGGAGATGAAGATGCATATGATTCCCAACTATTATCATTGTTATCCTTAGAAAAATCATGATGGATAATGGATGAAGTATTTAAGTCAGATGAAAGATATCCATCATCAGAATTATCCTCAGAGGAGTAGTATTCGAAAGTGGACATACTCCAAATATTCTGGTCTTTTTGTTTCTTCAATTGTTTTCTCAGAATTCGCTCCTTCTTGGGATCACGTGGTTTGTCCTCAGATGAATACTCGGAAGCACCGGTCCCAGTCAACTCATATGAAAGAATTCCAGTGTACTTGAAGAGGGCAGGAGCATCAGCTTTGGATGAATAGTAGTTAGGAACGGGAGTTGTCCAACGAGAATTGAATTTTGGATCCTTGCGAAGATATGGCTTTAGAGTTGCTGAACAGACTTCACTCATGTAGATTACCTTTTCCGGACCTGATGAGGGACCATCAGATGATTCCTCTTCTGAAAGGTCAAAGGTGACTCTCTTTTTATTTCTTCATGAAGGTGTCGGTTCACTTGAGTACCCAGATGAATAGCCATTGGAATTCTCCTTGGTCGGTGTTCGGCCTGCGTGCTTTTTCTTAGTTTCCTGAATGTTTGAGCACTCTCGATTTGGGATGATTTGGTCAAGATATTCAGAGAAGGTTGCTCCTGGATGCGACCATGCATATGTCTCAGGATCGTAGTAGAAGGATTTGTCTATTTTGAGATCCGCAGGAATTGAAATACTGGGGAGAGTCTCTAAACCAATAGTCTCATCAACAACCGCTATCTCAGGTGTTGTGTCGGGGTAGGGCTCTTCTACCTCTTCATGGTTGCGGCTGTCGGGGACTTCGTGGGTTTCCTCAGAAGGTCGTGGTTCCTCAAAGACGTGGTCCGATGTAAGTGCTTCCAATGCTTTAAAATCGATTTCCCGAGTCTCACAATCAATAATTGCCTTAGCCAATGCTAAAAATGGCTTTCCGAGAATGATTGGAGACTGGGTGAATTCTCCTTGATGCTCAATATCAATGATCGTGAATTCTACTTTGAGCGGAGCACCTTGGAATTTCATGATGACAGAAATGATTCCTCTCGGCCACTTTATCGATCGGTTTGCCAATTGAATAATCTCTCGTATCTTCCGAATCGGTCTGATTTGAGTTCGTGAAATACAGAGGTCGGGAGGATATTGATCGGTGCATCGTCATTAATCCGAGCATGGGTGAAAATTGTGTCTTTGATTTCACAGTCAAATCTAGGCAACCGCTTAACTATGCGGCTCTTGGTTTTTCTCCTCAACACCAAGGAGGAGGCCATTGACAAGATATGTCTCTCGGTTTTTGTTCGTATCCTACCCGACTTTTTGATCATTAATTTATCCATTAAAAATTTCTTGAGGTTGGGGAAGTTTTCAATGGCCTGTATAAAGGGAAGTTCAAACATCAAGCGTTTTTCCATCGCTTCCCGTACAGTTGGATCCAAATTCCTCATATCATCTTCAGTCTCAATTTTTATGAAATTTTCTAGATTTTCAATTTTTTGTGGTTTTCAAATATTTCCATATTTTGATATTTTCTGTGTGGTGTGGGTGTGTGGTGTGTTCCTCAGATGAATAGGGATTCGGGTGTTCAGAATGAGAGTCTGTGGCATAGTCATCTCTAAGGGAATAATATGCGGAAGTGATATTGTCAGAATCGTCCCTAGGTTCCTGAATATCCTCAAAGTTTTCAATCTCAGATCCAATAATTTCCTCATCCATTTTTATGTCCGAGCCACCATAGAATGCGATTATTCAGTCGGTGAATTTTTGCCATCTATCCTCCATTGATTCGAATCTTCTATTTATCCTCGAAATATCATCCTCAAAAATTGGTTCATGATCACTTATGGGAGCAGTCGATGTGTGTTCTTGTGACTCGGTAATTTCATCTTCCATTTTCCTATATGTGCTAGAAGAGGAGTTTCTTGGAATGTCCAATGTATGATCCTTTTTTCTGAAAATATCTCCTCAATAATTATGGAAGGCGACTGCTCATATGGTTCAGACATGTGGAGTTGGTCCGAGTTGAATTTATTCCATTGATTGGTCGGATCTTGAGATGGTGTAGTCAACATATAGAGTTCCTGTGTTTCTATGTATTCAGTCCAGTCCTCTATATGATTGTCATGTCTGAAAAGGGGGTTGTGATGGTCAATCCAAGATGATGGTTGTTCATTGATGTTCACTGGCGGGGATGACGGGAGATATGAAGAAGTCTTGAGTTCAATCATGTGGTTATCATCTCCCATGAATGATGGATTGACATTCACCGAATAAGAAGGATCAATTGTATGATCGGCGTAGAGAGGGTTGATATATGAAGAAGTGGAGACCTCAGTTGGTTGAGGTTCTGTCTGGTTCAAATATAAAGGATTGCCATTCATGAAGCAGATCGGATTGGTGAAAAGATATGGTGGTTGAGAGTCTCTTGGAGGAGGTGTTTTGGGTCTAACCGATACGAATTCGTTTTCATAGTAAAGTTCTGATGGATTCTAGGTCATTTCTAAAAGAGTTGAAAGGAATGAGGGGTTGAGTCTGTAAGAGTTTTTGTACAAGAGTTCCATGATAAGGTTAAAATCAAGAGAGGAAATAGATGATCACATGAGATGAGAGTTTTTATCAAATGTGCGGCTTTTGATCTTAGGTATCGGTTCACACACAACAATACAAACACAAATCATATTTCGGGTTCACCAACTCACACAATGAAGCCATAAGAGTTCGGCTATTATTTTTTCAATTTTAGTTGGTGATAAATAAATCTTGGAAAAAATTTAGCGAGCCTTCAGGTGTCGGAGTTTGGCTCTAACCTTAAGTGTCGTCTCTCGCTCACTCAAAAAAATAAAATCATCCAAGGTCGGGGTTGCTCTCCCATAAAAATTCTTGATTTTATGGGTTCTTTAAGATCGACTATATTAGCAGTCCCAATTTTAATGAGGTGATCACTGAAAAATTAGATGAGCACAAATACATGTCTACCATCCAGTCCCAATTTCTTTTAAAATTATGAGATAAAACAAGAGGGAGGAGTTCGGAAAAAGCCGATGCGCGCGAAAACAATGATGTATACTCAGTTAGAAGACTTACAATGCCTCCTTGCAATCTCCATGTGGGATGCAATACAAAATTGAAAATTGTTCTAAATGAAATGCAAGCTGATGAAAACCACACCTAAGCAGAAAGTTCTATTAGCGGGCAAGAATTGATTTAAATTTTGGCTAAGTTGAACGATCTATGTGCGTCTCAGTTAAAGTGCAGTGTGACCTTAGATTCTACGAGCACAAGCAGAAATATAAATGCTCTGAGAGCCGTTTGTGCAGGTCTATCCTAATCGCCACTCAAGTCGGGCCCCACCCTTACCGGAGAGTGAAACATGCCACGACACACCAGAAGAAGAGTTCAGAGTCTTTTTACACACGCGAGAGTCCAAACGAACACCACTGTAAATGAACAAGTAAATAAAATTGCAGAAATCAAAAACCTAGACTCTACACTCTCTCACGACTCGACTCAATCTTAAATTAATTGTGGCTTTCTCGGATGTCGGTGAACATGCGTCGGCTTCTTGAAAACCGCTCCACATACGCCGTGTACCTCACAAGAAAAATAAGAGAGAGGATATCAGAGAGTGATTCAAAAAATAGAATAAGCGAGATAAATGCTGAAAAATAAATGCAAAAAATAAAATGGTATTCACAATGAAAAATTCAGGGGTCAGACTACCCGAATGCGGAAAACCGAATAAGAAATTTCAAAACACAAAACTAAGCCGTTTGCCTCCCTGATAACAGGGATATTCCTCAAGGGTCAACATGAATAATATAAATAAGTTGTCACCGAGGCGACCCCTTGCAGAATACCGGTGTTAATCAACAATTAACCCACAATAAAAGAATGAATAAATTAAGTCCGAAATTGTGAATTAATCTTTATTACTCTACCACAAAATGTATAGTGAACAAGCATGTAGAGGTCGAACCACAAAGAGCAATACAAAAATGCATAAGCCTACTATGTGCATCAGTGCATCTATCACAGAGTCATCCATGTGTGAAGCCTTTTTTTGTGGGTTTTTGAATTTTATATTTTATTTTATTTTATTTTATTTTTTTAATTTTAGGATTTTGTATATTAATAAAGATATATATAAAGGGATACATATATATATATATTTATATATATATTTTTATTCTCTTTAGAATAGGGGGATATATATAAAGGGGTGCTTTAATTTTATAAAAATACTCAAAAATAGTCAAAAATTCAGATATCAAGTCTTTTTGGTATTTTCATCATTTTTTTACCTTTTTGGTGATTTTTGGGTTTTTTCAGATTGTTTTTGGTATTTTTAACTGCTGAAATAGGGGAAAACAGTGAAATAGGTACTGGTTGTAAGTAAAACAGGGATCAAAAATAACAAACAGTCACAAAACTTTTCCACATTATTTTGTTAATAAAGATAGTAAAAGATAGAAGAAATAGGAACTGAGTTTACATTTTTCTGATTTTTCTTTAATTTTATATATTTTTTGAAGTTTTTATGTATTTTTCGATTTTTAAGGTTTTCCTTTTGAGATTTTTAGGGATTTTTGGACTGGCACTAAAATAGGTCAAAATACACACTAGGGATTTTTTTTGAATTTTTAGAGGTCTTTTAATATTTTTTTGGTATTTTATAAGCTAGACAGTAAATAAAAAGCATATTTTTGATTTTAATAAATGCAAAAATATAACCAAATCAAAATCCAAAAATATGGCGTGCAAGGGTACACTAACAGGAGATTAGATCCATTTTTACAAAATTTTTCAAGGAAATATGAAGCACAAAATAAATGGACAAAGCTACAAAAAATACATGGCCTGGCAGGGGTATTTTTGCAAATAAAATAATTGAACGGGGCATCCATGCAAAAATCACAATAAAAAATGAACGTGTACTTTTATTTTCAGGGCCATTCTATATTTACAAAAACATGACGGGGGTTTAAGTGCAAATTTCACGCACCTCACGTGGGGACTGCACGTGAGGCGCAGAGGGACTAAAACGCAAATATAGAAACATTAAGGGTCCTTCTGCAATTTATACAACTTATTTACAACTTAACCTTTTATTTTGGTATTAAACTATAAATACAAAAAGCGGGAGGCTAGATGTGAAATTTACCCCTAATAAGCGTGCGATCCGACGGTTGGACCGCTTCCACTTGCCATGCGTCGTGCTCCTGTCGGCCGATGACGATTCGCAGATGACGGTGCAGATTAGATCAGCCTCGCTGATTGGACGGTCGATGCGGCGCTTCATTTGACGGCTCTGGTTCGATCTGGGTCGACTCCTTTGATCTGACGGTGCTGGAGGTGCTTGGAGGAACAGGGAAGAAGCTCGCCGGCGGCGAGCTTCGATCGTGCAGCGTCGGCTCCTCCGGGTATCTCCCTCGCTTCTGACGCGCCCTGCTCGTAGCTGACGACCTTCCGCATCTCCTGAAGGTCCTATCATGGCTCCTGGAGGTCCGAGTCGCTCGGACGAGGTCGGAGAAGTAGGGACCTCCAGGAACCTCTCCCTGGCTTGAATCGAGCCCAGATGGGGTTCTTCTTCGTTTGACCTGCATAGGAAGAACCGGGGGAGCGAGGGCTACCTCCTCGACCCGGGGTTTTGGAGCTTGGCAGCGAGATGGAGTGAGGTGGAGGGGCTCCGATGAACGACGGAGGTGGAGCCCCGATTCGTGAAGACCAGAGGTCCTCGGTTGGTCAAAGGCAATGGATAGATGGAGAATGCAATGAGGATTGAAGTGGGGTGTACGTGGCGGTTGGAGACAATTGATTTCACAGCGATCCGCTCCGGCGAACTTCGAATTTGGGATTTTAAGCTACAGGGATTAACTAAAGACTAATCTAACAACGGGAATTAAAACTAACATTAAAACCTAACTAAAAAGCATAAAAGGGGCAGCTCTTATACCTGGGGGCCACCAGGGAGCAGGGCGGACGCCGGAGCTCCGCCGCGTCAAAATTCTCCTTCCTCCGGCCGATGCTAGTGGCTGGAGCACTCCCCTTGTCACGAGGAACGGTCCAGGAACAAGATCAAGGCTTTTGGTTGGAATGAAATTGTCCAAATTCGAGGAAGGAGGCGGAGCTACTTATTTATAGACATTGGCATGGTGCCTTATTGACCGGCGATTATTACATGATCCAATGAGTATCAGATTGATCCAAAGAATCGGCGGGCATCAGTGATGATTAGAGTTCATCTCTTGTGAAGGAAGCATCTTCGATTGATGGATGGTGTGCTCGGGAAAAATGGGAGAAGATGGGCAGAAAGACAGGCCACGTCACATCGGGCGACTGAGCAGTTGACCGAGCGGTCAACTGTTGACGGCCTGTGATTGGTCCAAGACAGCCGCTAGACGCCAAAATAGGAAATTTTATTAGAAATTGATTTATTTGACCTAGTAAATGATTTTGTTAGGATTTTCTTATAAAATAAAAAATGTGTATTATTTCATGTGGTATTTAATTTTGATTTTTATTGAATTTTTCGATGTGTTTTGTTATGGTTTTATTTTAATGGTGTATATAAGTATGTATTTATATGTATTTCGTGTATTTTATTTTTAATTTGTTTATTTTATTTTATTATTTTATTGTTTTATTTTATGTATTTATAATTTATTTTTGTGAGTATAAAGGTATTTTTATTTAATTTTTACGAGTTTGTTTACATTTTTAAATAAATAGGTATATGCATATGTAAGTATACTTATAGGTATTTTACCTATATTATATACATTTTATTTATTTGATGAATTTTACTCGTTTTTATTTTGAATTTGTATTTTTAATAAGTTGTACATACTATATTCATTATGATAAAAATATAGATGAATAAAGAATAAAAGAATAAAATCCCTTTTTATTTATATACATATAGGTAGCATAGGTATTTTGTCTATGTGGCTCATAGACTTATTTTATTTTACAAATTCTTTTTGGTTTTCTTGAACTTTTAATATGTGCATGTATTATATACATTATTAACAAGATTCTAAAAATATAAATTTATAAAAATAATGAATATTGAATAAAATGAATACTTTAATCAGTCCTATATACAAGGTGGTTCAAAAACCTAACTTCCACAGATGGACTCCAAAAATTATGAAACTAATTTTATTAAATAGTTCTTGGAAACTATCTACAATTAGAGGTGAGTTTGGGTGATTTGGAGTTTTTATTTGCAAGATATGGGTCTGTGAAGTTCAGATTTTTGCTTTTTATTCTGTGTATAAAATGTACACTGAGTATTATTTTTATACAAACTCAATTTTGTATTTTTATTTACATTATTATCTACAACTTTCATGAACAAAGTTTCTTTATTTGATGAATAAATAATTATGTACAAAATAGGTTTTAAAAGTGCATAAATATATGCATGAATAAATGAGGTGTTTATTGTACACTGCCCCTTATCTCCCCCTACTTTATTCCTTGTCGACCAATTCCATGCTGGCCTTGGTCTCGGGGTTAGGGTCATAAAATATTTGCAATCTTTTATTCCTTTTTCTTTTCTCCCCTTTATTCTATAATTTTGGCATTAAAACACCTTATGTAATGTACAATTAATACAATGGATGATGAATGCTATTATGTACAATTTGATGCTATTTTCATGCATTTGCTAGGGTTTTTGAGGCCAAAATGATAGAATAAAGGTGATGAAATGGAGGTTCATCACCCCCCTATACTTGCCTTTGCTAGTCCCTAGCAAACACTTATGTAATAAGTGCAAAAAGAATGAAGAAAAGAAAAAGGAAAATTAAAGAAGGATAGAGTGAATAAAGGTGCTTTCAGTGTAATGCATGTCTTTACAAAATCCGAATTTGGAGCTCCTGCTAGACCTTGAGTGTAGAGGTGTGTGGAACCTAGTCGGGAACCAGCTCTAAAACACAACAGCCTTTGAGAGTCACAGAACTTGGTTCAAATCACCTCAATAGCCAGATCAGAACTAGCCTACGTCATACGCAAACCCTTATGACTATGAAGCTGACTCGTACAGTGTAAGTAATAGTGGCTCTTCCCAACTGAAATGTCAAAGGGACTGACTTCTCCAGAATGACAACCCAATGATTCCCCAATCCAGCCCTCTACCGTCTAGGAGCGGGGTATTCCCTTCTAAGTTCAAGTGCAACCGGCTCAAGAAGAGGGGGAATAAGAGGTATAGAATTTTGGGAGCTCAACCAGTGTAGCTAAGTCTCCCGCTGCAAGCTTCATGAGATGTAACATGGATACCATAAGCTTTTGCTTTGTTGGACTATATTCACTCCGGTGGGGTTTTTAAATTTTCAATCCGACCCACCACTTTTTTGGAGTTCTTTTTGCATTCATTATTTTTTTTCAAGTGCATCTGTACAACATATCTACATGGTGCAACATATATACAAGAAATTTTCCTCTTGAGCCAGTAGACTATCCCTCTTTTGAAGCTTTATTGCAACCCACACTCTCCCATCATTCGACTTCATTGAAACTAGACCAGGTTGGGGTGCACTTCCCTCCCTAGACGAGGACGAATGTTTCCACCCGTGTGCGTCTCAGACTGGAAAATCCAACCCCCTCACCACTCCAACTGAGTTGAGCCAAGTGAAAGGTGCAAGCGTCCAAGTTAGGTCACGGCCGACAAGAGTCATGCGTGTGTTTCGAAAAGTTCTAGTTAGTCCACTGAGGTGACTTGAACCCAGCCCTGCTTTCTCAAAGAATTAAGTCTAAATAGACCTAAAGTACCTTAAACCTAGTTCCCATAAGGTTCCAGTGCAGTTAGGTGCAGTAAGGTCTCACCACGCTCCAATTTGAGACTTTAT
Organism: Ottelia alismoides; assembly: GCA_037367405.1. Classification (NCBI taxonomy): domain Eukaryota; kingdom Viridiplantae; phylum Streptophyta; class Magnoliopsida; order Alismatales; family Hydrocharitaceae; genus Ottelia; species Ottelia alismoides. The sequence continues at coordinate 196,332 of JAZKJV010010630.1, forward strand.
TAGACTGATTCAATCATCAAGTTCACTCAAAAAGAATATGAATGGTATGCTTATGCTATGCACAATGAATGACGCAAATTTTTTTTCACAAAGAATATAAAAGAATTAAAGAATCTTTTTACACAAAGAAATTTTTGCAAATAAAAACTTGACATATACAAAAAGGTACATACAATTGTTTACACGGGCGTACCGCCTTATTTACAAACTGTATGGACTTCTAAAGACTACCGGTTTTAATGAAGTAGTTTATTTCGGTTGTTGAGGAAGAATTTTATGTATTTTATTTCTGATTTATAAGTATTTGTAATAGTGATCTTATTTTTCAGGTTTAGTTTTGCAAACTATAGTACACGATAATTTTTGCAATCATTTACACACGTTTGAAAACTATTTTTGCAAAGATCTTTCACACTATATATACATATTTGTCAATAATTTTGACAAACATTTTTCAAAACATTTGCACATAGGCTTTTCCAATCATTTCTTTCACACAAAGAAAAATTTTGCAATCCAAACAGTTTCACACAGGTTGAAATCATTTCACATCAAATTTTTCAAAACTGGTCACACTATTTTTCAAGTTATACTGTACAGGTATCTCACCTGATTTATTAATCAGAATATACAAAAGAAGAAAACTGTGTTTGATGTATAATAAGGTTTTGGCTCTTATAAGCTTTATTTGGGATTATGCTTATTTTTGTATAAGAGATTTTTGTGCAGACTCCTCAGACCTAGTTCGAGAATCCTTTTCAAAAGAATTTTGAGAACTCCAGTCCAAAATAATTTTGCAAAGATGTACACGTCTTTGAAAATGATTTTACCAAGGTTTTACATAGCATAGATAGGTTTTTCAAAACAATTTTGACAATCAAACTTTTTACAATCATTTGCACACTGATTTTCACACATTTTGATTTCACGCAAAGAAAATAAATTTTACACGCAAAACTGATTTTTCAAAGGTTGAATACTTGTACACACTATTTTCAAACAGTTTTCACAAAGTTTTTCACAAAAACTTTCTTTCACAAAACATTTTTCTGACTTAATAATCAGTATAAGTACAAAGAGCCTGAGGAGCTCACAATCATCTTTTATTATTATAAAGTTACTTATTGCTCTTTAGATTGAATTGGTGTTTTATTTTTCAGTGTGAGTTATAGCTTATAGTATATACATGGTATATACGACCCCCTATACTTAGCTTGAGCTATGTCCTCATAGATCGAAAGGAAAAGCAAAGACGTAACTCGTACTGAGTATAGACAGATCTAAAGAATAAATATGAAGGAAATGAATGAATGAGAAGTTGACCGTCCCCCCTATACTTAGGATCAAGTAATCCTAAGTATAGCAGACTATACAAAAAGCAGGGAGGGTCAAGGGTGGAAATACACAGATCGTACTCAGATTGTCTCCCCCTATACTTAGGGTAAGATACTCCTAAGTATAGACAAGAAGAGAAGACAATGGAGAGGATCGGACTGACATGAAAAACTCTAAGTGCACATCCCCCCCATACTTAGGATCAAGTAATCCTAAGTATAGAAAACTATCTACAAGGGCGGCACCTTTCAGATAGAAAAAGAAATTAGACACGGAAAAAAAGAAAAGAAGACAATCAGATAAACAATTCTTTGAGTACATCGTCTGAATCTTCTGATGCTGCAGCGGTTGTGGAAGTGTCATCATGTTGTACGAGCTGGATTGAGTCAACAACGGCCAAGAATGCATCTGGTTCTAAGTAAGGCTTCAGGAGTTGGCCGTTGACGACGAAGGGCTGTGCGTCAGGGGACAATTCTGATATGGCAATGCTTCTATTGTCACGCACTTCACAAACTCGAAATGGCCGTGTCCACTTACTCTTTAATTTGCCTGGAAATATCCGCAACTTTGCATCAAATAACCACACTTTCTGTCCAACGTCAAAGGTCTTTCTTCTGATGTGCCGGTCGTGCCAGCGTTTCACCTTCTCCTTGTACATCAAGGTGTTATCGTATGCATAGTCTCGGAATTCCAAGAGCCTGTTCAGATCATATTTTCTCTTCTGACCACTTTTGCGTGAGTCCATAAACAACTGTTGATAGCCCACAAAGACTTGTGAATTAATTCCACTGGCAAATGGCACGGCTTCCCATACACAAGACGATAGGGCGACATGCCCAAGGGGGACTTGTAGGCGGTTCGGTAAGCCCATAGGACTGAGTCCAAGAGTTGAGACCAGTCTTTCCTGTTTGGCCTAACAAGTTTCTGCAGGATAGTCTTGATTTCTCTGTTTGATAGCTCCGCCATGCCATTGGTCTGAGGATGATAAGGAGATACGACACGATGGTCGATGCTGTACTCCTTCGTTAACTTCTTGACCTCTTTGTTAATGAAGTGGCTACCCCCATCTAATATGAGAATCTTCGGTATCCCGAACCGCGAAATGATGTTCTTCTTCAGAAACTGGCATACTGTTCGGCTGTCGGCGGCTCGAGCGGGGATAGCTTCAACCCAACGACTTACGTAATCGACGGCGAGAAGGATGTGCTCAAAACCTTGACTGTTAGGGAAAGGTCCCATGAAGTCAATGCCCCATGCATCGAAAACGTCTGCTATCTGAATGATTTTCATGGGCATTGAGTCTTTGGCAGTTAGTGTTCCTTTCAATCTCTGACAGTCAGTGCATCTTTTGACAAACTCAGCCGCATCCTTGAATAAAGTGGGCCACCAGAAGCCACACTGAAGTACTTTGGCTGCCGTACGATCCCCAGAGTGGTGTCCACCAGATTCGAGCGAGTGACAATGCTCGAGGACACTAGACTGCTCCGTCCGAGGAATGCATCTGCGCCAAATACAATCAGCTCCTTCTCTGAATAAAAGAGGATCATCCCATTGGTATAAGCGGATGGTCGACATGAATTTGTTCTTTTGGTTCTTCATCCAATATGAAGGTATTACCCCAGAGGCGAGGTAATTGACTATGTCAGCATTCCAAGGAAGAGAATCCACTGCTAAGATGGCTTCGTCAGGGAAGGTTTCTGTGATAGGTGCATTGCTCAGAGGAGGTTCATGCTGCTCTATTCTGGAGAGATGATCTGCTACCACATTTTGGACTCCAGGCTTGTCCTTGATTTCCAAATCAAATTCCTGGAGGAGAAGGATCCAACAAATCAGTCTTGGCTTGGCATCCTTCTTCTACTGTAGGTACCGGATAGCAGAGTGGTCGGTAAAAATTGTGACTTTTGATCCCAACAAATAGGATCTGAACTTCTCGAGGGAGAAAACCACGACCAGCAACTCTTTCTCTGTCACTGTATAATTCCTCTGTGCTTCATCTAATGTTCTGCTGGCATAGTGAATGGCATAGGGCGCTTTGCCTTTCCTTTGCCCAAGAACCGCCTCGACTGCAAAGTCTGACGCATCGGTCATTATCTCAAAGGGAAGATTCCAGTCGGGCGGCGGTAAGATTGGAGCCTGAGTGATAAGCTCCTTTAGCTGGCTGAAAGCAAGGAGAACCGGCTAATCAACAGTGAACTCAGTCTCCTTGCACAAAAGTTTTGTCAGAGGTCGGGCAATGCGACTGAAATCCTTGATGAATCTCCTGTAGAATCCCACATGCCCCAGGAATGACCTCACGTTCTTTATTGATTGAGGTGGCTTGAGATTTGAAATGACATCCACCTTTGCCGGGTCGACTTCCATGCCACGTTTGGAAACGACGTGTCCCAGCACAATACCTTCTGTGACCATAAAGTGGCTCTTTTCCCATGAAAGTACTAGATTGACTTCTCGGCACTTCTGAAGCACTCTGTCCAGGTGCTCAAGACAAGAATCGAAACTATCACCATAGACAGAGAAGTCGTCCATGAACACCTCGAGAAAACTGCCTACCATCTCGACGAAAACTTCTAACATGCATCTTTGGAAGGTTGCAGGTGCATTGCACAAACCAAAGGGCATTCTCTTGAAGGCGTAGGTGCTGAACGGGCAAGTGAAGGTAGTCTTATCCTGATCTTCAGGGGCGATCGCTACTTGGTTGTACCCGGAATACCCATCCAGAAAGCAGAAGAACTCCTTGCCTGCTAATTTCTCCAGAACTTGATCGATAAATGGCAAGGGGAAGTGGTCCTTCTTGGTTGCTGCATTGAGACGGCGGTAGTCAACACACACCCGCCAGGATGTTGGTACCCGAGTGGAAATTTCCTATCCTTTATCATTTGTAACCACGGTAAGTCCAGATTTTTTGGGAACTACATGCAGTGGGCTTACCCATTTTGAGTCGGAGATGGGATAGATGAAGCCTGCGTCACACCATTTCGTGATTTCTTTCATGACGACGTCCCGAAGGTTATGATTCAGCCTTCTCTGAAATTCACGGGACGGCTTGGCATCTTCTTCTAGATAGATATGGTGTGAACACAAGGCTGGATTTATCCCTCGGAGATCTGATACGCTCCAACCAAGTGCCTTGCGGTTCTTTTCTAGAACCTCGAGAAGCCGAGATTCCTGATCTGAATTCAGCCTGCTGCTGATGATGACCGGATACATTTGTTCTTCACCCGCAAGGAAAGCGTACTTCAGGCCTGCAGGAAGTGGCTTGAGTTCTGGTTTTGACCTGTCCACTTTATCTGTCACTTCAGATACCATGTTGGTGGTGGAATGTACTTCTATGAAGCTGCTACCATCCTCATCATCTTGTTGAGATCCCAGTGAGGTGCCGAACGGTTCTGCGCTAAGCTGATTGTGTTCGGTCTGGAGTGACTGCTCGAGTAGATGTGCTTGCATCTGAGAATCTGTCTCCCAAAAATTGTCGGAGCATAAGGTGACTGCGCCTTCCAAGTCCTCCTCAAGAGTGAGGATTCTCGGGTCCATGGATCGTCCAATGATAAGGCTGAGTCTCTGATCTCCGCAATAAAATCACAGTCTGCTTCACATGCTGCCTGGCTCTCATCAGTTGTGGCATTCGACTCTCTGTTCATGTTTATCGTGATCTGCTGGGTGTTCGAGCTGAAAGTAATCTTGCCAGACCCGTAATCAACCACGGCGCCTGAAGTACGAAGGAATGGTCTGCCAAGGATGATAGGGGTCTGGAGCAGGGGTGCAGGCGAGTCCATATCAAGGACAACAAAATCAGCTAGGAAATGCATCTCCTGCACTTTAACTACAACGTCTTCCAAAAGACCTCGGGGCCGCTTGACGGCAGCATGTGATCCTTCAGTCAGCTTGCAAAAGATCCCATGATCCTTCAGTCAGCTTGTCTAATATGTCCACAACTCCTGGATCAGACAATGCCTTTTTTCGTTTTGCAATTTTTTTGGATTTTTCTATTGCATGAGGAAAAGGAATATGTACATCTCGAGCAGGAGAAATAGAGTTCTTATTTACATCAAAATCATCACCCATAGAATGTTGTACATCCGTACTACAAAAAGGAGTACAAGCTGTGTCTTGGCCTACTGGTGCTCCCGGGCGATCAAAAAGGGTAACGTATGCTCCGTCGGCTGGCGAGGGATCGGCTGCTGCTGGCAGCTCCTCCAAGGCTGGCGTGGCTTTGCTTCGGCTGCAAGCTTCTTTTTGTTGTTTTTGATTTTGCTGATTTTTTTGAATTTTCTACTGAGGTTGCTGCAAAGGCACGACGACTGGACTGGCTTCTCCTTCTTCTTCCTCCTCACCTGCCCCTGTAGCTGGCACGACTGATGCGGAAGATGATGATACACTTGTTTCTTTATTCACCCCAATCTTTGTGGCAGGCGGAGGCAAGGCCCTACCGCTCCTGAGAGTAATAGCATTAGAATAAGCAGTAACATCATTTTTTGACATGGACAAGACATTACTTTCTACCTGCTCTTTCTTCTTGAAATTATTAGGGTTGGCTTCGACCTGAGCCTGAATGGCAATTCGGGTGGCGGTCAGGTCATCAAGCCGCTTGGTCATCTCCGCTAGCCCTTTGACAAGCTGGGCTAGACAATCCATGGTGGGGTTCGTAGGGGATACTTCAGTTGGTTCAGCGTGTAGACCACGCTGCTGTTGCATAGATGGGTGTGGAGGATGTTGCTGTTGGTTCTGAGGTGGTGCAGGAAGTTGAAGTTGTTGATATGAGGTAGGAGGATACTGCTGATATTGTTGAGGCGGGGCAGCTGCATACTGATGAAACGACTGTGGATGACGGTACTGCGGCTGCTGTTGGTATGGAAAATTCTGCCTCCACTGGTTTGCATACTGGGGAGGCTGATGGTACTGCTGATGAGGCTGAGAGGACTGCCCAAAGCGACCACCCTGAGGTTGGTGGTATTGCCGGTTGGCAAATTGTTGACCCTGGGGTTGTCCCGTAGGACGGGTCGGCTGTGCGTCGTGACTCCATACCCCGTTCACTTCCTAAACCAGGGGTGGTGGTGGGAATACTGAATCAGATCCTGAAATAAACTCTGGTTGATACACAACCATCTGCTGCTGCGGCTGGCCCTGATCGGGTGCCTGCACGTAGTACACGTGTGGACTGCCGGTGGTTACTGGCTCGGCTGAGGCTGATGTAGCGGTGGTTGCTCGTCTTTCCTCTCAGCTGGAGCTTCGAGTGGTGCTGCCGACTGAACAGAATTGATGGTACCTACCAGCAATTCTAACGGCTTGGTGATGTGATCCAGCTTGTCAAGGTTCTGAGTCCTCTTCTCGATCACAGCGAGTTTTTCGAGATCGTGTGATCGCTTCTCGATGATGTCACCTTTCGAGAGATGGCCTCCAATGATGCTGAGGTTGGAGCTCTCATCTCTCTCCGCCTCGCGGGACGCTGCCATGTGTACTTGTTTCTGAAGGATCTAGGGCTGCTTCTGATACGCCTTGGATGAAGAGAGGGCAGCCTCTCCTTCGGCCATTTCTTCAAATATCTGCCAGACTACGTCTTCATCCTTATTGAAGTGTGAGCCCCCACATGCTGCGTCTACAAGCCTTTGGCTTTCAATGTTCAGCCCCCCAAAGAAATGCTGGACCAAGCTGGTCTTCGGAATATCATGATATGGACACTTCTCCTGCAGGTCAGTGAATCTCTCCCATGCTTCATGTATCGACTCATGGGGTCCTTGGGAGAAATTGCTGATTCGGGCTCGCATCTGGTTGAGCCGACCTAGAGGGTAATATTTGTGCAGAAAGGCGGACTTCAGCTCCTCCCAGGTCGTCACAACCTTCCCCAGATGATTGACCCAATAGAGGGCCTTGTCCTGTAGGCTGAAAGGGAAAGCCATCATCTTGACAATGTCCAGAGGGACATTGGGATAGTGGGTAGTATGGCAAATGCGGGAGAATTGCTGCAGGTGAATGTACGGCTCCTCGCTAGTGTTTCCATGGAATGCAGGGAGAAGAGCAATGAATTGGGGCTTCAGCTCAAAGTGAGCGTGTACCGGTGGATTGAGGATCCACTCGGTCATCTGGCTATCTCACGGATTGTATGTTTCTTTAAGTGTTGGCTTTGGTGGTGGTGGAAATTCTAGATCATCATCATCTGCACCACCACCTCCACCTCCTCCTCCCCTGCCTCCTCTGCCTCTGCCTCCTCCTCCATCGTCTCGGTTCATCATATCATTCAACATGTCCTGGAAGGCTGTCTGTGTGAGTGCCTGTTCGGTCAGCTGCTGCTGGATGGCCTGGATAGATGCCAGTAACTGTGCATTGACTTGATTCTGATCTGGCACCTGTCCCTCTGGTTGGGGTGGCTGCTGACCCTTGCCTTTTCCTCCTAGAGCCATGTCAGGGTCTGAGTCGGACGAGATGAACTCCGGAGTAGTCTCTAGGGCTCGCACTGTCTTCTATCTGCATAATGAGATAGTCCTGATCAGACTGCTTGCAATTAATTTTCAGCTGCCGAGATGAAGCTGGAATTCATGTCAACCCCAGCATGTTGTGAATGGAAAAGGATGTAGACTGTAATCGACTTCCATTCACAATGACGAAAGTGGGACAAAAGTGGTCCCAGTTTATTGGGTGGCCAAGAGAAAGGTAGAAAACGAGGAGTCTAGAGATCGATCCGCAAAGTCCGGATCGGGTGCTCAGGAATCGCCTCGAACTTATTGGCGGAGTTGAGTCCATGGAATCGATGTGGGTGTCAGCATGGTCCCGACAGAAACCATCCATGGATCAACTTCGCGAAGTACAAGAGAAGATCGGATGTTGGATGAAAGATACGATGGTCAACGAGGAATAAAAGGAGTTAAAACAGTAGAAAGGCTCAAACTGAGCGGGGGTAAAAGAGGAGTGACACAATGTGCGCAAAGGCGCAGACTTTGATCTTTGAACCTTAATCTAGATCCATACAAACACAATACAAAATTGGGTTCACCAACTCACTCCATGTGAAGCCGTGAAGGTTCGGCTACTTATTATCTTTTCAGTTTTAGAGTTGTTGTTTCAGGCATATCTTATAACAAGTCCTTAGTACGCTACCCTATAGGAGAGAGAGTACTGCCGGAAGGTATCCCATACTTGTCCTCCTCCTGTGTAACATGTAGTCTGTACTTTTTGGAGTCCTTGTAACCCTTCCTGGATCCCTACTCAGCCAAAGAAATAGAGAGAGGAAGCCGATAGGCGAAACCACTACTTCGGTCCTCACTCGCAACAGAATCACCCGTGAGCGTACAAGAACCTACTCGGACGCAGGACGATGAGACAGACACCCCCGTGAAGGCGTGGCCTATGCTCGATACTTCGGACAAGATCGATGCTCTACACAACAGAGAGTCATCATTGGTGACCAAGCCCTACTCGCCTACGTACGATAGAAGCGCCATTACTTCGGAAATCCAGGCGATACACAAGGCAGTTGCAGACTGGGTTTTTGGCTCTAATCCTTAGGGGGTCGCACTCGCTCAAGGGAGTAGGGTTTTGGTCCCCCTCCAAGGTACCTGAAAACAATGAGGGCTTTATGAACCCGGTACAATGATAGTCCATTACGGATTTTAATTAAGGTCAAAGTTTATTTAGCAGTCCCCTGGTTTTAATTTTTGGGTTTTCACTTTTTTTGAATCTGTTTCATACCAGCGCCTAACGTTTTTGTAGATTTTCATTTAAGTCCTAGGTGCTCAAAATCAGAGGGAGATAGCGGAAAAGCCGTGCAAGTGGTTCTATGATTGAAATCTCACCATTGAACCGAATGATGCATGCTGAGTTAGAAGACTTATAGTGCATCCCAACTCTCTCCATGTGGTATGCAAAGCAGAATTTTTAAACCTATCTACATGACGGTGTGCATTCGACAAAATCGCCCTAAACATTAGCTGCTATTAACGTGAAGAACCACAAGCTAGTCATTTATCTTTAACCTAAGGGTCCGGTCTTGGCTTACCCCTCCTCTTCTCGACACACTCGAGTTTAGGAGTAGCGCTTGATGGGGCTCGCTCACGGCACATGGGTTTAGAGATAATTGACCGAGCTGTTTAAGTTTGACTAGATCCATACGAAGTAGACTATAGGAACATGCATTCTTATTAATGTTTGGACCTAGATACCGAGTCAAGAAACCTATATCTAGGGGCTCTAAGCACACAAACAAAGTAAAATAAAGGCGAAAAGCACAAAACATCAGAAAACAAAGAAAAGAAGGCGGTAGAAAACACGGAAAACAACGATGAGGCCCCCATGTGAACAGACACCTGGGCACTGGACCTCATTGTGAAGAGTAGAGTCCTGTTAATTATTACATACCAAAGTTGTCTCTCTCTCACCATAAATTACAGAAATAATCCTAAGTGTTCCTAAACCTATCTAATCCCCATCTCATTGCTTCCTTGATGCTCTCTCCAAGTGGTCATGAGGTGAAGACCACCCTCCTCCAAGCTCGGCTGCCTTGGCCTCCTAAGAAGCCATCCTCGCGTGGCGGCGCCCTCGCATCAAAGTCACAAAAAGATTGCATTAGTATAGCTCAACCAATCAAAATAGAGCAGATATAAAATAATCACAATAAATGAATCAATCAATAGAGCATGGTGATTAATGACAATAAAAATGGCTGCTCACAAAGTCAATGATGAATCAAAAAATGTACACAAGAATGACAAAATAAATTAGGCTATGCTCATTGCTCCCCGGTAACGCGCCATCTGATAACAAGGATATTCCTCAAGGGTCACCATGAATAATATAAATAAGTTGTCGCCGAGGCGACCACTCGCAGAATACCAGTGTTAATCAGCAATTAACCCACAATAAAAGAATGAATAAATTAAGTCCGAAAGTGTGAATTAATCTTTATTACTCTACCACAAAATGTATAGTGAACAAGCATGTAGAGGTCGAACCACAAAGAACAATACAAAATGCATAAGCCTACAATGTGCATCTATCACAGAGTCATCCATGTGTGAAGCCTATTTATGTGGGTTTTTGAATTTTATATTATATTTAATTTAATTTAATTTTTTTCAATTTTAGGATTTTGTATATTAATAAAGATATATATAAAGGGATACATATATATATATTCTTTAGAATAAGGGATATATATAAAGGGGTGCTTTAATTTTTATAAAAATACTCAAAAATAGTCAAAAATTCAGAGATCAAGTCTTTTTGGTATTTTCATCATTTGTTTTACTTTTTTGGTGATTTTTGGGTATTTTTTTAGATTGTTTATGGTATTTTTAACTGCTGAAATAGGGGAAAACAATGAAATAGGTACTGGCTGTAAGTAAAATAGGGAATCAAAAATAGCAAACAGCCACAAAACTTTTCCACATTATTTTTCTAATAAAAATAGTAAAAGATAGAAGAAATAGGAACTGAGTTTACATTTTTCTGGTTTTTCTTTCATTTTATATATTTTTTGAAGTTTTTGTGTATTTTTCGATTTTTAAGGTTTTCCTTTTGAGATTTTTAGGGATTTTTGGAGTGACACTAAAATAGGTCAAAATACACACCAGGGAATTTTTTTGTAATTTTTAGAGGACTTTTAATATTTTTTGGTATTTTGTAAGCTAGACAGTAAATAAAAAACATATTTTTGATTTTTAATAAATGCAAAAATATAACCAAATCAAAAACCAAAAATATGGCGTGCAAGGGTACACTAACAGGAGCTTAGATCCATTTTTACAAAATTTTTCAGGGAAATATGAAGCACAAAATAAATGGACAAAGCATACAAAAAATACATGGCCTGGCAGGGGTATTTTTGCAAATAAAATAATTGACAGGGGCATCCATGCAAAAATCACAATAAAAATGAATGTGTACTTTTATTTTCAGGGCCATTCTATATTTACAAAAACACGGCGGGGGTTTAAGTGCAAATTTCACGCGCCTCACGTGGGGACTACACGTGAGGCGCGGAGGGACTAAAACACAAATATAGAAACATTAAGGGTCCTTCTACAATTTATACAACTTATTTACAACTTAACCTTTTATTTTTGGTATTAAACTATAAATACAAAAAGCAGGGGGCTAGATGTGAAATTTACCCCTAATAGGCGTGCGATCCGACAGTTGGACCGCTTCCACTTGCCACGTGTCGTGCTCCTGTCGGCCTATGATGATTCGCAGATGACGGTGCAGATTAGATTAGCCTCGCTGATCGGACGGTCGATGCAGCGCTTCATCTGACGGCTCTGGTTCGATCTGGGTTGACTCCTTTGATCTGACGGTGCTGGAGGTGCTTGGAGGAACAGGGAAGAAGCTCGCCTCCAGCGTGCTTCGATCGTGCAGCGTCGGCTCCTCCGGGCATCTCCCTCACTTCTGACGCGCCCTGCTCGTAGCTGACGACCTTCCGCATCTCCTGAAGGTCCCATCATGGCTCCTGGAGGTCCGAGTCGCTCGGACGAGGTCCGAGAAGTAGGGGACCTCCAGGAACCTCTCCCTGGCTTGAATCGAGCCCAGATGGGGCTCTTCCTTCGTTTGACCTGCATAGGAAGAACCAGGGGAGCGAGGGCTACCTCCTCCACCCAGGGTTTTGAAGATTGGCAGCGAGATGGAATGAGGCGGAGGGGCTCCGACGAACGACAGAGGTGGAGCCCCGATTCGCGAAGACCAGAGGTCCTCGGTTGGTCAAAGGCGATGGATAGATGGAGAATGCGATGAAGATTGAAATGGGGTGTACGTGGCGGTCGGAGACAGTTGATTTCACAGTGAAGAAGTCGCTGGAGCGGAGCTCCGGCGAACTTTGAATTTGGGATTTTAAGCTACAGGGATTAACTAAAGACTAATCTAACAATGGGAATTAAAAACTAACATTAAAACCTAACTAAAAAGTATAAAAGGGACAACTCTTATACCTGGGGGCCACCAGGGAGCAGGGCGGACGCCGGAGCTCCGCCGCGTCAAAATTCTCCTTCCTCCGGCCGATGCAAGTGGTTGGAGCACTCCCCCTGTCACGAGGAACGGTCCAGGAACAAGATCAAGGCTTTTGGTTGGAATGAAATTGGCCAAATTCGAGGAAGGAGGCGGAGCTACTTATTTATAGACATTGGCATGGTGCCTTATTGACCGGCGATTATTACATGATCCAATGAGTATCAGATTGATCCAAAGAATCGGCGGGCATCAGTGATGATTAGAGTTCATCTCTTGTGAAGGAAGTATCTTCGATTGATGGATGGTGTGCTCAGGAAAAATGGGAGAAGACGGGCAGAAAGACAGGCCACGTCACATCGGGCGGCTGGGGGAGCAGTTGACCGAGCGATCAACTGTTGACGGCCTGTGATTGGTCCAAGTCAGCCGCTAGACGCCAAAATAGGAAATTTTATTAGAAATTGATTTATTTGTCCTTGTAAATGATTTTATTAGGATTTTCTTATAAAATAAAAAATGTGTATTATTTCATGTGGTATTTAATTTTGATTTTTATTGAATTTTTCGATGTGTTTTATTATGGTTTTATTTTAATGGTGTATATATGTATGTATTTATATGTATTTCGTGTATTTTATTTTTAATTTGTTTATTTTATTTTATTGTTTTATTGTTTTATTTTATAAATTTATAATTTATTTTTGTGAGTATAAAGGTATTTTTATTTAATTTTTAGGAGTTTGTTTACAATTTTAAATAAATAGGTATATGCATATGTAAGTATACTTATAGGTATTTTACCTATATATTATATACATTTTATTTATTTGATGAATTTTACTTGTTTTTATTTTGAATTTGTATTTTTAATAAGCTGTACATACTATATTCATTATGATAAAAATATAGATGAATAAAGAATAAAAGAATAAAATCCCTTTTTATTTATATACATATAGGTAGCATAAGTATTTTGTCTATGTGGCTCATAGACTTATTTTAATTTACAAATTATTTTTGGTTTTCTTGAACTTTTAATATTTGCATGTATTATATACATTATTAACAAGATTCTAAAAATATAAATTTATAAAAATAATGAATATTGAATAGAATGAATACTTTAATCATTCCTATATACAAGGTGGGCCAAAAACCTAACTTCCATAGATGGACTCCAAAAATTATGAAACTAATTTTATTAAATAGTTCTTGGAAAGCTATCTACAATTAGAGGTGAGTTTGGGTGATTTGGAGTTTTTATTTGCAAGATATGGGTCTGTGAAGTTCAGATTTTTGCTTTTTATTCTGTGTATAAAATGTACACTGAGTATTATTTTTACACAAACTCAATTTTGTATTTTTATTTACATTATTATCTACAACTTTCATGAACAAAGTTTCTTTATTTGATGAATAAATAATTATGTACAAAATAGGTGTCAAAAGTGCATAAATATATGCATGAATAAATGAGGTGTTTATTGTACACTGCCCCTGTTGAACACGAATTTGCAGAGGTCGTGTTGACTCACAAGGCGAATCAACAGTCGCTGATTTGACCTCCAACGAAATCCGAGATTCAAACAACAATTAACCCACAACAGATAAATCAAGCAATGAAAGTAAATGTGCGGATTTAAAATTTATTATAACTCTACAACAAGATGTGTATAGGTGCAAGTATGTGTAGAGGTCGAACACAGGGAGCAGACAGGTAGAACAGGGCAAAAATGCACAAAATGTGTGAATGTGATCAAATTGTCTACTATGCTATTTTTTGTGGGTTTTTAATTTTATAATTTTTTATTTAATTTTTTTAATTTTCTATTTTTGTATTTTGGTTTTTAATTTTCTGATTTTATATTTTCTGTTTATATTTTATATTTTTTTATTTTCTTTTTCAATATTGGAATATATGAACTATGTAATAAAAGGGAGAAAGAGGTATTTATAAAAATAGATAAAAATGTTCAAAAATTAGCAAATAAAGTCTTTTTGGTCTTTTTATATTTTTCTACTGTTTTTGTGATTTTTGGGTAATTTTTAGAATGTTTTTGGTATTTTTAATTAGCAAAATAAAGCGAACAGTGAATAAAATGCAAGGCTGAAACTTAAAATGGAGAAATAAAATAGAAAACAGTAACAAAAATTCTCCAAGTTAATTTTCAATGAAAGATAATGAAATAAGGAAAATTTGGGCACAAAGTTTGTATTTTTACGGATTTTGTAGAAATTTTAATATTTTTATAGAGGTTTTTAGAGTTTTGTGATTTTTTGGAGTTTTCTTTTGTATTTTTTAATGATTTTTGGTCTGGAGCTAAAACACACTACAAGAAACAAAATATATTTTTTTGGGATTTTTTGGAGGTTTTTTATATTTTTTAGGTATTTTAAAATGCAAACAGTGCTGAAAATGGATGTTTTTGATTTTTCATAAATATAAAATGCAATAACTATGGAAAATAAAAATATGGTGATAAAATACTATGCAACAGAGACTTAATGTGATTTTTGTGGATTTTTTGGGGTTTTATAGAAGCATGCAAAAAATACAAGAAGCAAAGAGAAAAAGCACACTGCCAGGGGTATATGCGTAATTATCAGAAAATCCAAGGGCCTGTGCACAATATTCCAAAAAAATAATAACTAAATAAACTTTTTTCTAGACGAATTAATCAATACCCAAATGCGCGAGGTTGATTTTACAAAAACGCCAGGGCGCACGTGACATGCACGCACGCCTTGCTGGGTCTTCAAAGGAATTATACAAACATCTGGGGGGCTGTGTCGCAAATGTTTCAAATATTTTACACAGCAGACAAAAATTTTGATCTAAATTACTAAATCCAAAAAAATCGCCGGGGTTAGTTCGCAAATTACCCAGTCAATAGAGTGCATCCTACGGCTGGAGGGAGATTACTTATGCCACGTGGCGCCCTACAGCGCGCCGATACCCCTTCGCGTTTACGGCCAAGATTAGATCGGCTTTGAGGTGATCAACGGCTGAAGTCACGTGGCATCCGACGGTGGCTGTACGCCACGAAGAACCGGCCAAGATCGACGGCTGCTGCTTGATGGGGAAGAACGGCGAAGGAACTCGCCGCCGGCGAGTCAGGTTCGGCTTAGATCCGCTCCCCGATGACCGTTTCAGTCTCCAAAAAAACTCGCAGAGCCTCCTGGGAGCTTCCTCAAGGGGAGCAGCGACATCAAAATGGCCGGAGTCGGTCGGGGCTCTACTGCGGAGTTGGCGAAGGGGAGGGCCTCCAGGAGCTCGAGCTGCAACTGAAAAACGAACCCCCGAGGGGTCCTGAGCGCCTGGGACCTGCAAAAAGAGTGCGAGAATAAACAGTGGGCAGTCCCAAGGGTGCCACAAGGTGCGGTGAAGCGTGAAGGGTGCGGAGGAGGTTCACCGGAGTCAGGCTCCGGCGAACTTCCAAATGGGTTGATTTAAGCGAAGGAGAGCGGCTCAGTACGAACAATAGAGGTCTGGATAAGGTGTGGGGGTTTAAATGCGATTAAAAACAACAAAAAAAACGAATAAAACAAGTTCGAACGGATGGACACCGTGAACAAGGACCTCAACGGCCAAGAATGGCCGGAGGTGGTGGAGCACCGCCTCGGCCCTCGCCTGGGCCCCGCGCACGTGCTGGAGGAGGGCTGTCACCCCTCCGGTCCGGAGCGCGGCGAACTAGGGTTCAGATCTGGGTAGAAGAGGGTTCAAAGGGCTATGGGAAGTGACGGGTGGTTTTTGAATAGTTGGTCGAGTGGGCTCCTTCAACGAGGCGCACGAGGCGCGTCAGGCATCCGATCTCCGAGATAATCGATGGGCGTGCAAGATGGTGCAAAGGTGATCAAAAGTCGTGAAGACATCGACCTCAAATGGTGAAAGACGAGGCCGGGAAAAATCCACGAAGATGGGACAAAACCCATTTCTGACAGCAGCCAGACCTCGGTCAGAGAGTTGACCGAGGTCAACCAAGAAAGAAATCTGGTTGATCCACGTGGACCAACCAGAAAAAAAAACCTTGGTAAAAAAGCTTATAAATTCAATAAAAAATAGGAAACGAATTATTTAAATTTTGGTTATAAAATAAAAAATGTTTATTTTTTTAAAAATTATTTTATAGTGATTTTTATTTATTTTTATGAAATGTATTTTACAAGTTTCTTTTATACCCCTATATAGGTATATTATCTACATATTTTATTCTTTTATTTTTATTTTGTGATTTTAATCTATTTATTTTTGTTTATTATTTTATAAAATTATAAAATACTTTTATACACATAAATATATTTTTATTTTATTTTTCTGATATATTATGTACATTAAATAAAATGAAAGTGTAAAAAGTATAGGTATATTTATAGGTGAAGTACCTATGTATATGATATCTACAAGTATTTTTATTTGAGTTTTATTTACGTTTTTATTTTGATTATAATGTACATAAGTATTATAAGTATTATTTACAACATTATAAAATATAAAATTATAAAAATAATAAATAAATAATAAATTGAATATTTTATTCGGTACACTGTACAATGTGGATCCAAAACTCAACTTTCAAAACCGTAGCTCCGTCAAATGCGAAACCACCACCATTGGATAGATTATTTTATTCTATATACAATTAAAGGTGAGTATGTTGCATTTGGAGTTGTCAGTTGTGAGATACGGGTCTGGGAAGTTGGGATTCTGGATTCTTATTCAGACCATAACTTTTTATCTGTACATTATTTTTCTGTGAAATCAATTTTGTATTTTTCTTTATTTAATTATCTACAACTTTCATGTACAAAGTTTCTTTATTTGATGTATAAAAAGTGGAACCAAAAATAGGCCCCAAAATGAATAAAGAATGAATAGAAGGTATAGGTATTTTATCTGTACTTTGGCCCTTATCTCCCCCTACTTTATTCCTTGTCGACATATTCATCAAGATGCCTAGGTCTCGGGATTTCGGGTCATAAAATATTTACAATATTTTATTCTTTTTCTTTTCTTTTCTTTATTCTATAATTTTGGCATTAAAAATCGTATTTTATACAGTATTTACACACATATGCATAGATGCTAAAATGCATGAATTAGGCCTATTTACACGCATTTACTAGGGTTTTTCAGGCCAAAATGATAGAATAAAGATGATGAAACGTAGATTCATCAGCCCCTTATCTCCCCTGCTTTATTCCTTGTCGACCAATTCCATGCTGGCCTTGGTCTCGGGGTTAGGGTCATAAAATATTTGCAATCTTTTATTCCTTTTTCTTTTCTCCCCTTTATTCTATAATTTTGGCATTAAAACACCTTATGTAATGTACAATTAATACAATGGATGATGAATGCTATTATGTACAATTTGATGCTATTTAATGCATTTGCTGGGGTTTTTGAGGCCAAAATGATAGAATAAAGGTGATGAAATGGAGGTTCATCACTCCCCGGAAGAGTAATTACCAAGAACTAGAGAGTGTAGCTGCAAATTATCCAAGGGTGGCACGTGCGTAGCACATGCCTCTGGTCAGTGGACTTGAAGCGCGAATATGAGGAAGGTCCATGGGCTCTTTGCAAATTCTCCTCCGCGGCACATGACCTTCACGTGGAAAGGTGGTGCGGCTGGAGGCTTGGGACGGGGCTCCACGTGTTGTGCTTTCGTGCCTCGGGGATTTCCCAAGGCTTCTGGTCCGTGTCCGAAGCTGATCGATAAATCTTAACCGTCGACGAAGTTAGATCCAATGCCTGATGCTTTTGAGTTGAACGGACGGTCCGATCCTGTTGTCTGGTTGATCGAATGGTGTAGAGGGGCCGACACACGGCCGGACGTCGGTTGAAGAGTGGCGCAGCGAAGCTCCGACGATGAGGAGGAAGCAGCTGGAGGATGTTCGTTGCTGACATTGTCGGTGGAGTCGTCATGGCGATGGCCGGTAAAACAATGTTGGTGAAGTCGTAGAAGGGCGGCAAGGACAGGCGGAGATGTCCGTCGTTGGTGATGGTGATGGAGTCGGAGATGGTGTGAGTGGTGGAGAAGAAGGCTAAGGCGTAGCACGATGGCGGAGCTTTCGCGGAAAGCTCGGAGGTGAACAACGACGCGGGTGAGGATGATGGCCGAGGGAGCGAGAGATGATCGAAGAGGGAGCTTGCGTGGTTTCTCGGAGGTGGAGAGATGAAGCGGAGTGTGAGGGTGTACCTGGACGGAAAAGGGCTCGACTGCGACAGGTGGCTGGAGCCGGAGAAGTGCCTGGAGGAGATGCTGCGACGAGGGCGAGTGCCTCGGATCACGCCGATGAGGGAGTACACTCGTGGGCTGTCACCACCGGAGAAGGAGCGAAGCAAGTGTGGTGGAGGGCCGCTATGCGACGACGGCTGATAGACCCTCGGATCTCGCTGTGAAGGCTCCTCGCTGGCGCTGTCACCGCGACGAGGTGATGCTTACGTGCAGTCGACGGATGAGGAACGGGAGAGGCGTCGAGGCCTCTTAAATAAGAGAGAGAGGGACGTGGCCGGCGCGAGGATAACAGAGAGGGGCGGTAGTTGCGCAGTTCATTGGCGGAGGATTCGGAGGTGGTTGACCGTTGACGACAATGGCGGGGAAGGTTGCGGAGGACTCGGAGAAGGGGGCGCGACGGTTGAGGGGTGCGGGAGGTAGGAGATGCGAAGGAACCGTTCGATCAAAGAGAGATGGAACGGTTGAGATCGTGCCACGTGGTGAAGTGGAGAGAGGTTGGGCACGTGCAGGGCACTTGCCATGGAGGCATGTGCGACGTACGTGCGTCTTTATACATTTTTTTATAAAAACGATATAAAAAGGGGCGAAATGGCAACCTCTGGGGCGGCCACGTGTCAGCACCAGAAAAAACGAAAATAAAAGATTTGTAAAATAAAAAAGAAATAGTAAACGACCTCAGATCCAAAAAGTTCCCTTACGAAAAATGCTCGTCTCGACGAGATTTACAACTTTCATGAAGACATCAAAGCCAAAATCGTCAAAATGTAAAAAGTGAATTTTTGGGGTATACCATGTACATAAAATACTAGATTTTTGGTTTTCTAATTTTTTTGTCATTTTTTAGACCAAATAAAAATCCGGAAAAATATGGAGAAATCAAAGATAAATAAAAGACATCTAAATCTATTTTTTTGGATTTTTATTGATTAAGAAAGTATGTACATAAAATACGGGTCAAAAACTGCTAAAATATAATGTACAAAAGAGACCCAAAACCCAACTTTCACATACGAGCTCCGATTCACTTGAACTTGGTTTTGTTTTGAAGATAATTAAATGTGCATAAGTTCAAAAGTGACTAGGATCAAATCGGTCATTGGATGGGGAAGATATGGGCTTTAGTCCGAAAATCCTGAAACTAGGGTTTGGGGTTTTTGGTTCACTTAACAGGGTTAGTGATTTTTTTGTATTTTTCATTTATTCTTGTTAGTGATATGTACACAGTGGAGGTGGCTTTTGTATCATTCGGAGTTAGTATGGAGGAGTTAAAAATCCGGGAAATTAGGCGATTTACAGGTCAAATATGGCTTGGATTTTTGGCTTCTTATTTTATGCAAAAATTATGGATAAAATGCGACTCTTATGAAAACATGCATGAATGCTAATTATGCAGAATAAATGCAGAAATGTTGATGATTTTGAGGGAAGTGAGCTTAATTAATGAGAATTAGAGTGATGAATCCGAGATTCATCACACGCACACGTATGAATGCTAAGATGCGGGAATTAAGGGTATTTACATGCATTTGCCAGGGTTTTTGAGGCCAAAATGATAGAATAAAGATGGTGAAATGTGGATTCAACATCCCCCTATACTTTGCCTTTGCTAGTCCCTAGCAAACACTTATGCAATAAGTGTAGAAAAATAAAGAAAAGAAAAAGAAGAAATGTTGATTGAATTTAATTGTCAAACTTGCCTTCACAAAATCAAAGTTTAGAGCTTAAGTCGGACCTTTGGAATTTTAGTGCGGGCGGAACCTTAATGAGAACCGGATTTGAAATCCTACAGCCTTCGAGAATCCCAAAAATCTGCTCAAGTCTCCTCGATAGCCAGGTCCGAAATATTTCAACTCATACGCAAACCCTTACGACTATGAATCTGACCCGTACAATGTAAGTGATGGTGGCTCTCCCCAACTGAAATGACGAAGAGGCTGGCTTCTCCAATATGACAACCCAATGATTCCCCAATCCAACAACTCATTCCTCAAAGAGCAGGGTATTCCCTTCTAAGTTTCAAGTGACAACTAACCCAAGAGGAGGGGGTGAAGAGAAGAATGGACGGTAGCCAGTGTAGCTACCTATCCTAGGATGCAAGACCAGTGTAGTCAAGTCATCCTACTGCAGGCTCACATGGTTTGACTTTGAAGCATAAGCTTGCTTATTTGACTTTACACATATGTACACTCCGACAGGCTTTTTTTTTATTTTTGTACAGGCCTGTCCACTTTTCTGGAGGTTTTGCTTTTGCATTTTTTTGGAACACTATATACAACAACATTTACATAAGGAGTTTTCCTCTTGGGCCAGTAGACTATCCCCTCTTTTGAAGCTTTATTGCAACCCACGATCTCCTATCCTCGAAACTCATCATCACTGGATGGGTCGAGGTGCACTTCCCTCCCTAGAGGAGGACAAGTGTTCCACCTGTGTGCGTCTCATACCGGCAAATCCAACCCCCTCACCACTCCAACAAAGTTGAGCCAAGTGAAAGGTGCAGGTATCCAAGTTAGGTCATTATCAACAAGAGTTGTACGTGTGCTCCGAAATACTCTACTTAGGCAGTCAAGAATCCATTGAACCAAGTCTCGTAATCCCCAAAGAATTAAGTCAACTAGACCTTAAGTACCTCAATTCCAGCTCCTATAAGGTTCCTGTTAATTAGGTAGATTTAAGTTCCAACCAAGCTCCAATCTTCAGATTTTACTTAGACTCGTTCAACTATCAAACTCAATCCGAAAAATGCTCATGATATGCAAATGCTATGCAGAAAATATTTTTGTGATGCAATTTTCAAAGATTTTGAACTTTTTATGGATTTTTGAAAGATGATGCATATGTATTTTTTTTAGATTTTTCAAAAAGATTTTTTAAATGTTTTTGGATTTTACTTTTGCAAATGTTTTTTGGATTTTTTTGAAAACAACAGGCTTTGGCTAAAAATTGGGTGCAAATATTTACACGGGGATGCACTTTATATTTACAAGAAGTGGATTTTTAAGATTTCATAGAGGGTAAGTGGTCAATTTTATATATAAAGAATTTAAGGTGAGATGTATGTATTCCTCAAACTTATTTGACAAATGTATTTCAAACAATTTTGAAAACTACAGTCCAAAATAATTTTTACAAACAATTTTTACAAACATGTACACGCATTTGAAAATAATTTTGCAAAGGTTTCTCAAACAGTATAGATAGATTTTTCAAGATATCTTTGCAACCATTTTTCAAACCATTTGCAAATCATTTTTCAAACATTTTATTTCACACCAAGAAAATAATTTTACACTCAAAATGTTTTTACAAAGGTTGAAAACATGTACAAAATAGTTTTCAAAAGATTTTTCACACAGATTTTCAAACTATTTTTCAAACATTTTGCGGAGAATATTTTCACCTGATTTATTAATCAGTAAATACAAATAGAATCTGAGGAGTATAAACATCTTTTTATTAAAGTTTTTATGAATTTTTAAAACTATAATTAGCCATAGTTATTAGTAAAAATACGAAAGTACGAGTTATGGCTAAAGTATATACGGAGTATATACGACCCCCCTATACTTAGCTTGAGCTATGTCCTCATAGATCGGAGAGAAAAGAGACGACATGACTCATACTAATTATAGGAAAGCCTAAAGAATAAATAAAGGAATAAATGAACGAATGGGAAGTCGACCGTCCCCCCTATACTTAGGATCAAAATAATACTAAGTATAGCAGACTGTACACAATGCAGGGAGGTCAAGGGTGGGAATGAACAAATCATACACCAATTGTCTCCCCTATACATAGGGTCAGATATCCCTATGTATAGACAAGAAGAGGAGACCATAGAGAAGATCAAAGAAGATAGGAAAGGAAAAGAAGAAAAGAAGAAAGAAGAAAAACTCAGTGTGTGCACCCCCTATACTTGGGATAAGATGTGTCCTAAGCACAGCAAAATCATAAGATGACGGCGGGGTGACATAAATAATGAAAGAAAGAATGAATGATATAGACAAATGGATCTGTACAGAGGAAGATAGAAGTGATAATCATGTAAGAGACGTATAAGTTGTGAGTCAAAGAGCACGTCTCATACCAGATGAATCAGGGGCAACATCAACGGTCAGCGGGTCATGATCAAGATATGGTTTCAAGCGCTGACCATTGACTCTAAAGGTGGAAGATGATGAAAGTTCAGATATATCAATGCTCCCATTATCATGCACCTTCCGGATCACATATGGTCCTTTCCATTTACTTTGTAGTTTCCCTGGGAATAATTTCAACCTAGCATGAAATAGCCATACTTGCTGATCTGGCTCGAATTGTTTATGGCTGATTCGGGAATCGTGTCATACTTTCACTTTTTCCTTATACTGTAGGCCATTTGAGAAGGATGTATCTCTTAGTTCTTCCAGGGCTTCCAACTCTGCTTTCCTCTGTTCTCCAACACTCTTGGGATCGAATAATAGCTCTGTAACTGCCCAAAGTGACTTATGCTTTATCTCCACTGGCAAATGGCACGACTTGCCATAGACGAGACGAAAGGGAGATGTCCCTAATGGTGTCTTGAAGGAAGTCCGATAGGCCCACCAGACCGAGTCCAAAAGTAATAGCCTACTTTAAAAATATATCTCATAAAATTAATTAAAAATCATAATAAAATACTACATAAAATAATAAATATTTTTTTATTTAATAACCTAATTAAAATAATATCGTTTATTATTTTTTATTGATTTTACAAAATAATTTTCAGAGGTTTTTCCTGGTTGGTCCACGTGGACCAACCAGGTGGTCAGGACTGTTGACCGAGGTCAACAGTCTGACCTTCACCTCTGGATGTGTCAGAAACCTCGTTTCTTGCCTATTTCTCCCTTTTTTTGAGGCTACCCATTGCATCCTTTCATGATCAACCCTTCTTGACTTTTCTTCCCCAGAGATCGAGGATGCCCGCCCAGTGTTTTACTCGGACTTTAGATCATCGCAGTGACCGCAATAGCCTTGTTCTTCTCGCCCGCCGTCAGTACTACAAAACCAAGCCCTTGACTTCCATTTGAATTTGAACCGCAATCCATCCGAATCTTTCCTTCCTTGACCTCGCCAGAGCTTCCTGGAGGTGACAGCTCCGAGTTACCCTCTTCAAGGCGGTGGATACAACAAGATTTGGGTGTGTTCAACCCCACCTCCGGCGACCTTCCATCGAGGTACATTCCCTCTGGCTCCGGCCACTGAGGCTGTTCATCCATTCCATTTTCACCTTAGTTAAATTCCTCGTAGTCTTAGGAGTAGTTAGATCCCCATTTCGCGTTTAATCAACCATCGATTCGCTTTATCGACTCGCCTCGCCGGAGCAAGCTCCGGCGAGTATCCATCTCGCCGATCACGCCTTCTTGAGAGCCACAGGAGGTCGAGGCATTTTGCCTTCGACCTCGTTAACATTTCCTGCAGGTCCAAGAGCCATAGCGAGCCCCTGGAGGCAATTTTGAAGGTCAGCCGAGGTTCCTGGAGCCCCTCTGCTCCGCCGACCTCGTGCCGCTTCTCCGAGCTCCGCCGGAGAGTTTTGTCGCCCTCAGCATCTGGAGGAGGACCAGAGGATCCCACTGAGCCATTTTGCTGCTCAAGACAGTGCCAGAGGAGGAAGAAGAAGATCAGGGAAGCTCGTAGGCGGTGAGTTCTTCCCTGTTCTTCGTCATCGTCTTTCAGCCGTCCGATCACCGGCCCAGTCCAGATTCCACGTCGACCGTTGGATCAAGCCTGAGCTCCACCGCGGATCTTCTCGCGAGGATCTAATCCTAGCCATCTCGGTCGAAGCGTCATCGCGCGTGCAGGGCGCGCTACGTGTCAAGTGAAGAACTCAGTGCCGTTCGATCTCCTCAGCGAGGGTATTTTGCAAAGCCACCCCCGCTATTTTTGTAATTTTATTTTAGTCCTGAAACTTTTATTAGTAGTTTAAATATTTTGTAAAATTAGCACTTAGGCCCTCGGATTCTAGAAATTTGCACATAGGTCCTCTGCCACGTCACCTCACGTGACATGTTCACGTGAGGTGTGGGCATTTTGTAAGGAGGCCCTCGGACCTTTAGTTATTTTGTTTCAGTACCAGAACTTGTAGATCAAGTGTTAAACTTTTGGAAATATTGCATATTAGCCCCCGAAGGTTTTTGGAATTACTTTTAGGTCCTGCCAGGCGCGTGCAAGTCACGCGCCCTGGTGGGTATTTTGTGCTGACACCCCTGCGGGTCTGCTAATTTGTATTTACTCCAATAACTTTGATAATTAGTGTAAAATTTTGTGGAAAATTGCTTGTATGCCCCTGGACTTTTATGTATTTGCACTTACACCCCTACTAGGCTGTGACATTTGTGCTTGCTTGATCTATTTAATTAAGGAATCAATTTTAACTCGAAAAATTCCACAAAAATTATCCTAAGCTCCTGTTGACTTGTACTTGCACGCCATATTTTTAGATTTTAATTTTGTTGCATTTTCATATTTATTAAAAATAAAAAACATGCATTTATTTCACTGTTTGCATTAGAAAATCCATAAAAATTATAAAAACATTTTGAAAAATTCAAAAAAAAATATTTTGTTTGTCTTATCATATTTTAGTGTCAGTCCAAAAACCACTAAAAATTTCAAAAGAAAAAACTTAAAAATTCGAAAATACTCAAAAAACTTCTAAAAAATCTTAAAAATTATAGAAAATCCCAAAAATTGCAAACTTAGTTCCTGTAGGTTCTATACTATATTCTCTTTGTTTTAAAACTGATTTGGGAAAATTTTGAGATCATTTGATATTTTTCCTTCCCATTTTAGTTTCGGACAGGTTGTTGATTCACTGTTTGCTTCATTTTAGTATTTAAAAATACCAAAAATATTTTGAAAAATATCCAAAAATCACAAAAACAGTAGAAAAGTTCAAAAAGACCAAAAATATTTTATTCCCTGATTTTTTCCTATTTTTACCTATTTTTATATATATCTTATCCTCTCTTGCCCTATATTATGTATATATATTCATATATTGAAAAAGAAAAGATAAAAATATAAAATATAAAAAGAAAAATACAAAATTAGTAAAAAGAAAATCAAAATACAAAATTAAAAATTTAAAATAAAAAAATATAGAAATCTAAAACCCACAAAAATGTTTGCTTTTCATTAGTGTAGACAACACTTCACATTCACTCACGATCTTTTTTGATCTACCCTATTTGCGCCCTGTGTTCGAACTCTCTGCATACTTGCTTGCTATACATCTTTTGTGCAGAGTTAAAAATAAATTTTCACTCCACATTTATTTCTTATTGATTGATCTATAGTGTGGGTTAATTGTTGATTGAATACGGGATTTTGTAGTGGTCAACACACCGACTGTTGATTCGCCTTGTGAATCAATACGACCGCTCGAAATTTCGTGTCTATCAAGGATCCATCTGGTTAACCTGGCCTTGGCATCCTTCTTCGACATCAAATACCGAATGGCAGTGTGATCTGTAAATATTGTCACTCTAGATCCAAGAATGTAAGATCTGTACTTATCCAAAGCAAAGACTACCGCTAGCATCTCTTTCTCAGTCACTGTGTAATTCCTTTGAGCTGCATCCAAAGTCTGGCTAGCATAGTGTATGGCATAGGGTAATCCATCCCTCCTCTGTCCAGACACAACCCCAATGGCATAATCAGAAGCGTTCGTCATGATCTCAAAGGGAAGAGACCAATCGGGTGGCTGAAGGTCAGGAGCCTCGACAATTAAATTCTTGAGAGTCTCAAAGGACTTAAGACACTTATCATCTACAAGGAACTCGGTGTCTTTAGTCAATAAATCTGTAAGCGGTCGGGCAATTCGACTGAAGTCCTGAATGAACCGTCGGTAGAAACCGACATGCCCCAGAAAAGACCGCAACTGTTTCAGATTGGACGGTGGATTGAGTTTTCTAATGATATCTACCTTGGCCGGATCAACCTCCATGCCCCTGTTGGAGATGATGTGACCAAGGACCATCCCCTGAGTCACCATAAAGTGACTCTTCTCCCAAGATAGTACAAGGTTTACCTCTATACAGCGCTGAAGCACTCAGTCTATTCAGTCAAGACAAGCATCAAACCCATCGCCATAGACCGAGAAGTCATCCATAAAGACCTCCAAACAATCACCTATCATGTCCGAAAAGATGGACAACATGCACCTTTGGAATGTCGCAGGGGCGTTACATAGACCAAAGGGCATCCGTCTGAAAGCATACGTCCCAAATGGATAGGTGAACGTCATTTTATCCTGGTCTTCGGGCGCAATGGCCACTTGATTGTATCCGGAGTACCCGTCGAGAAAACAGTAATGACTCTTCCAGCTAGCCTCTCGATAATCTGATACAGAAATGGTAGCAGGAAATGATCCTTCTTGGTGGCCTCATTCAATCGTTTGTAGTCCACACAGACCCTCCAAGAAGTGGGTACCCGAGTGGTGATCTCCTCTCCAGGCTCATTCACAATTGTAGTGATACCCATCTTCTTGAGCACCACATGTAAAGGAATAACCCACTTGAAGTTGGAGATGGGGTAGATAAAATCAGCGCTCCACCATTTAGATATTTCGTTCATTACCACATCTCGAAGATTCGGGTTCAGCCATCGCTGGAACTCACACGACAGCTTAGCGTCCTCCTCGAGGTAGATGTGGTGGGAGCACAGGGCCAGACTTATCCCCTTGAGATCGGCCACGCTCCATCCTATTGCCTTGTGGTTTCTTTCAAGAACCTCAATCAGACGAGATTCTTGTTCTCTAGTCAAATCTTCTGAGATAATGACTGGGTGCATTTCTGGTTCACCCGCAAGGAATCTATACTTGAGTGACTGCGGTAAAGGCTTCAATTCTGGCTTGGTAGGAGCTGGAAAATCTGGCTTCTGGTATGTCTGCATGAAAGCAACCAGGTCTGTATGTGAGAACTCTCGCTGTATGTGATTATCTGACAGAGGGAACCCTGCTGGTGTATCTCTCATATGTATTGGCTCTCTCTCCATCCTATTTGTCGGCTCGTCTGGAAACAGACATGGCAAATATGCATTAAAATCCTTCCAATCAAAGTCTGCCTCGAGGGATATGAATCAGAACAAGCATCAATGTCACCATTCAGTAAGCAATTGTCAACCTGTATGGTCTTCTCTGCCAAGGGTGTGCTCTCCGAACTCTCGTCTTCCACAAAAGGTGTGTACTCTGAATCTGCAGACAAGGCGAGTGCTCGTGCTTCTGGATCTTCCCAAACTGCTTCATCATCGATCATCACAAAATCACACTCCTGGTGGATGTCTAACTCTACATCTGTCATCTGCCCTGCATCACTGTTTTGCTCCAAGCAGACTGAATCTCTCGCTCTGTTCTCGTCGACCGTCTCTATTTGTATACTCTCGCCCTCTACACGAAAGTAAACCTTCCCACTATCATGGTCGGTCACCGCTTTGGCTGTGGCCAAGAATGGGCGTCCTAATATGATGGGGGCATCTATCACTGACTCAGGGATCTCCATGTCCAATACTACAAAGTCCACGAGGAATTTCAGGCCCTGAATGGTAACAACCACGTCTCTCAACAACCCCTTCGGTCTCTTAATCGATCGATCAGCAAACTGAATGACTGTCCTGCTCCGAAGAAGAGGGCCAAATTCAAATCGGTCGAGTAAGGCTGCCGGAAGGAGGTTGATAGAAGAGCCTCTGTCTAATAGAGTACGATCGAATTGCTGCTCACTAATCTGGCATCTGACATAAGGAGCTCCTGCATCTGGTCTTTTGGCTGGCAGCTGGTTCTGAATGGCACAACATGTGGCACGCATGAGCACATGGATCTTTCCTCTGTTGTTCCTCTTCTTCCTTCATATGGTGGTTTTCTCCCTTAGATTCTTTTGGAAGAGGGGGATGTGCTCAAGTGCCTCTTGTAGAGTCAGTGTATCTGAAATCTATCTATCATCTGCTGGCTGAACTCTAACTGTTCTTTCTTTTTAGGATTTTCTGTTTTATTCCCCTTCACCGTACGAAGTGCTTGAGGGAAGGGGATGGATGCGCCCTCCTCAGACAGAGGGCTAGGAGAAAGTTTCTGGGCCTGTGAAGGACTGATATATATGCAATCATCATCATTCATCACACACGGACTCAGAATTGATGGAGAAACCTTTCCTTTATTCATTTTTTGGTCTTTTTCTCAGTGTCCAGAGATACAGAAAATGGTAGTACAGAAGGTTGGAATACAGATGGACTCAAAATGGGTGCATTAGCACCACCAAAAATATTCTTCTTTGCGGACTCAGCACCGCGCTCTGGTTCGTCATAAAAAATGGTGGCTTCAGCACCACCGTCTGCATATGGTAACACGACGGTCTCAGCTCCGTCGTCTGGAAGGTCATCCTTGGTGGCATCAGTACCACCGTCATCATCATTGTTGTTAGCAGCATCATCACCGCTTCTCTCCTTATCTGGATCTCTAGAATCTCCATGGTGTTGTCCCTCAGATGAGCTGCCTGAAGGATATGGAGAAATCCTCAAGCGCATCACGGAAGCGTGATCGTCGTATCGAATACGACGAAGAACGACTAGTCGTACTAGTTGTTCGGTGCAGCGGAATTTAAAATTTTTTAAACTGATGAAACCACATGATCCGAGAACCATTCTCAAATCGTTTCATCTATAACCACAGCAAGTATAACGCAATACCTCTTGAAGCGTGGTTGACCAAGTCTCTACGAGAAGAGACCTCCTGTCTCAAGTCCGATCATCGGAGTAACGACTTGCGAGTGCGGAGATGAGTCGCGGTGTCCTCGCAATCCAAGTTGATCCAAGCATGGTTGCTCCTGATCTCGTCGCACGAGATCAAACGTCTCCTTCGTGAGTGAAGCACTCCAAGAAGATAAAGAGCCACAAAAGAGTCGAAGCGGCAGCACGATGGCGCGGGCGTCGACGATTCTCTCCACCAAGGTAGACGACCACCAAGAAGAGAGGGAGAGAGAGGGCTGTCGAGTATGAGAAAGAGAGAGAGAGAGTTTGTGCTACAATAGCATGTGTAAAAAGAGAGCCATGCATGCCTCTCTATTTATAGGGTTTTGGGATCCATGGATCTCAATCCATGGGACACATAAAATCAATGGGTGAGATTGATTATGTTCATCCAATGGCTAAGATTGTTGTTGACAAAAAACAACAAATTTAGGTTAAAATATATTTGACAAAATCAAATATAATTCATTCCTAAATCAACCCAACAAATAAGGAGAGAAGACACATGGAGATTTCATCTCCATGTGCCTTCCAAGTGGGCGGCCACACATTCCATATTGGAATGGTGTGCCGCCCATGAGATTGCATGGAGATTGCAATCTCATGGAAATCCATGAGATTGCATATCTCCTTGCAATCTCTCTTATTTATTATGCAACAAATTTATTGGGTTTTATTCTTCAAAAATAATTCACAATTATCTTTGAGAATATTGCATTCTTGCCATGGAAAAATTGTGAATCATATTCACAACCCAAAACAACATATAATTCATATTGTTAATTAATTACACAATGTGTATCCAATACACATAATAATTAATCAACACATATAAATTATTATTAACTCTCTCTAATACATTATAAATCACATTTATAATATATTATGAATAATTGGATATTTCTATCCACATTATTCTTATCCAAAATAATTAAATCACATTCAATCATATTGGACAACTTCTCATACATCATGATAATTAAATCACATTTAATTACCAATTCCTCTTTGCTTAGATCTTATGGAATTGTTCTCAAACCATTTAAGAACAATGCTATTTCTCCTCAGATACTTGGAGATAAGGACAGGGCGATTGTATTGTTCCACGTATAGTGACTTGGATGTTGAGATCATATCTCAAATCCAGATCCTATGGACCTCCCACTGATGCTTGATCAAATCAAGACCGTAGACTTAATCTTCTCATTGCATCTGAATCTCATTCAGATCAATGTCCAGTTCATGGACTAAGATTAGGTCACTTCTCTAATGAGAGGAGTCACTAAAATCCAAACCTGTTTCATCACTCCCTCGGAATGGAAGCATCATGGTTATACAATCGTATATGATCAAATCACCCTTCAGGCATTCCCAATACCTGCACATCCTACATACTGGAAGACTCATGATCATTCTGAAGATAAAGATCACTTTTGCACTGTCATCTTCAGAGTTAGATCATTTAAGTTTCTCAATCTTGGTCATTGGGATTTGGTATAGATCATATGCTTTCACAAAGCATATATCTTACCTTCAAATTCATGTCATGCTTCCAAAGCACGACGACCATGCATGGAATTTGTTCAGTCCCAATACCTCATGAGTGAGCTCATGTCTCCCGGTTCACAAGTGAACCTGTATGATCCCTTTGAGAGATCGCATTACTCATATGTCCTAACATGCACACTAGCTTGCCAGTATATAGACCTTGATTAGGTCATCAACCTATTGGTCTGCCAAATGTACATACTCAGACATATAGCAATACATCTGTCTCTAGTCAGAGGATGCATGCCTATGTTGTGACAGTATTCAACGTAGTTCTTTGGTTATCTCGATCTCGTCAAGTCAACCCATTGACTTAACTAACCTGACACCTCTGAATCATTATTCCCATGCAGAGGACCTGCATCAAGAGGTCAGTCAGATATCAATCATATGAGATAGGATTGCCATCTCCTACTCAGACTGGAGATCATCACTTAATGATCATTTGATGATGCTTGATGAGTCCTCTATCTAACTCCTTAGATATTCATCCAAGCATCAGCCTCTATGATCCATCCAATGAATCAACAGCTGTATGATCATCAAGGTTGCCATGGTACATAACCCTTATTGTACAGATGGACCCTATAGTGCATTCATTCATTAATCTCTGAAAGGGAGTGAAAAATAATCAATAAATTTTATTGATAATTTATTCATTACAATAACATTTATTGTAGAAATGGTTCGCCCGGGGCTCACAGTGCTAACAATCTCCCACTAGCCCTCAGAACCATTCAGGTACAATCTTTAAACCCATACTCATTACATGCTGGTCGAAAACCTTCTGTGCCAGAGGTTTGGTAAGAGGATCAGCAACGTTGTCGGCAGAGGCCACCTTGGTGATGATGATGTCACCACGCTTTTGTATCTCCCGAATGATGTGGTATTTCCTTTCCACGTGCTTGCTCTTTTGATGCCATCTGGGTTCCTTTGCCTGGGCAATGGCTCCCGTGTTATCACAGAGTAACGAGATGGGAGTATCAGAGGAAACTATGCCAAGCTCCGGCACGAACTTGCGCAACCACACCGCCTCCTTTGCAGCATCCGATGCTGCAATGTATTCGGCTTCTGTTGTTGAATCTGCAGTAGTGTCCTGCTTCTTGCTTCTCCAGCTCACAACACCACCATTCAACAAGAACACGAACCTCGATGTCGACTTTCGATCATCTACATCCGATTGGAAGTCAAAATCTGTATATCCCAAGACTTGGAGATCACCATCTCCATAGACCAAGATGTAATCTTGCGTCCGTCTTAGATATTTGAATATGTTCTTTACTGCATTCCAGTGTTGTTCTCCATAGCAGGATTGGTAACGACTTACCACTCCCACTGCATGGCAGATATCTGGCCTTGTACACATCATGGCATACATTAAGCTTCCTACAGCTGATGCATAAGGACATCCAGCCATGGCCTTCTTTTCCTCAACAGTTTGAGGAGCCATTCCTTTAGACAGGTGGATACCATGTCTTAAGGGTAGGAATCCTTTATTAGAACTATCCATACGGAATCGTTCAAGAATCTTCTTAATGTATCCATGTTGTGACAATCCCAAAATCCTCTTTTCTCGGTTTCTGAATAGCTTCAGGCCTAAGATGTAAGAGGCTTCTCCAAGATCTTTCATCTCAAAGGTATGGGACAGCCAAATCTTTACACTGGTCATCATCCTTGTATCATTCCCAATGATAAGGATGTCATCTACATAAAGCACGATGAACACAATGGTGCTCCCACTAAGCTTCT
Organism: Ottelia alismoides; assembly: GCA_037367405.1. Lineage (NCBI taxonomy): Eukaryota > Viridiplantae > Streptophyta > Magnoliopsida > Alismatales > Hydrocharitaceae > Ottelia > Ottelia alismoides. The sequence continues at coordinate 228,884 of JAZKJV010010630.1, forward strand.
TGTATACACAAGGTTCATCAGGATTCTGCACAAAATCATAACTCTTTATGGTTTCGTCAAATCTGATGTTCCAACTACGAGAAGCTTGTTTGAGCCCATAGATGGATTTCTTTAGCGTGCATACTTTACCATCCTCTATCATGAAGCCTTGGGGCTGCTCCATGTAGATATCCTCCTCGAGGTATCCATTGAGGAAAGTCATCTTGACGTTCATCTGCCAGATGTCGTAGTCAAGATATGCAGCTATAGCTAGCAATGTCCGGATGGATTTAAGCATAGCCACATGAGAGAATGTCTCATCGTAGTCGATGCCTTCTCTCTGTGTGTAGCCCTTGGCTACGAGCCGTGCCTTGAAAGTCTCTACTTTCCCATCAGGTCCCCTCTTTCTCTTGAAGATCCATTTACACCCAATGGGTTTTACCCCTTTAGGTGGATCCTCTAGGGTCCATACACCATTCTTATGCATGGAGTCAATTTCTGACTTCATTGCTAGCATCCATCTATCCATGTCTTGATCCGCGAGTGCTTCATCAAATGAAGTAGGATCAATGTCAGTTTCACCTGACACATGGAATCCATCCTTTCAGGTGGTGCAACCACCCTCAAACTTCTTCGAAGAGGTATGCGTGTTTCATCTGTATTTATCTCTTCTGTTTCTGGTCTAGGAAGTTCAGAATCCTCAGGGGATTCAAAGAATTCCTCTACTTCATTATTGTCTTGACCTTTAAGGAAATCATACTCCAGAAACTTCACATCTCTAGAAACAAAAACCTTTTGGGTCTTAAGGTCATAAGGTTGGTATCCAATACCATCTTTAACATACCCAATGAAGTAACACTCACGAGAGCGAGATTCTAGCTTACTTGCGTCCACGTTCTTCGCATAGACCAAGCAACCCCAAACCCTCAAGTGATTAACACTAGGTTTGGTTCCATACCATAGCTCATGAGGAGTCTTAGGCACGGATTTGCTAGGAATCTTATTCAGTATATATATTGCAGTCTCTACTGCATATCCCCAGAAACTAAGAGGTAAATTTGCTTTATTCATCATTGAACGGACCATGTCCATGATGGTCCTGTTGCGTCTTTCAGCAACACCATTTAGTTGGGGGGTTCCAGGAGGAGTGAGATTGGAAACAATTCCATTCTCCTTAAGGTATTCCTTGAATTCATCTGACAGGTACTCGCCACCTCGATCAGATCGAATCCGTTTAATCTTCCTATCGGTTTGGTTCTCAACCAAAGCCTTGAATTCCTTGAACTTTTCAAAGGTTTCAGACTTATGACGTAGTAGGAAGATAAACCCGTATCGCGAATGGTCATCGATAAATGCCAAATAATATCGGTATCCATTTCGAGTCGCGGTACTGAAGGGACCACATACGTCGGTATGTATTAGGTCAATAATACCTTCGCATCTTGTAACCTTGTTACGGAAAGGCGTCCTAGTCATTTTACCCTGTATGTAATGTTTGCAAGTGGGCAAAGGTTGAGCCTGTAGAAAATCTAGAGGTCCATCCTTTATCAATCTATTGATCCTATCAACAGATAAATGACCAAGCCTTTGATGCCATATCTCATTTGAGATATTTTTATCCTCTCTAGATCTTTTAGGGTTTTTATTAGTGGTTGTCACATTCATAATACATTTATCAATGCACAATTCATAGAGTCCACCAAAAGTCAAAACACCATCCGCAATATATTTATCATAACGACTTATGACTAATTTATTACAGAAAAGGAAAGAATATCCGCTTCTAACAAGCTTAGATACAGATATTAAGTTCCTTCTGACTTCGGGTACATAAAGACATTCTTTAAGTATAAGGACTCTTCCACTAGATAATGATAGTCTACAAGTCCCGACGGCTACTGCTGCAACACTTGCATCAGATCCCATCTGGATGACTATCTCCCCTTCCTCAAGATTCCTAGTTTCCTGAAACAAATGCAACAAATTGCATACATGAACAGAAGCACCAGAATCTACAACCCAACTTCCTTCTCGTCCGATGAGAAAGCTAGTTTCAATGATGAAAGTAGATTTCATACCTACTGAGGCTTTACCTTTGTCTGTGGACTTCAGGTAATCTGGGCAGTTACGCTTCCAGTGCCCCGACTTCTTGCAGTGGTGACAGACGTCGGTTTTCTTCGACGCCATGAGAGTGGATGCACTGGAAGAAGAGCCAACACTTTGTACCTTCTTCTTTCTCTTCTGGGTCGGGCCCTTCCGAGAGCCATGCTTCTGACCGTGCTTCCCTTTGACCTGTGCAACCATTGCACTGCCACTGGGACCATCCTTCTTCATCACGTCCTCTGCGGACTTTAATGCAGCAAGGAGAGCAACACTTGTCAATTCCAATTTATTCATGTGGAATGACACCACAAAGTTATTGAAAGACTTGGGCAATGACAGCAGAATGAAGTCAGCTTGCATGTCTGCATCCATCGTTGCCCCAAGAGTCTCCAGCTCCGACAAGTACCCAAACATTTTGAGTACATGTTCACGGATCGAAGTCTCTTCCTGCATTCTACAGCGAATGAGGTCTTTCATAACATTGTACCGCAGAGTGCGGTTAATGTCACCAAACATATCCTTAAGATTATGCATTATTTCCTGACAGGTATTCATCTCCACATGTTGCTTCTGCAGAACATTGGAGAGAGAACCTAGGATATAACACCTAGCCAAGACATGATCTTCATCATACTTGTCATTAAATGCTTTTTCTTCCTTGGACTTAGGGTTCTCATGCTTGTCCTCGGATAGCACATAACTTATGTGCTCAGCAGAGAGAACAAGCTCCAAGTTTCGGATCCAATCCGAGTAATTTGGGCCGGTCAATTGGTTGACCTCTAGAAGCCTACTAAGTGGGTTCAAAGACTTCATTTTCTGAAATTAAGAATGCACTGTATTAGAATATAGAAATATATATTCAAATTTATAACATTTGATTAAGGTATTTTAAATCAAATTATTCTTGCATTGTCGACTTTGAAAGTTCATTCCCTTAATCACTTTCAAAGTAAGAGATATACTTACCGCTATATCTCTAGCAAGAATTGGGATCTCCTCTTTATCATTGTCACATCCCAATAATATGAGAATCTGTGACTCCAATAAAGAAAAGCAGGAACACATTCCAATTTGCAAGTCCAACTTGCAATTTCCCAATTCGGTCTTTAACACCCGAGCCCACCACCCCTAAGGCGACGTTGACCCGTTGTTAATTGAACCAACCGTCAACAGGAATAGTACTCGCTATGCGCAATCCAATATCGCCCCAATAATATGAGGATCCGATATTGGGGTCACTACGCATACGGCCTTACTCTTTCGAGAAGCAAAGAGTCCGATCCAGATGCGCTTGCACACAGAGCTGTCACTTCGGACAGGCGTCTCCCACATGCAATCCCTGGCGACGAAACTCTTCGCCTTGACGGGAGACCATGGATGTCACTTATGTGATCCTCCACCTCATATTCAAATTTTAATTAATTATCGTGAATCACATTCACATAATTAATTCTTCCAAGGGAATTATTAACTCTAATCATATTAGAGTATTTCAATTGGATATAATCAATTTAATCATATTAAATTAATTATCAATCCAATTCAATCAATCAAACTTGATTATTTTACTTGAATACATATATGGTAATATCTCAAAATACGTATTAATTCGAATTTTAATAATTAGAAAAAATACATCTTAATCCCTCGGACATTATCCCGTCCCTACCCGTTGTCATGGCCAGTACCGACGAGAGTGGGACGGACCACATACGTTGCAACCCGCAACCCCAATGCTCTCCGACTAGGCACCACATCCGCCTCGGGAAAGGATAATGCCAAATTGATTAATTTGTACTTGAGATGATCATCAGTTTTTCAAACGAAATTGTACCATATAGTAATAATCAAAATATTTTTGATTATAAGGAAATTTGCTAGACAAATTCCCAAATCCTATTCAAGCATCAAGTTTGAAAGATTGTGGTATCCAATTATGATTTAGATCACATCTTAATCAATTAATTGGTTGGGTCCAAGTCAATTAGGCAAATAATCATGTTTCAATATTTCACAAATATTTTCAAGATTATTTCACGAAATTAACAATTTAATTTCACTAATTGACAATTACTTGGTTCTAGATTAGGAATGCAATTTCAGTAATGACCCCTATTCACTAAAATTGACATATCTCAATCAATTTAAATCCAAATTAAGCAAACTAAATTTTCATAGATTGCTAACTTGATTTAGAACAGAACCTAAGTTGCACGCATTTCAAGGTAGATGATAACAGTAATTAACTCTTTAATCATGTTAAAATCTACTGTTCCCGCAACAGTGCATACATGTTCATTAAAACAACCATAACTTGAGCATACGAAATCCGATTTACGCAAACTCAGTTCCTATGGTTTCCTTATTTAATGGGGAACAAAATCCAATATTAAATTCGTGTTTAAACGATTTAAACAGTGCCGAATTTATTTACTAAACAGATCTGCGAAATCAAATGCGATGAAAACTTTCGCGACCTAAACGAACCCAAGTCGTCCTCGGTTTTTCGAATCATATTCGAAACCGTCGACCCAAGCTCTGATACCAGTTGAAGGATATGGAGAAATCCTCAAGCGCATCACAGAAGCGTGATCGTCGTATCGAATACGACGAAGAACGACTAGTCGTACTAGCTGTTCGGTGCAGCGGAATTTAAAATTTTTTAAACTGATGAAACCACATGATCCGAGAACCATTCTCAAATCGTTTCATCTATAACCACAGCAAGTATAATGCAATACCTCTTGAAGCGTGGTTGATCAAGTCTCTACGAGAAGAGACCTCCTGTCTCAAGTTCGATCGTCGGAGTAACGGCTTGCGAGCGCGGAGATGAGTCACGGTGTCCTCGCAATCCAAGTTGATCCAAGCACGGTTGCTCCTGATCTCGTCGCACGAGATCAAACATCTCCTTCGTGAGTGAAGCACTCCAAGAAGACAAAGAACCACAGAGAGTCGAAGCGGCAGCACGATGGCGCGGGCGTCGACGATTCTCTCCACCAAGGTGGACGACCACCAAGAAGAGAGAGAGAGAGAGGGTTGTCGAGTATGAGAAAGAGAGTGAGAGAGAGAGAGAGAGAGTTTGTGCTACAATAGCATGTGTAAAGAGAGAGCCAAGCATGCCTCTCTATTTATAGGTTTTTGGGATCCAAGGATCTCAATCCATGGGACACATAAAATCAATGGGTGAGATTGATTTATGTTCATCCAATGGCTAAGATTGTTGTTGACAAAAAACAACAAATTTAGGTTAAAATATATTTGACAAAATCAAATATAATTCATTCCTAAATCAACCCAACAAATAAGGAGATAAGACACATGGAGATTTCATCTCCATGTGCCTTCCAAGTGGGCGGCCACACATTCCATATTGGAATGGTGTGCCGCCCATGAGATTGCATGGAGATTGCAATCTCATGGAAATCCATGAGATTGCATATCTCCTTGCAATCTCTCTTATTTATTATGCAACAAATTTATTGGGTTTTATTCATCAAAAATAATTCACAATTATCTTTGAGAATATTGCATTCTTGCCATGGAAAAATTGTGAATCATATTCACAACCCAAAACAACATATAATTCATATTGTTAATTAATTACACAATGTGTATCCAATTCACATAAGAATTAATCAATACATATAAATTATAATTAACTCTCTCTAATACATTATAAATCACATTTATAATATATTATGAATAATTGGATATTTCTATCCACATTATTCTTATCCAAAATAATTAAATCACATTCAATCATATTGGACAACTTCTCATACATCATGATAATTAAATCACATTTAATTACCAATTCCTCTTTGCTTAGATCTTATGGAATTGTTCTCAAACCATTTAAGAACAATGCTATTTCTCCTCAGATACTTGGAGATAAGGACAGGGCGATTGTATTGTTCCACGTATAGTGACTTGGATGTTGATATCATATCTCAAATCCAGATCCTATGGACCTCCCACTGATGCTTGATCAAATCAAGACCGTAGACTTAATCTTCTCATTGCATCTGAATCTCATTCAGATCAATGTCCAGTTCATGGACTAAGATTAGGTCACTTCTCTAATGAGAGGAGTCACTAAAATCCAAACCTGTTTCATCACTCCCTCGGAATGGAAGCGTCATGGTTATACAATCGTATATGATCAAATCACCCTTCAGGCATTCCCAATACCTACACATCCTACATACTGGAAGACTCATGATCATTCTGAAGATAAAGATCACTTTTGCATTGTCATCTTCAGAGTTAGATCATTTAAGTTTCTCAATCTTGGTCATTGGGATTTGGTATAGATCATATGCTTTCACAAAGCATATACCTTACCTTCAAATTCATGTCATGCTTCCAAAGCACGATGACCATGCATGGAATTTGTTCAGTCCCAATACCTCATGAGTGAGCTCATGTCTCCCGGTTCACAAGTGAACCTGTATAATCCCTTTGAGAGATCGCATTACTCATATGTCCTTACATGCACACTAGCTCGCCGGTATATAGACCTTGATTAGGTCATCAACCTATTGGTCTGCCAAATGTACATACTGAGACATATCAATACATCTGTCTCTAGTCAGAGGATGCATGCTTATGTTGTGACAGTATTCAACGTAGGTCTTTGGTTATCTCGATCTCGTCAAGTCAACCCATTGACTTAACTAACCTGACACCTCTGAATCATTATTCCCATGCAGAGGACCTGCATCAAGAGGTCAGTCAGATATCAATCATATGAGATAGGATTGCCATCTCCTACTCAGACTGGAGATCATCACTTAATGATCATTTGATGATGCTTGATGAGTCCTCTATCTAACTCCTTAGATATTCATCCAAGCATCAGCCTCTATGATCCATCCAATGAATCAACAGCTGTATGATCATCAAGTTGGCCATGGTACATAACCCTTATTGTACAGAGGGACCCTATAGTGCATTCATTCATTAATCTCAGAAAGGGAGTGAAAAATAATCAATTCTTTTCATTGATAATTTATTCATTACAATAACATTTATTGTAGAAATGGTTCGCCCGGGGCTCACATTGCTAACACTGCCGCCGGCTGGTTCCCTACCGCTCCTAAGTGACACAAAGTGAGTATCAAATATAGAATGCATGTTATTCAAATAAGCATTGGGAGTGCTATCCTCTGTAAATTGTACCTGCTCAGATTTTCTCTTCAAGTTATTCGGATTTGGCCCGCTCTGTGCAGGTATGGCGGCTTTGCCTTTCATAATGTCCCTCATTTCCTGCCGAAACTCGACCATTTCTCGCCGGAAGGATGCCTGCTGTTCGGAGAGCAAGCAGGCAAGATCATCAAGTGCTGGGTTCTCCAAGACAAGTGGGGGAGAACCAGGAGTGTTCCCTTGCTGGCGCTGAGGTTGCTAGTGGGACTGAGGGTACTACTGCTGGTAAGGCTGCTGTCGCTGCCTCCACTGTTGTCCATGATAGGCGTGACGAGGATTCTGTTGATACTGCTGCTGCTGTTGTTGGGAGTATTGGGGTTACTGGTGTTGGCTACTATGATTGCCCTGAGCTGGAGGCTGCTGTTGGGAGGAGGAACCTCCGATGGTCCAACGAAATCCGGGGTGATCGCGGTGAATCCCGGGTTGCTAGAGGTATCGGTCGTACCATATCCCATTGACTTCCATCAACGGCTCCTGCTCGAAGGTGGAGGTGGTAATGCTGCCAATGGCTGGTCCATTTGATAGACCATCATCTGAGTGTCCTGAGATGGTGGCTGTTGTAAATAATGTGGTGACTGTTGTACCGGTACCTCCTGAACATGGTGAACTTGACGGTATGCGGGAGGTGGTGGGGTAGAACGGCTACCTCTGGACTCAGCCAGTGACCTGGGAGGCTGATGTGAAAATGATTGTGCCTCCTGAATACTCAAGATGTGAGTCTTCAGGTCACTCATGGACTTAGCCAACTGGTCTATTTGTGCCAGACCTTGTCCCTGCTTCTTCTCCAAAATCTCAATGCGGTCCAACTTTTCATTGATTATGCCCATGTCAGCTGCTGATGATTCATCTTGTGTTGTGGCTGCTGCTGACGAAGTATGGGGACCGACATCGATGCGGGCAATCCTCTGGTATGATTCTGCTCCTTGGGGAGGTTTCTGTTGTGTGTAGACTCTGGCTTGAGCCATGACTGTAGAGTTCTCTGCCATGCCTTCATAAATAGCCCAAACGTCATCTTCACCCTTTGAAAAGTATGACCTTCCACAAGAGGCATTAACAAGCCCCTGCAGCTCCGGTGTCAGCCCACAAAAGAAACTTTGAACCAAGTTGGGCTTTGATATATCATGATGCGGACACCAGTCAATGAGCTCTCTAAAGCGATCCCAAGCTTCATGGAATTGCTCATTAGGGATCATTGTGAAATTGCTGATCATAGCTCTTGCTGCATTTGTTCGGTCGAGTGGGTAATACTTGTTTAAGTATGCGGTCCAGAGTTGCTCCCAAGTATCGATGTATCTTCCCAAATGTTTTAGCCAGTAGGCGGCTCTATCAACCAAAGAGAACGGGAAGGCAATCATTTTGATTGTGTCCTCAATCATAAGCCTATCATGGATTGTACTGCATATCATCTCAAATTCTTGCAGATGGAGGTGCGGTTCTTCGGTAGCCAGCCCGTGAAACTTAGGCAGTAGCTGAATAGTATGTGGGCGAAGCTCGAAGTCTCCATATATGGGAGGGAGTCTGATCCATCGGTGAGCGAGTCTTGCAGTTGGGTTATGCAACTGCTTCATGGTTGTTGGTGGCGGTCGCTCCTGATCAGGTCATCCGCCTTCTGCATCTGGTATATCACTGCCCTCATTTCGTTCTTCTCGTCCCTCTCGCATCTCTCTCATGATTTCACCCATGACCATCCCCTGATCTCGGATCTGTCTCTGCATGGTTTCCAGGGAGGCTAACAGTGAGTTGTTGATGGGTGCTTGATCAAATAGGTATGGAGGTGGTCTCTTCTCATCTGGGTGTTCCTCTCTGCCTTCCATGTCTTGATTTTCTGCAAAGCCAAAAGAATCCATCTCAGGTGTCGTCAAATGCTCTGAACTCTGTTCTGCACTAAATTCTGATACCACTGGACTGATAGAAGAAGAAGGGTGGTCGAGGGGGAACATGTTGGATGTAAACTTAGGCTCGAAGAGTGGGTCTGGACTCCCCGAAGCCTTCCTAGATGAAAAAGGAGGAGTGCTCGATAGCGGTGCCACCATATGTGGCCTAAGCGATCTCCTTCCCATCATCTTGATCTAGAGAAAGGCGGATGTGATCTGGAATGCAAACAAGATGATCAATCAAACCCCTAATTCACCTACACAACTCTTGAGCTGATGACCGTGAAAGTTCGGTCTGTTATATTGTCAAATTTTATTAGGTGAGCAGTCAATCTATCAGAGCGTTAGAGCAAGCTGTTAGGTACCCTACTTTCTTAGTCGACTGTCCCAATCCACGTTAGATCTTTCCCAGCCAGTATGAATTGCGGACCGTAACCCGGTTGTTTCCGTTAATTCAATCTGCTAAGGACATCGTGGTCCGCTTTATTGGTTACCGGAGAGATCCTCACTGGAGAACGACTAACCACGACCAGTAGTCAACCAAAATTTTGGGTGTGTCTCTATCCTAGTGTCGGGTCACTCTCTCGCAGCAGATAAATCAAACAAGGAGGGGGTTACTCTCCCCAAGTTTTTGGTGGGATGAGTTTTAAGGTCAAGTTTGCATTAGCAGTCCCAGTTTTTATTGCTTTCACTTTTTATGTATTTTTCAGAGTAATCATCGTCTAACAAATTTTCTAATTTCCTTGTTATTAAAAGTCCAATAAAACTGAGGGAGGAAAACAGAAAAACTGATGGGCGGTCAAAATCTATGATGCATGCAGGGATAGAGATGCGTACCTTTCCGCCAGCACTCTACATGCAAAGTGATCCGTGCAAAAATTAAAGACAATAATTAAAACTACCTAGATGCATGCACGAGGAAATCGTCCTAAGATGAGCAACTTCTATTAACGTGAAGAACAAATAGCTACGATAAGGAAGAGAGTCCGGAGTCCGGTCTTGGGGGCTGATCGGTGTCCACCACAATGGATCCTGCACACGTTGTATATGACCTCTCCTGACACGTGGTCTCTAGTCCAAGTCAAATAGATTAATTGATTTTTAGCCAAGTCCAATTACGTTCTATAGGTACAAGCAAGATATTAGGGATTGGGCCTTAGCTTCTTAAGTCATCACAATCAACAAAAATTCCGATGTCTCGGGGCTAAATCCTCGTGAAACGAACATGAATAAAAGCGAGAAAGCCGCGAAAAATGCAAAACCGCGGTGAGCCCCCAAGTGAATAAACACTTGGAAATTAGGCCCGGGTGTCCTAGAGAGTCCAAGTTATTACAAATTAAGTCTCTCTCTCACTTCAAATTACAAGTATTTTTAGACTACAAAATTTTACAAAAATAATGGCCTTCACAAGCGCCTAGGATGGAGCGCTTCCCTTACTCAGCGGTACCTCGCACAAAATCCGACAAAAAAGGGTGATTAGACCAGTCAAGCAATATAATCAACAAATAGGTAAAAAGATAGGAAAATATCCACAATCAATCACAAAAGAATGCTCTATACGTTGTGGCTCCCCGGCAACAATGCCATTTGATAAACCCAAAAATCGAGTGGTCGTATATTCCACACAAGGCGGGAACATAGTCGATGCGTTGACCGCTCAAAAATCCGGAATTAATCAACAATTACCCCAAGTATCAATCAATCAAACAATGAGAAGCAATGTGGAGTTAAAATTTATTATTAACTCTACAGAAATGTGTATAGTGCAAGTATGTGTAGAATGTCGAACTCAGGGAGCAAACAAGATAGAGCAAGGTATGAGTGCACAAAGATCAATGTGAAAGTGGGCAATTGCCTATAAATGTGCAAGTTTTTATGGGTTTTGAATTTTATAATTTTTTTATTTAATTTTTTATTTGTATCCTTTTATATTTTGTGATTTAATATTTTCTTTTTCTTTTAATAAAGATAAAATATATAAGGAATATATATATATATAGACACACACACACACACACTAAAGATAAGAGGGGGATAAAAATAGGGAAAAATGCTCAAAATACAAGAAATAAGATCTTTTTGGGTATTTTATATTTTTCAGATGTTTTTGTGATTTTCTAGGTTTTTCTTATTTTTTTTGGTATTTTTCAAGGTAAAATTACTAGTAAACAGTGAATAAAGTTGCTGGCCGAGATTAAAGTGAGGATGAAAATTATCAAAAAGTATCCAAAATTCCCCAAATTAATTTTGAAATACAGCTAATACAATGACTAAACTAAAGAAATAGAAATTATATTTTTAGGATTTTTGTAGAATTTTTAAGATTTTTGTAATGATTTTAGGGGTTTTATGATTTTTAGGAGTTTTCTTTTGAAATTTTTAATTATTTTTGGATTGGAAATAAAAGATGATAAAACACGCAAAATATAATTTTTTTGGAATTTTTCAAAGAATTTTTATAATTTTTATGGATTTTCTAATGCAAATAGTGCTGAAAATGCATGTTTTTGATTTTTAATAAATAAGAAAATGCAATGAAAATGCAAGCTAAAAATATGGCGTTAAACTACAATGCAACAGGAGCCTATAGTATTTTTTGGTAATTTTTAGAGTTAAAATGATGTATGAAACAAATGCAAACATCCAAGCAAAAATACAATACTAGCAAGGGCATAAACGTAAATATACAGAAGTCCAAGGGCCTACTTGAAATTTTTCCGAAGTTTTATAACGTTAAATACAATTTTCTGGACTAAAAATAAATACCCAAACCTAGAGGGGGTTTGCTGCAAAATGTCCAACTCACGCACACTGGGCACGTGACCAGGCAAGGGTATTTTCGCAATTTCACAAAGTTCCAGAGGCTCAGATACAATTCTACCAAAATATTACAACTCAATTGAAAAGTTCATGGACCAAATCGAAATAAACAAACCCCCAAGGGGTCCTGTGCAAAATACCTAGCCCCCTCACGCGCATAGGCTCGTGAGGTGACGTAGATAGGACCTAAGTGCAAAAAAAGAAAGTATGGGGGCTTGGATGCAAATATTACAAAAGTTTTTAAACTATGCCTAAAATTTTCTAGACTGAATTAAAATACAAAAATTGGCAAGGGTGGAAGTGCAAAATACCCACGCCTGATATCCTCGTGCGCAATCGAACGATTGTGGAGCGCCCACTTGACACGTGGCGCTTTGAGGTTGCACGACGACGGTTCACGCTGGATGGTGGAGATTAGATCCTCGGACGAAGATATGACAGTGGTGGCGTGACGCGATCCAACGGCGGAGATCAGAACTGGAGCATCGCTCGATCGAACGGCGGAGGAGCCAAGGGGAAGAACGGGGAAGAACACCGGCGAGGCGAGGGAGAACACCGGCGGAGATCAGAACTGGAGCAGCGGCTCGATCTTGGGAGGTCCCTCTACGTGTTGGGATACTCAGCGTCGCCGGAGAAGCACTGTAGCGCTGGCGCGATGGCGGCGGAGCTTAGAGCTTCAGGAATCTCTGACGATGCTCCAAAATGAGCTCCAAGCTTTTTTGACTGCTCTTGGACCTGCAAAAATGAGTGAGAGGGTCCAGGGAAAACTTCCTGGACCCCGCGAAGGCGAAGTGGGAGTCGGAGGTGGTCTGTGGAACACGAAGGATATTCGGTCGGAGGTGCTCTCTGGCGATGGTCGATGGACGGCGAGATACTCAATGGCGAAGGGATCTAAGGGTTCTAAGCTACTCCTACAACTTCCGGGAACAAGAAAAGGGGAAAAGGAAGAAGAGAGAGGGGGTACCTCGATGGTCGGAAGCCAGAGGAAGGGAACCTCGACGCCGGTGATCGGCAGAGAAGGTGGAGCCGCCTCGACCCTTCCTCGACCCGCCTGAAGCATGGAATGGGGAGCTGTCACCTCCCTCTATCACTGGAGCACAATAGGTGGGGAGAAAGCGGCAGCAAGGGGTTCAAACTCGAGCTTGAAGGTGGCGGGTCGGCTATATACAGGATGGTGGCGTCTTCTTCAAGCGAGGGCCACGCGCGCATAATGGAGTTTTTGCGTGATCTGAAGGTGTGGCGTGGCTCAGTGATGATAGGGGAAGAATTTCCAAGAAGGAATCGAGGGGAGAAGACAAAAGGATTAGACGCTAAAATTTCTTGAAAATGGGACAAAATCACGGGCGTCAGAGGGTGGCAGACCTCGGTCAGGCAGTTAACCGAGGTCAACCAACGACCGCGCCTGATTGGTCCACATGGACCAATCAGAAACAGGCCGGTCGAAATTATTTAGAAATTTGAAATAAAATAGTAAATGAATTTATTAATTTTAGGTTATAAAATAAAAAATGTTTCTTTTTTTTAAAATAATTTTATAGTGATTTGTATTTATTTTTATGAGGTATATAATTACATGTTACCTTTTTATGCCCTATATAGGTATATATATATCTATATATTTTATTATTTTATTTTTATTTTGTATCTTTAATTTATTTATTTTTATTTCTTATTTTATAAATTTATAAAATATCTTCGTACACTTAAATATTTTTTTATTTTATTTTTCTGATGTATTTTGTACACTTAATAAAATATAAATAGTAATTTTATAGGTAAAGGTATAGGTATTATACCTAGGTGTGCTATTTATACAAGTATTTTATTTTGTATTTCTTTTGTATTTTAATTATGATTTCAATATACACATAGCTTCTAAATAATATTTACAATATTATAAAAATATAAAATCATGAAAATAATGAATAAATAATAAAATGAATATTCTATCTTGTACAAGTATACAATAGGGGTCCAAAACTCAACTTTCAAACTGTAGCTCCACTAAATGCAAAACCACCTTTATTAAATAGATTATTTTAAATTATATACAATTAAAGGTGAGTTTGATGCATTTCGAGCTTTTATTTGAGAGATACAGGCCTGGGAAATTGGCATTTTGGATTCTTATTCAGATCATAACATGTTATCTGCACAATATTTTTGACTGAAATAAATTTTGTATTTTTTTTCATTTAATTATCTACAAATTTCATGTACAAGATTTCTTTATTTGAGGTAGAAAAAGTGAAACCAAAAATAGGTCCCAAAATGACTGAAGAATGAATAAAATGAATATGTATTTTTATTGTATTTTGGCCCTTATCTCCCCCTACTTTATTCCTTGTCGACCTATTCATCAAGATGCCTAGGTCTCGAGGTTTCGGGTCATAAAATATTACAATATTTTATTCTTTTTCTTTTCTTTTATTTATTCTATAATTTTGGCTTTAAAAATAGTATTTTACACATTATTTACACACACACACATATGAATGCTAATATGCGAGAATTAAGGGTATTTACATGCATTTGCCAGGGTTTTTGAGGCCAAAAAGATAGAATAAAGATGATGAAATGTGGTTTCATCACTCATCAAGAGGAAACCAACAGAATTTGTTTCATGTGCATTGGACTTCATTTTGAATTGTTATGAGTTTTGGAAGAAAGAGAAGTAAGGAGGCTTAAGATGTCATTAACCCTTGATGACCATCATGAAGACTAACTAATCATGATTAAAGAAACAAACAATAAATTAAGGATCATTAATAACCATTAGAGAATACTAATTAGAGGTCAACAAAAGTTAAGCATGAGTCGAAAAAGTTAAATCACGATTAGTGAAAGTTAATCACAATTAAGGCTAATTAAGCATCATTAGTGAATAAAATATTCTCAGAAGTTCTAACTTAAGACTTAAGTTTTAGATAAGCTTTGTGCAAAACCGTGGGCTGCTAATTGTAGTTAAGGGGTAAACCCTGGTTAGTGATTTTCTGAAGCTTATAAATATCCCCCTACTCATTCATTCTCTATGATTTCCACTATCATCACTACCCCGAGAGCTAGGGCTGAGAGATCGGGAGGAGGAGAGGGAGGCGGAGAAGAATCTCTAGTGAAGCGCTAGCAGGAGGATGAGGAGGAGGAAGACGGTGCAATCCTCTCCTAGTTGGATTCGTAAGTAATCTCTAACTTGATCTAGGTTTTTCGATTCATCTTCTTTTATAAATTTTTTGGTGTTACGATTTGAGGAGAAATCTGTGCGTAGTCCTGCTCGAGTGCAGGTGGCTCGACCGTCAATGAGCATACGTGTTCTTCATTTGACTCACTTACCCTTCACAAGAGACTTGCCAATTTTGCAGTTATTATCGATTTTATAATGATTTTGATGGAGAAATCTATGTAACACCCTACTTAGTTGTGGGAGACTAGGCACATCAGTAAAACATGTGATTCGACACACGCTTCACTCACCAAGATGAGTGGTGTCTATCGATTCTCCATTGCTTTTAGTTCTATTACATTATTTATGTTTCACTACCATTTTCCTCTTGGTGATCATATAGAGAAAAAAATATTTACGTTTTTCATAAAAATATATCCTAGTATAAAGGGAAATTATGTCAAAATTTTTGTAGAATATGACCTAATATATGGGGAAACTCTACCAAAATTTTCATTGAAATAACACCCGGTATAAAGGGAAGCTATGTTGAAAATACGAGAGAAAATAGTTTCTTCATGTTGCTTGTACTCTTCGTTCATTCTTCGCTTTCTTGGCATGATTTTAGTGTTCTTGATATGAAACTAAAATTCGACTATTTCAGGAACCGTAAATCATCCTTTCTGAAAATGAATCACGATAAAGCATTGCATAAGCGAGAGAAAGCTCAATTAAGTAACAAAATCATGCCTCATGCTTTTGGGTATTCTAGTTAAACTGGATAAGGATACATGTTTATCATGCTCGCTATTTTAAAGAATGTTCACTTGCTTGTTTCATAATTTACTCGAAAATAATTGATAAGTGATGAGCGACCTACCAACTAGGGATAAGTATGGAAAATAAGCAAGGGTCATTGTGACCCCATTCAGTAGGAAAAGCTCAACAAGAAAAGATGAGAACCACTCAAATTAGGCAATAAAAGAACAAAATCAATGTCAGTGGTCTCCCGAATATATTTTAACCTGGTATAGCGACTATGGTCGAATTCATGGAGCACGAATAAACCTACGAAGTAATTGAAATCAAATAAGAAAATGCATATTTTTGTTAATTTTTAATTTTGGAAAATTTACTAAATACATATTCCCTCAAAGTGAAAATTGCATCCTTTCGAGACAATGGATTTGTTGTTGGGGATTGTTTTTCAATTAAAGAATGCAAACAAGAAAGCAAGGCAACTAAAGCAGACAAGCAATCCTTTGCAATTTTTGTTTAAGATTAAACTGCTAAAAAATAAGGAATAAAAATGTTTTTATGTTTTTCAAATATTATGGTATTTTTGGTGATTTTCTAGGTTTTTTATAAATTTTATATAATTTATAAAAATCAAATAAGAGCTAAACATAGAAACAATGCACAGCCAGGACAAAATTACAAATTAAAAATACTTAAAGTGTCCTACTTTCCTGGTTATGAAGGTTATGAGAAAATATGCATAAAAATCTATCAACGGGAAATGGAATTTCATTTTTTGATTTTTGTTAGAATTGTTAATGATTTATATATGTTTTTAAGAGTTTTGAGATTTTTACAGTTTTTGTGAAGATTTTCAAACCAAAATTGGAACTAGAAGTAAAGCATACTCAAGAAAACAAACACTAATTTTTTTTGAAATTTGTAAAACAATTTTTGTAATTTTTATGTATTTTATAAAATAAAGAGTGAGACTTTTATGGTTTTTGATTTTTAGAAAAATAAAAAACTCAACGAAATTAATCCCAAAAATTATAATGAATATTACAAGTTAACAGGAGCTAACAATAATATATAGGAAATTTTTGGAATTAATTTTGTAATTATTTAAATAAAAACAAGACACGCGGTTTGTTGGGACCTAGTTGCAATTACAAAGTTCACATGCAATTAATAACACATATAGAAAATGTATGGCCAATAGTGCAAAAAGTCGAGAGACATGCACAATGCACCACGCATAGGGGTATAAATACAAATATCAAAAATTATTCATTCAAAACATAACACTTAGATGTTAAGGATGAAACATGCAAATACACCACAAAATCACATGGGACGACACGTGAGTTCACACACAGAGGACTAAAATGAAAATAAATAAAACTATGAGGTCCAAACTATAAATGTTCTAAACTACGTTTTTTATTTTATTTACTAAAGGGAAATACTGAGATAGACAGGGGAAAAAAAGGAAATATACCCTTCGTCAGTGTGCGAGGCACGTAGGGACAGGTGGCAGCTCGGGCGCAGGATCGAGCATACGGGCATGATCTTCTGACAGTGCAGATCTGACAGCCAGAGAATGTCGGGGACGTGTGGTTGGATGGTTTCAGATCCAATGGTGGAAAGGCTGCTGCTGTCAGCAACTGAGGTGGAATCTGGCAGAGGAGGGCTTCATCCGACGGTAGAGGAGGACATTGGAAGAACTATCCCTAGGCAAACTTCAAGCAGCCAATGGATGTGATTTTTTACTCTGTTGAGCCCACCAACGGGTCCTGTGTTGTCGTGAGAGTGCTTCTCTCCTGCTAGACAGCTTTGATATATGTGACAACAATCAGATGGGTGTGGTGGTCAAGCTCCTCCTGGAGTTGCTCCACTTGAGCAGTCAGGTGGCCAAATAGGTTATCCTGCATGAACCAACACCATACCGTACTCGAAGGCAAAACTCCAGCAACATTTATTGAGTGCACAACAAGGGAAGTGGGGGTGAACAGAGCTTTGGGCTTCCAGCAAGGATGGGGGGAGAAAACTCGCGCCTAATCTTACCATGATGGCTGAGATTTAGGATGATCAGAATGCGAGGGGAGATGGTGTGTTCATTGAGGGGTTGATCGATATGGGTGTAAGTGTGAGATGAGGCTCCTACTAGGTGGTCGGAGCGAACGAACGATGGAGGAGAGAAATGGATGAAACAAAGGAACAGACAAAATGTGGAGGATAAGATGGTCACTTGAGGCTTGGAACTCGTTCCTAGGCTTCAGGCGAAGGTGGTTGTTGGGGTCATGGCCTCAACCATTTTGCGGCGGGCAGAGAGGCTAAACGCGACGGAGAGCTCTGACCACGTAACTGAGTTGCGGGTACACGCCACCAAACCTAGATTCAAGGGCACCCACAGGTTGTCACTCTACTGAAGACACCTAGGGATGAAAGAAGGGGAGAGGCACGAGCTGCGGTGCCAGGAGGGGGAATAAGAGCATTTATAGGTCGCTCGAGGGTCCAGAAAGATTGGCGAAAAGCACGAAACCCTAGAGCGATCCAGATTGGCCAAGGGATCTGCGAGGATGTTAGATGAACAGGGATTATCGAGTCCGAATTTCGAGGCAAACGAAGCTCAGAGGCAGGTTGGAGAAATTATTGAAGAAGCTCCAACAAACGATATCTGGGTCTGACCCAGGAAGGAGGAGGCATTGACCGGGGGTCAACAATCGATCTGGACCAATCAGAAAATTCGGATATATAAAATATTTATCAATTCAATAAAAAATAGTAATGATTTTAGATTAAAAAGTGTTCAAAATAAAAATAGTTTAATATTTTTCAAACTATTTTTCTGTGACTTCTAATTATTTTATAAAAAATTAGTGTATATACAATATATAGTATTATATACAAGTATACTATACCTATGTATTATGTACAATTATTTTTATTTTGTTGTTTTTACATAAATATCCTAATTTTATGTTTTATTTATTTACAACATAATTTTAGGACCATAAAATAATTTTTATTTGATTTTTATGAGTTATTTAACGATATAGAATAAACAGTAGGTGTGATATATATACATGTATTTTGTAAATGAAAGGGGAATTTTATTCTTATTTTTATTTGATTTTTATGGTTTTTATTTTCTTTTTATATTATTTTTTTGAAATATATACAAGGAGGTAAAAATAATGCTTTAATTTTATTCTATAAAAATAATTAGTTATAAATATAGGTAATATGTACAACACGAAGTAGGCCCTGTCTCTCTTTAGTTATTTTATTTTGCGATAAGGTCAATGCTTGACCTCTTCTTGGGGTTCGGGTTACTTTGTATTTATTCTAAATACCTCCTTCCTTTTTCTTTTCTTTTATTCTTTCATTTTTGCACAAATACATCCTAATTATGCAATATTAACATATGCATGCTAAATGCTATATTATTGTATTTACATGTATTTACATGTTGTTTTACCAAGATAAATAGCTAAAATAAAAGTATAATGACTGAGAATCAGGGATTCATCACCCCCTATACTTTACCTTTGCTAGTCCTTTAGTAAACACTTATTTGAAAAAGAAGTGAAAAGAGAAAATAAAAAGAAGGAGAATCAAGGTTGATTATTAAACTTATCTTCATTAAATTGAGCTATGGAGCTCAGTCGACCTTTGGATTATTAGTTTGTCGGAACCTTATTGGGACATAGGTTTAAGACTCAATAGCCTCTATGTTTCACCATCCTATGGTCAAGACTCCTCAATAATCCAGATCAGAACAAGTCTACATACGCAAACTCTAATGACTATGTATCTTTCCTTGTACTGTGTACATGATATGTAGCTCCCCACCTCAGAAATGACAAAGAAACAACCTCCCTCAACAAGGTAACTCTAATTCCTCCATCTAGCAGCTCTTTCCTCGAGGAGCAGGGTATTCCCTTCTAAGTTCAAGTTCAACCAGCTTAAGAAGAGGGGGAAAGAAGAGAATGGACCATGTCCTGTGTAGCCATGTATCCCTGGAAGCCCAATCAGTGTAGCTAAGTCTCTCGTTGCAAGCATCGTGAGATGAGAATGTGTAATACATAAGCTTTGCTTTATTTGACTATATACACTCCGACAGGTATTTTATTTTCAATCAGGCTTGCCCACTTTTTTGGAGTTTTTTTCTTAATTTTGCACTTTGTTTTTCAATGTGCATATGTACAACATCTTTACATGGTGCAACATATATAAGGACTTTTACTTCATGAGCTAGTAGACTATCCCTCTTTTGAAGCATTATTGCAACCCACAACTCCTGTTTGTAGACCTCAACACCGATAGACCAAGTTAAGGCGCACATCCCTCCCTAAAGAAAGACGAGAGGTTCCACCTAGAAGTATTACCCTCGTACACTACCCCAAGATAAAGGATTCTACCTCCTCACCACCTCATCCCTGGAGAGCTATGTGTAAGGTATTGGTCCAAGTAAAGCCATTGTCGGTAAGAGTCATGCGTGCGTTTTTAAGTGTTCTACTTAGGCTTGTCAAGAGGACATGTGAACATAGCCTAAAGGACTCAAAGAATTAAGTCACTAATGGACCTGAAAAGTCTTAACCCGAATCCTATAAGGTTCCTATGAGAATTAGGTGGATTAAGGTCTTAACCAAGCTCCATTTCCCAATTTAATTCTAAACTAGTTTAAATGTCAACTATGATTCATAAGAATATACAAAATATGTATTCAAAACATGTAAGTTTTTTTTGAAAATGTTTGAATGCATGGATGCATAAGTTTTGCAAACTATTTACAAACATTTACACCAGGGTTTTTGCAATTTTTTTCAAACATTTTTCAAAATGTTTTTACTGTATACATATTTTTGAAGTATTTATAAAAATTTTACAATCATCACATTTTTATAAACATTTGTATAAAAATAATTTTTATAAATAGCTATTTACAAATATGTATGTGCAAGAAAGAATTTTATGCACAAGAAAAAATTTAAAATTTTGTGATTTTTAGGTTGTATATTTTAGCCATTTTATTTATTAACACGCTCACACTAAGTATGAGTTATGGCTAAATATATATGCAATATATATGACACCCCCTATACTTAGCTCGAACGATGTCCTCAGAGCGATCAAAGAGCGATGAAGAAGACATAACTCATGCTTAGTATTGGGAAGTGAAAAGAAGGGCTATACTACAATGACAAATAAAAGAATGTAATGAACAGATGTCGGTGATCTCCCTATACTTGGGATCAAGTAATCATAAGTATAGAAGACTATACACAAGGGGAAAATCATGGGTTAGAATGTACACGATCTACCTCTCCTATTCTTAGGGTAAAATATCCCAAAATATAGGCTATAAAACAAAGGTAAAAAGAATCAAAAGAATAATAAAAATCTGACACCCCCATACTTAGGGTACACTACACCCTAAGTATAGCATACTCATAAGATAGAGATGGGGTGTAAGACTAAAGAATGTGCGATATGGACATCTAGATCTATACAAGGGAGGAAGATAGTGATAATCATGCATGAGATGTAAATGATGTGAGTCGAAGACCACATCTCATGCAAAATGAATAGAGGCAACATCAACAATTAGCGGATCGTGATCTACATATGGCTTCAGGCGCTGACCGTTAACACGAAAGGTGGACTTAGATGACATCTATTCCCTGGAAATGATCTAAGCCTGGAATCAAATAACCATACTCTCTGATCTGGCTCAAGTTGCTTATGGCTGATGTGAGAATCGTGCCATATCTTCGTTCGCTCCTTATACTGTAAGCTACTCGAAAAGGTTGTATCTCTGAGCTCCTCCAGGGCTTCCAACTCTGCCTTCCTTTGATCTCCTATACTCTCTGGATCCAATAATATCTCAGTGAAAACCCATAGTGACTTATGATTTATCTCCACAAGTAAATGGCATGGCTTGCCATAAACGGGACGAAAGGGAGACTCACACAAAGGTGTCTTGAAGGAAGTCTGATATGCCCACAAGACCGAGTCCAATGTGACCAATCCTATCAGTCTGGACGGACTACCTTCTGTAATATCGTCTTGATCTCCCTGTTCGATACTTTAGCAAGACCATTGGTCTGAGGATGATATGGAGTGGCAACTCGATTATCCATGCTGAACTCATTAGCAAGGGCCTTTACCTTATAGTTGATAAAGTGAGACCCCCCGTCAGATATCAGAACTCTAGGCAACCCGTACCGTGAAATGATATTTTTCTTCAAAAATATGCAAACAGTCTTGGCATCTATGGTTTGGGCAGAAATGGCCTCAACCCAACGATTCACATAACAACAACCAATAGAATGTACTCGAATCCCCGACTCTTAGGGAATGGACCCATGAAATCAATACCCCAAGTATCAAAAACCTCACAGAAGTGAATGGGATACATTGGCATCATGTCACTCTTTCCACAAGTGCCCATCCTCTGACAGTCAGTACACCTCTTCACGAATTTATTAGAATCCTTAAAAGACGGTGGGCCAACATAGATCATATTGGAGCACTTTCTGTGTTGCTCTCCTCCCAGAATGATGTCCTCATGCGTCAAGCTTGTGGCAGTAATGAAGACATTGTGGTGCTCCTCCTGAGGAATGCACCGATGCCAGATGATATCCCCTCCTTCATGATAAAGGATGGGAACCTCCCAATGGTACAACTTGTCCTTCGCAAGGAAAGTCTCTAGTTGCAGTCTAGGCCAACCTTGTGGAAATTTCTTTGTAACAAGATAGTTCAGTACGTTGGTGTACCATGGAAGTGAGGCGATAGAAAGGATCATCTCATCTGGGAAGGTCTCAGTAATAGGCTCAATTTGCTCAAATTCTTTAAGATGTTTCAAACGGGAGAGATGATCCACCACCACATTCTTGACTCCAGGTTTATCCTTAATCTCAATATCAAACTCCTGGAGTAGAAGGATCCATCTGGTCAGTCTAGCTTTGGCATCCTTCTTTTCCATAAGGTGCCAGATGGCGGTATGATCTATATAGATAGTCACTTTGGATCCAAGAATATATTATTTGAATTTGTCCAAGGCAAATACTACGGTTGGCATCTCTTTCTTCATGATTGTGTAGTTTTGTTGGGCGGCATCCAATGTATAGCTAGCATAGTGAATGGCAAATGGTAATCATTCCCTCCTCTATCCTAGCATGGATCGTATGACAAAATCGGAGGAATCCGTTATGATCTCGAATGGAAGAGACCAATCGGGCGACTAAAGGACATGTGCCTCAACAGCTAGATTCTTGAGAGTCTCAAAAGATGTAAGACACTTATCATCTACAATGAACTTGGTGTCTTTCGTCAGCAGATCATTAAGCGGTCGGGGCAATCCTGCTGAAGTCCTAAATAAAACATTGGTAGAAACTGACATGCTCGAGAAAAGACCGCAACTGCCACAAGTTGGACGGTGGATTGAGTTTGTTGATGATATCCACCTTGGCCGGATCGACCTCCATGCCCCTGTTGGAGATGATATGACCAAGCACCATCCTCTGAGTTACCATGAAGTGACTCTTCTCCCAAGATAAAATAAGATGGACCTCTATGCAACGTTGAAGCACACGATCTAGCAGTCAAGAAAAGCATCAAACCCATCCCCATAGATCGAGAAGTCATCCATGAAGACCTACATGAAGTCACCCACCATGTCCGAGAATATGGACAACATGCAACTTTGGAATGTCACCAGGACGTTACATAGACCAAAGGCATCCGTCCGAAAGCATAAGTCCCAAACGGACAGGTGAATGTCGTTTTGTCCTAGCCTTCGGGCATTATGGCCACCTGATTATATCCGGGGTACCCGTCAAGGAAGTAATCATGACTCTTCCCAGCTAGCCTATCTATAATCCAATCAATAAAAGGCAACGAGAAATAATACTTCTTGGTGGTCTGATTCAATCGTATGTAGTCCACATAGACCCTCCAAGAAGTGGGTACCTGGGTAGCAATCTCCTCTCCATACTTACTCACAACTGTAGTGATGCCCGTATTCTTGGGAACCACATGCCATGGACTAACCCACTTGGAGTCAGAGATGAGGTAGATAAAATTGATGCTCCACCATTTTGATATTTCTTTCATGACCACTTCTCGAAGATTCGGGTTCAGCAGTTGCTGGAACTCATGCGATGGCTTAGCATCCTCTCCGAGATAGATATGGTGGGAGAACATGGCCGAACTTATCCCTTGGAGATCATCTACGCTCTATCCTATTGCCTTGTGCTTTCTTTGAAGAACCTCCATCAAACACGATTCTTGCTCTCCAGTCAAATCTGTTGAGATAATGACTGGATACATATTTGGCTCAGCCGCAAGGAATCTATACTTCAATGATTGCGGCAAAGGCTTCAGTTTTGGGAAGTTGGGAGCTGGCAGATCTGGTTTCTAGAATGTCTGCGTGAAGCCAACCAGATCTGAATGTAAGAAATCTTGCTGATCATGAATATATGGTGAAGATGTCTGCGTTGGTGTATCTGTGCTTGGTGTTGGCTCAATCTCCACCCTAACTGCTGGCTCTATGGGAATCGTACAAGATAAAAAATCATCAAACTCAGTTCAGTCTATGTCTGAATTCGAGGGATCTGAATCAAGAACAAGAAACATAGTCTACCTCACTATCCTGAATGCGGTCGTCAGCCTCGAAAGTGTCCTCATCCAAGAGTGTGCTCTCTGAAATCTCATCTATTAGAAGGTGTGAATATGTGGAATCTAAAGGTGAGAGACGAGCTCATGAAACAGAGTCAAACCAAGCAGCTTTATCATCAATGATCACAAAGTCACACTCTTGGTGGACATCTTGCTCTACCTTTGTCATCTTCTCTGCATCACTAAATTGCTCTGAGCAAGATAAATCTTGTGCTCTGATCTCGTCGATCATCTCTATTTATATACTCTCTCCCTCGACGTGAAAGTACACCTTCCCACTATCATGGTCAGACACTGCCTTGGTTGTGGCCAAGAATGAACATCCTAGAATGATGGGGGTATCAGTCATAGACTATGGGATCTCCATATCCAACACAACGAAGTCAACGAGGAATTTCAAGCCCTGAATTATGATGACCACATCCTTTAACAACCCCTTCGACCTCTTGATAGATCTATCAGCAAACTGAAGGACTATCCTACCCTATTGAAGAGGGCTAAACTCGAATCGATAGGGTAAGGCTACTGGAAGGAGGTTGATGGAGGAGCCATTGTTTAATAAAGTAGGATCAAATATCTGCTCATGAATATGGCACTTGACATAGGGAGCTCCTGCATCTGGCCTCTAAGCTGGAAGACAGTTCTGGATGGCGAAGCAGGTTGTACGAGTCATCACATGGATCTCTGCATGATGGTTCCTTCTCTTCCTACAGACGATAGTCTTCTCTCTCAAGTTATTTTGGAAGAGTGGGATGTGCTCAAGTGCCTCATGTAGAGTCAGCTGAATGTGAAATCTGACTATCATTTGTTGGTTGAACTCTAACTGCTGGGCCTTTTTTGGATTTTCTTTTTTATTTTCCTTTTCCAAGTAGGGTGCATGAGGGAAGGGTATAACTGGGCCCTCCTCAGACAGAGGGATAGGAAGAGGTTCCTGCTACTGAGAGGGGATGGAATCCATACAAGGGTCATAAGGCATCACATATGGACTCGAAGTAGATGAAGAGACCTTTCCTTTATTATTTTTTTGGTCTATTTGGAATAGTCATGAGATACAACAGATGGAAACATAACTGGAATAGAAATGGTGGCATCAGTACCACCCACGGCATCTGTCTTCGCGTCCTCAACACCGTGCTCTGGCTCAGCATCTAGATCAATGGTGGCATCAGTACCACCAACTTCATTTGGGGAAACGACAGACTTGACTTCAGTACTATCGGTTGGATCATTATCCTTGGTGGCATCGACACCACCGTCAACAACATCATCATTAGCGGCATCAGCACTAGTATCCTCCTTGTATGGTGCTCCTGGATCATCGTGGGGTCATCTCTTAGATGAGGCATCACCGACTGGCATCCTACCACTCCTAAGTGTTACAAAATCAACATCAAATATGTATGAAGAAATATCACCCAATGACTCACTAGGAGTGGTAGTCTATGTGAACTGAACCTGCTCAGATTTCATCTTTAGGTTGTTCGGGTTGAGCACAATCTGAGCAGGTATGGCAACCTTGCCCTTTATTTTCTCCCTCATCTCTTTCCTGAACTCATCCATCTCTCGCCTAAAGGATGCTTGCTGGTCTAAGAGTAGGAAGGCTAGATCATCAAGAGCTGGGTTCTCATAGGCTAGCCCATGAGAACCGGATGGGTTGCCTCCCTAAAAATGAAGCTGGCTCTGGTACTGGTGAGGGGGAGGCTGAGTGAATTGTTGAGGCTGCTGCTGCTGTTGTCCCTACTTGTAGGTACAAGGACCTGACTCGTAATGGTACGATGGCTGCTGGGAGTACCGAGGTTGCTACTGGCTGGTCTGCCCACCCTGAACTGGAGGCTGCATTTGGGACGAGGTGCCTCCATAGACCACCTGAATCTGGGATGATCTCGACGGATCCCAGTCTGCTGCCGGTCATACCAAATCCCATTGACTTCCATCAACAGCTCCTGCTCGTACGAGGATGGGGGAAGAACTACTTGTGCCTAATCTGGCTGGTACACCACCATCTGAGTGTCCTAAGATGATGGTGACTGAGTGTTGTACTACGACAATTGCTAGACCAACTCCTCCTAGATGTGGTGAACCTAACGATACTGGTAGAGTGCTGGGAAGAGTTGTTGCTGCTAGGATCAACCTGTGACCTGATACGGAGCTGAGAAGCCATTTATGCCTCTTGGAGACACATGATCTGGGTCTTCAGGTCACTCAAACTCTGTGTCAACTAGTCGATCTGAGTCATGCTCTGGCACTGCTTCTTCTTGATGATCTCTATGCAGTCTAACTTCTAGTGGATGATGCCTATGTCAGATGCTGAAGAATCTGCCTAAGCTGCTATTGATGAAAAAGTGGATGGACCTGTATCAACTCGTTCTATCCTCCGATAGGACATGGCCTGTGGGAGGGGCTTCCCTTGACTGTAGATCTTGGTCTGGGACATCATTGTAAAGTTCTCAGCCATCTCCTCATAGATGACCCAAACATGGTCCTCATCCTTAGCGAAGTAGGCTCCCTCCACAAGAAGCATTAACAAGCCCCTGCAACTCCATTGTCGGCACATAAAAGAAACTCTGGACTAAGCTGGGCTTGGATATCTCATGATGTGGACACCAATCGATGAGCTCACATAATCGATCCCACGCCTCATGGAACTGATCTTTGGGGATCATGGTGAAGTTGTTGATTAGAGCTCTCATTGCATTGGTCTGGCTGAGTGGATAGTATTTGTTCAAGTATTCGGTCCGGAGCTGCTCCCAAGTGGTCACTTATCTCCCTAAATGCTTCAGCCAGTAAGCTGCTCTGTCGATGTGGGAGAATGGAAATGCCATCATCTTGATGGTATCCTCGCCCATGAATCTGTCATGGACAGTGCTATAGATCATCTCAAACTCTTGTAAATGCAGATGCGACTCCTTGGTGGAAGCCTATGGAACTTGGGCAAGAGATGAATGGTCTGGGGGCCAATCTTGAAGTCGCCCAGAATCTCCGTAAGCTGGATCCAATAGTGTGTGAGGGTTGCACTAGAGTTGTGCAACTGCCTCATCGTCCTGGCAAGTCTGGCTGGCTCCTGCGGTTCTTCAGGTTGTCCTTCTCCTCCTCCTCTAGCTGCGAGTATGTCTCCACCGGCTGGTCTCTACGGCTCTCCTCTGTCATCTTTTCACTAAGCTAATTCATGGCACACTTCTACCATGAACGCTACCTAATCCTGAATCTATCATTACATCATCTCAAGGTAGGCTAACCATGTATTGTTGATGGCGCACGGATCAAGAACATATGTGGAATCCTGAGGTTGCTCATTAGTGCGTCCCTCACTGCTGGCCATCTCTCGAGTCTCTACAATGACAAAAGACCCCAACTCAGGTGCTATCATTGAACAAATAGCTACGCTAGTCTCTGCTTGGGCTCCTCAGGACTAGAAGAAGGGTGGTCGAGGGGAACATGATAGAATCGAACTCAGGTTCGGAGAGCGGATCTAAGCTCCCCGAAACCTCCATAGATGAATGAGTTGGAGTGCTCAAGAGCGATGCTACCAAAGGTAGCCTAAGGGATCTCCGGCCCATTATCGTGATGTAGGGATGAATGCAAATGAGATCTAGAAAACAAACAAGATCAGAGGTCAAACCCCAATTTCACCTACTCAACATGAGAGCTGATGATCGTAAAGGTTTGGTCATTAATCTTGTTAATTTTATTTTAGGTGATAAATCAGTCTTGTAGAGTGATTAAGCGAGCTATTAGGAACTCGATGCTCCTAGGAGACTGTCCCAATCCCAAAGCTAGATCTTTCCCATCAAGTTTAAATTGCGGACCGTTTACCAGCTACCTATCAATTCAATCTGCTAAGGATGTCACGAGCCTCTTTACCGATTGCCGGAGAGATCCTTACTGGGGAACGACTAACCCCAAGACCATTAGTCTAATGGAAGTTCAGGTGTACCTCTAGCCTAGTGTGCAAGTCATTCTCTCGCTCTAGTAAACCAAACAAAGAGGGGGTGACTCTCCCAAAAACAAGTATTTTTAAGATGAGGTGCATTTTAGTGTCGAGCTTGAATTAGCAGTCCCAAATTTTATTGCTTTCTCTTTTTTTAAAGTATTTGTCAATAACAAACAATGCCTAACAAAATTTTCAATTCCATGAGGTTATTCTAAGTCCAAAAATAGGGGGAGGAAGTCGAAAAAGCCGAAATGCACGATTAAACACTATGAAGCATGTAAAGTAAGAGATGCGTACATGTCGCCAACACTGTACATGAAGTGTGATCCACACATAAATTTAAAGGTAGAATTAAACTAATCTATATGATGCACATAGAAAATGACCTTAGACGATCCATTTCTAATGATCATTAAGACAACAATTAGCCAATCAGATCAAGTCCAGAGTCAAATCTTGGGAACCACTCAGTGCCCGCTACAACGAGTCCTACTAGCATTGTATGTCGTTCCTCATGACACGTGGACTCAGATCTAATTAAACTAACTTTTTATTATGAATTATTAATAAGGTCCAATTTACAATCTATAGATGCACGCAGTCTATTAGAGATGTCTTAAGTTATTTATGTCACAATCAAGAAAAATCCTAAGTATAGGGGCCAAATTCTTTGGGTATCAAATAGAGAAAATGTGACAAATCAAAATTGGTGAAGAATGCGGTGAGGTCCCCTGAGCACACTAGTGCTCAAAAAAACAAACCCCGATAACTCTAAGAGAGTCCAAGTGTCCTGTATTATTACAAGAACAATAAAAATGCTGGAAATAAAACTAACTACTCTAATCCTATTCTATATAATATAACTAATCTCTGCGGGTGCTCCTGCTCCTCTTCGGGTATGGGTCTCCTCTTAAGTGTCCTCGAGCAGTACCTCGCACAAAAAGTGAAACAGAAACGACTCACAAAACAGTTATATAAGATAGAGATAAAGTGTACCAAAATCTGAAAATATTATTAAGACGTGCTCCTCGGCAACGACAACATTCTGATGAGCAACCTACCAATTAGGGATAAGTATGGAAAATAAGCAAGGATCATTGTGACCCCAATCAGTAGGCAAAAGTCAACAAGAAAATAGGAGAACCACTCAAATCAAGTAATCAAAGCAAAAAATCAATGTCAGCAGTCTCCACTATATATTTTAACCTGGTATAGCGACCAGGGTCGAACTTAAGGAGCACGCATAAACCTACGGAGTAGTCAAAATCATATAAGAAAATGCATATTTTTATTAATTTTTAATTTTGCAAATTTTTATGGTTTTTCAATTAAAGAAGGCTAACAAAAAGTAAGGCAACTAAAGCACACAAGGAATCCTTTGCAATTTTTATTCAAGACTAAAATACTAAAAAATAAGTAATAATTTTTTTATGTTTAGCAAATATTAAGTTGTTTTTGGTTATTTTCTGGGTTTTTTTTTCAAATTTCTATATGATTTTATAAAAATCAAATAAGAGCTAAATAGGAAAACAATGCACAACCAGGACAAAATTATAATTTAGAAACTCTTAAAGTGTCCTAATGTTCTAGTTATGAATTTTATGAGAAAATATGTATAAAAAGCTATCAACAGGAACATGAATTACATTTTTTGATTTTTATAGAACTTCTAATGATTTTTATAAGATTTTAAGAGTTTTGAGATTTTTAGGGTTTTTATGAAGATTTTTCAAATAAAATTGGACTTAGAAGTAAAGCACACTCAATCAAACAAACATTAGTTTTTTGGAGTTTTTAAAATAATTTTTACAATTTTTATGTATTTTATAAAATATATAGTGAGTTTTTTTATGGGTTTTTTATATTTAGAAATAAAAACAATCAAAAAAATTAATCCAAAAATCACAAAATATTACATGTTAACAAGAGCTAACAATAATATTTAGGTAATTGTTTGAGTTAATTTGGTAATTATTTAATTAAAAACAAAACATTTGTAGGGACCTAGTTGCAGTTACTAGAAAGTTCACAGGCTAATTAATAACACATATAGAAAGCATAGGACCAATAGTGCAAAAAGTTCAGAGTATTCATGTACATGTGCAATGCACTACACATAGGGGTATAAATGCAAATATCAGATTATATACATTCAGAACATAACTCTCAGATTTCCAGGATAAAATATGCAAGTACACCATAAAATCATGTGGGATGGCACGTGAGTTCACACACAGAGTACTAAAATGTAAATATATAAAACTACGAGGTCAAACTGTAAATGTTCTAAACTACACTTTTTATTTTCTGGACTAGAGGGAAATACTGAGATAGACAAGGGTAGAAGGGAAATATACCCTTGATGAATCCACGATTCATCACCTTTATTCTTTTATTTTAGCTTCGTTTTCTTAGTCAAACACATGTAAATACCCACTCATTCCATAATTTTACCATTTTGCATGCATTTGTTAAATATGCATTTTTAATACTTTTTGAGCTTAAATAAAAGAATAAAGAAGAAAAGAAAAAGAAAAATGAAGGATGTGTTTATGAAATAAATACAGACTGACCCAAACTCCAAGAGAAGGTCAAGACTTGACCTGATCGACTAAGAATAAAGTAGGGGAGATAGGGTCTTCTGTCAACAATCCAAAAAAAATAATTTGTACATAAATTCCTTGTATATTTGTTTAAAACGTGCACTATTTTATTTGTACATAATTTGACCTCAAATTAACTATTTTTGTAAACAAAAGTTATAAATAAAAATTTGTTGTAAATAATAAAAATAATTGCAAAGGAAAATAATGTACATATTACGAATAATCACCCTCAGAAAAGCTGCAAAGTGATCATTGAAATACCAATTACGACTCCATACGAACTCAAATTGAACCAAACTCACTTCCATTATACTCTAAATTAAATTATATTTCAAATGGCTGTGATTTTATAATTTTTATAGTAACAGTTAAAAAGTCGGTTTTCTGGAGTATTTTATGCAGTTTCACCATTATTAATTGTAAATACTTATTCATACTTATTTTTATATACATAATTTACATATTTGTAAATATTATTTTTCGTTAAAAATAAAAAGAAAAACATTATTATAAATAATATTTTTTTAAAAATGTGTTTTAAAAATTATTTCCTTATGTGTATATGTGTATATTGTATTATATGTATATAATATTTGTATACAATTAACTTCCTTCATAAAATCATCAAAAAAATAAAATATCTCATATTAATTAAGTAATTTAATTTAATTACGAAAATTATATTTAGATTTAATTATTTACTTCATTATTTGATGTTATAACATACCATGTATATTAGATTTGATTCTATACCTTTAGTAGCCAACATTAAGGTGGCTAATTGATTTACATAAATTATTTAATTAATTTAGTTTATTTAATTCCAAATTTCACAATTATTTAATTAATTAATTTAATTATTTTATTAATTTCACCAAGAAAAACCTTCTCTATTTGTAGATATTTTCCTTTTTGATTTTTTCCTCTTTTTAAGGGGGCTCCTCCACCCTCATTTCCTCTTGATCAATCTTTGGTGGAGAGGAGCCCGATCTCCGAGAGCTTTCTTATTGAATAATGGTGCCCAACCTCCGAGCCATCCGATGACAGTGTATCGGCCTTCGTCGAGGGAAACACGACATTTCCGACCCCAAGGTGAGATCCAATTTATTTCCTGTCTTTTTCTTTGATAAATCGTAGTTTTATTTTTTGTGTAGATGTAGTAATCAAAATTTAGATCTTAAAACCCTAAAAAAATTCCACCAAACACTTGTCCGATCCGACACCAATTTGCCATCTCATTTTCCTATCCTCTCATTTCACCTTCTACCTTGCACAACCTTTCACATCAACCACACATGGTGGTCAGATCTTGGGGTCTATCTTCCATATCACACGATCTATTCCATTCACACGTCCTTATTTTGTTTTTAAATAAATAAAAATATATATAGTTTTTTTATCACAATCTAACATTTGTTTTGCAGGAAAAATAAAAAAAAATTAAAAACCAAAAAAAAAATAAAAAATTCTTTTTCCTATCTCTGTTTACAGTAAATAAATAAATAAATATATATATAATAAAAAAATTTCATTCTGTTTCTATTAATTGTTTACATACAAATTTTTTTTAAAAAAACCACCGCCAACCCTCCATCGTCGCTAATAGCAGAACCGTGCTCCAGCCACGTGCGGCCGCCTGCGTGCTCCAACAACACGGCGGCTCCTCCGCCTCTTGCGCTTCACCCTGACGCCCACCAGAGACCGCCGCCCGCCAGCGAGCACTCCACCGCGGCTCCTCCGGCTGAGCCTCCGTGAAGCCGCTCCTCCTCCCGCGGAGAACCTCCAGATCCCTTCGTGCGTGGCCCTCGACTTCCAGCCTGCGATGTCCGCGTACAGCCCCTTCCCCGTGGCACCACCAGTGCTGTCGATCCTTCCGCCGCTCTGCGCGCGCACCGTCATGCGAGACCACAGCCCATTCCTCCAGCCCATCCACACGCCGCCTTGCGCCTCTCCGCCTCCACCTCCCGCCGCCACTGTGCCGCCTTGATCATCGTGCCACCATAGGAAGGAAGGGAGGGAGCGATGACCTTGCCCTAGCTTCCTCCCTCTTGTCTTTGGCAAGAAAACGAATAAAGTTCCAAGAACCTTTAAGGGGTTTTACAATATAATATAGGGCAAATTACAATCAAGCCCTTGGAGTTTAAGAAAAATTATACAATTAACATCAACATCGTTGGAAATTCAGATATTTGCATAGAAGACTCCGCAGCCTCCATATGGCGTGCCTTGCATGCATATTTCGGGTAATTTTCTTATCCCACAATTTATTTTTGTTATATTTAGTTGAAAAACTTTTGAACAATTGCAATCCAATCCTTCGTGTCCAGAACTTGAAATTTGCTTGATCTTTCTAATGAATAAATATTTCTATCCTTCAAAAAATTCTCAAAAAAATTGTGCATGCTCTTGCTTTTATCATTGTATAAATTTTTCATGATTTTTTGTTGACATTTAATATTTTTAAAAATTCAAAACTAATGTCTTTTTATCTGCCTGAAATTAGAAAATTCATAAAAATTCGAAAATTAGCCTAAAAATTCCAAAAAATTACGGTAGGTGTGTTTTTGTGTCTTTTAATTTCTTTCCAATTTTCGTGCATTAACTCTTTATAAAACTCCAAAAAATTACAAAAAACGAAAATCTTAAAAAAATCGTAGACAATTCTATAAAAATAAAAAAAAATTGATCTTTGTCTCTGATTGTAGACATTTCTTTGTAGTTTATAATAATAATAATTTCAAGGAGTATTGGGCACTTAATGTATTTTTAAGTTGCAAAATACTCTGGGCTTTGCACTGTTTTCCTTATTTTGCACTGTTTGATTTTTAGAAAATAATAAAAATATCAGAAAAATTTGAAAAAACACCAAAAACATTTTAAAACATATAATACACAAAAACATTTTCTCTGGAATTTTCTGAACATTTTTGACTAGTTCGAAAAATACAAAAATAGTGTGGTATTGTGTGTTTTTACACCTTTGTACCTATTTTCAAAGTTTCAAAAATATAAAAAAAATAAAAACCACTAAAATCATTTTCGAAATATGACTACTGAGTTTTTTTTAAATTGTGCTCCTTGTGTTCGACCCTGGTCAGTCTGATGGTGTCGGATCCAACGGTGGAAAGGTTGCTTCTTTAGATGGCTGAGATGGAGTCATGCAAAGGAAGGATTCATCCGATGGTAGAAGGGGACGTTGGAAGAATAGTCCCTAGGCGAACTGTAAGCGACCAATGGATGCGATCCACTGCTTGGATGAGCCCACCAACGGGTCCTGTGTTGTTGTGAGAGTACTCCGCTCTCGCTGGATGGCTTCGATGGAGGTGACAACTGTTAGATGGGTGTGGTGGTCAAGCTCCTCCTAGAGCTGCTCCACCTAAGCAGTTGGTGGCCAAGTGGGGTCTCCTGTGTAAACCAACACTTGCAAAGGATACCTTGCTCAGAGGCAAAACTCCGGCGATGTTTAGTGAGTGCAAAATAAGGGAGGCGGGGGTGAATGAAGCCTTGGGCTTCCGATGAGGACGGGAGCGTGAAACCTGTGCACCCTGATGGCTGAGATTTAGGATGATCAGATTGCAAGGGGGATGGGGAGTTCATCGAGGCATCAATCGATACGGGTGTGAGGGTGAGACGAGCCTCCTACCAGATGGTCGGAGCAAACGAACAGTGGAGGAGAAAAATGGATGAATTGAAGGAACAAATGAAATGTTGAGGATAAGATGGTCATCTAAGGCTTGGAACTCGTTCTTGGGCTTCAGGCAAAGATGATAGTCGGGGTTGTGGCCTCAACCGTGCTGCGACGGGCAAGGAGGTTGAACACGACGGAGAGCTTCGGCCACGTAATTGAGATGCAGGTATACGCCACCAAATCTCAATCCATGAGCACCCACAGGTTGTTGTCACTCTACTGAAGACACCTCGAGATGAAAGAAGGGGCGAGGCACGAGTTGTGGCACCAGGATGCCGAAGAAGAGCATTTATAGGTCGCTTTAGGGTCCAACAAGATCGATGAAAAGCACATAAACCTAGAGTGATCTAGATTGGCCAAGGGACATGCGAGAATGTCAAGTGAACGAGGATTATCGGGTCCAAATTCCGAGGCAAACGGAGCTCGGAGACAGGCTGGAGAAATTCAAGATGAAGCTCCGACGAGCACTATCCGGGTCTGACCAGAGAAGGAGGAGGCATTGATCAGGGGTCAACAACCGGTCTGGACCAATCAGAAAATTCAGATATATAATATATTTATA
The DNA here is from genome assembly GCA_037367405.1 of Ottelia alismoides. Classification (NCBI taxonomy): domain Eukaryota; kingdom Viridiplantae; phylum Streptophyta; class Magnoliopsida; order Alismatales; family Hydrocharitaceae; genus Ottelia; species Ottelia alismoides. The sequence goes on from JAZKJV010010630.1 coordinate 264,238, forward strand.
AATTCAATAAAAAATATGAAATGACTTTTGATTGAAAAGTATTCAAAATAAAAAATGTTTATTATTTTTCAAAATATTTTTCTATTAGTTTTTAATTATTTTTATGAAAAATACATTAGTGTATATTCAATATATAGTATTATATATAGGTATACCATATCTATGTATTATGTACAGTTATTTTTATTTTGTTATTTTTACCTGAATACCCTAATTTTATGTTTTATTTATTTACAACATAATTTTAGGATCACAAAATAATTTTCATTTTATTTTTGTGAGTTGTTTACAGATATAGAATAAATAGTGGGTGTGATATATATACATGTATTTTGTACAATGAAAGGGGAATTTGTTTCTTATTTTTATTTGATTTTTCTGATTTTTATTTTCTTTTTATATTATTTTTACAAATATATATATAAGGAGGTAAAAATAATGCTTTAATTTTATTCCATAAAAAATAATTAGTTATAAATATAGGTGACATGTACAACACAAAGTAGGCCTTATCTCTTTCTACTTATTTTATTTGGCGGTCAGGTCAAGTCTTGCCTTCTTCTGGGGTTCGGGCCACTCTGTATTTATTCTAAATACCTCCTTCCTTTTTCTTTTCTTTTATTCTTTTATTTTTGCATACATACAAGCTAATTATGCAATATTAATATATGCATGCTGAATGCTATATTATTTTATTTTATTTACATGTATTTACATGTTGTTTTGCCAAGATAAAAGCCTAAAATAAAAGAATAAAGAGTGAGAATAATAGATTCATCAATAAAATCGAATTAGTGAAATGAATCGTACTTGTAGTTGATGTGATAATTGAGCAATATTATACGGATACTAGTTGAAAATTGATATGTCATACAGGAGATCCAATTTCAGATTTCATACTATCTTTTACAATAAGGATAACTTGGAATAGATATTACAGATTGGGCATACAACCTGTAGGTTCGCCAGAAGAACATCCGTATTGGTAGGACAAACCTAGGTGGTACACGGTTGCCCGGATATGTTGAGCTCACGAAATGAATTATTTTGCATTGTGTGGTACTCGGCTGCCATTAGACGAGTTGACTGATTGAAAATGAGATCATGCCAAGTGGATGCATGTGTGGTTTGATAGTTGTTGGGCCTCGATAACTTGTATTTAAAGCTGCGTGTTTATGTAATTAAAGGTCAGCCTATCGTTTTAAGATATTTAGTCCTCGAGGACTCTATGCTTCTTTGTTTGTCAGGTTGAAGGTTTGGAACCCTGGATGAAAAAATAAAAATTGTCAGCGTAGTATTGTAGTATTGGTTGAGGTGATCTGTGGTGGCATAAGCTCACCGGATCAATGCAATCTCCAATCTTGAAGTGTGCACAACTTTGAGGTCCATGGAGGGGAGAGGACTAATCCCTGAGGTGGATTAGAATGGATATTACCTAAAACAAAAAATAAAATAAAGGAATAATTGTATAATTTGATTTCTTGAACCTTTCAAATATCATGGTTGACATATGTTTCTTTTCATCGTTATTGAGCTCTTGCTCATCTCTTTCCTATATTTTGAAAACCAAATAGGCATTGGAGAGTCATTACAGGAGTAGTAGTCATCTAGCCAGACACAGTAGCATTAATCTATAATTTAGTTGGTAATCATTTTATGCATTTCTTTTCCATCTGATGTACATGCAAATATTTATAATGGGATAATGTATCGTGTAAACTTTAATTTGTTAATGGAAAAGTTTTGAAATATTTCCTTCTTAATATTTTTAATTGCAGCTCGTTTCTGAATGTTAGTAGTGATTGTTGAATAAATTATTACTGAGTAACCATATTCATATATGGGTGGATCCGACTATCCGAAATTGGGGTCATGACAATTTGGCATCATAGCCCAGTTACTCTAGTAATTTATTCAATAGTTGACAACTACAAGCAATATTCGGAAACTAAGGTTATATTAAGATCTTTAGATCTTAATATTTGACTGCAGTACCATTCACAAGTCATTGTCTCTTATGTACATCATGCTAAGGCATATAGGGCCTAACCTTTGGCCTTGATTTATACTAAGATCATGGCAGACGAAGAGATGTCTAGGCAATAGCAACTATGATGGCAATACTCCAAGAGCTGGGGCGAGGCATCAAGAATTAAAGGAAAGACTCAATGTCACGATGAGAGATCCAAGTCACCCAGACCCGTGTATGTTATAGTTGAGGATTCTATTCAACCTCATGAGAAAGAGTCTATATATCATCACTCCGCAGAATTTTTTTACCCCTATTCCATTTGTACGAACAGTGGAGGAGGCCCTTCTTAGGTAAAAAAAAGAATAATGACTCCTATTGTAAGGATAAGATTCTGATAAAAGCACAAAAGCCTTATCTAATTAAAGGACCATGACGTCAAGTATTTTATAAATCAAGAAGATCTTAGACGATTGTGTAGTACAGATTGTAGGACATCAGTTACATGTTTGGCTACTACTTATTGAAATCGATGGCTTAGATCTCATTCTGGGGATGGGCTGGTAAGAAAGGCATCATGTATAACTTGACTATTTCCATAATATGGTAACTTTTCACATTCCTAACTCGATAGAGTTCCAGTTTATTGGAAAGACATCCAATGTTGATGCTGAATATATCATTACCTTGAAGGCTCAATAGTTGTTAGAGAAAGGGTTACAAGGTTATCTAGTTTACATATCCACTACATCAGGGTCAAACTGAATGATAGAATATGTACTTATAATGTGTAAGTTTCTTGATGTATTTCCAGATGAACTACTTGGATTACCACCTAAGCGAGAGATTGAATTTAAAATCTCTCTCACACCTGATACATAGCCTATCGCGATCCCTCCATATAAGATGACACCAGCTGAGTTACAAGAGTTAAAGGTACAACTATAAAATTATTAGACAAAGGATTCATTCATCTTAGTATTCACCATGGGTGCATCTAAATTTTTTTGTAAGGAAGAAGGATGGCTAATGAAACCATGATTCAACATCTTTATTCTTTTATTTTACTAAAATCCTTGGTAAAACACATGTATATAATATTAGTTATGATTTATCCTCTGTTTGTCAATAATTTATATTTAACATTATTTTTCACGAAAATAAATGAAAAAAGAAGAAAAATAAAAGAAAATAAAATAAAAATGATGTATTTATGAAATAAATGCAGACTAACCCGAACCCTAAGACCAGGCCTAACATTGAGATGATCAACAAGGAATATAATAGGGGGATATAGGGTCCATAACTTATAATAAATCAAAAAACAATCTTGTGTATATTACATCATTATTTATCTTGTAAATATCTAGTACTATTTTATTCATCAGTAAAACAACCTCAAATAAAATTATTTCTTTCTTTAAAGTTATTTGTAATAATGTGTATTATTTATAAAAATATCAGGAAAAATATTTATCTAATAAATAAATAATTACAATTATCTTAAAAAGCCAAGAAATCAAACTTCTTAGGTTTATAACTATTTATAGAAAACTACAAATTGACTGAACTCACTTTTAAAATTCATTTTATAACTAATATTATTTATTGAAAATACCACGAATATCATGGAATAAATCATGTAAGTTTTGGCATTTGAGCCACTTCGTCTTTATATACTATATGTATATAAAACTTCTTTATTTTCTATTTATTTATCTGTAACTCCATTGAACTTCATTCTTTTTCTTGATTATTCATAAAAATCACTAGAGAAATAAAAATATAACTTAAACATAATTGTGAAGATACCAATAAATCTCAAAATCTAAAAGTCGTAAAGCTTAATTCCCAAACCTCATAACTGAGCCATATGAACTACGATTTGGGTGTACTCACTTTTAAAGTTCGTTTTGTAAAATTATCTATCAAATAAGAGTAGTTTCACTAAAATAAGAGTTAATATACAAAAAGTAGATTTTGGGATCCTATGTAACTAATTTATTTTATCTTATGTAACTAAATTATTTTATTTATTAAAATCAAAAAAATAATTTATTAAATAATAATAGTATTCATTTAAAATTTTGTTAAATTTAAAGTCACGTTCTAATTTATTTTATATTTTTTGTTGTGTAGGGACTTTTGTCCTATTCGGACTGCCCTCTGATCGTTCTAGGTCAGATTCTAGGTCAACCTCCTCCTTCCTCTCATGCGTCCAAATAATCGGGGTTTGATGCATTTTCTCCCATTTTTATAGCCTAGATCTGACCCCTCCATTCACCCTGATTTCATCGCTCGATCAGAGCAAAGGGATCAAGGATCCATGCTGGAGCAGATCTTGATCAATTTTCTCCTCAGTTCACGTGCTCACCGCCTATCCTTTGAAAACATGAACCCTGCCTATTTAATCCCCTTCAAGTCCTTTCAATTGATCTGATCCATCCTCACCGCCCCTTTTCACCCTCCGTAGCTCCCATCTCAAGACAGGAACTGAGAGACACCATTTGGGGGATGATTTGAGGTTGATTTGACACAATCTAGCTCATAGCCAGACCTCTACCACCACGATCAACCTCGATGACAATTCTGCCTCCGTGTTGAGGTAATTACCTCACCATTCCATCTTCGATCATTACCCCTTCACCCATATCACCAGGTGATATCGAGATTTTCAGATTTCCCGTCATTTACTCGGTTCGATCTACGCACAGACCTTTGCTTCCCGATATCAGATCTTCTCGATTGGAGGTTCATTTTACCCGAGTCTTCACCCGATCTGATCACCTCACCTCCTCCTCGATTTCATTTCTTCATTGCACCCTTAGATACCCTTGTTCACCTCAAATCCGCCATATCTGAGCTCCGATCCTCTTCCTCCATCGTTGCCTGAGGATCACAACTCCCCCTTCACCATTTTGCTAGCATTTATGCTAATAATGCTCGATCAAGGCTCCTAGAGCATTGATCATCCATAGTAATAACTGCAGAAGCGTGATAGAGTCAAATATGGAGCTCCAATGGATCTTGAACTTGCAGAAGGAGGTTCTTCTTCAGATCTCTCATCAGCAACATCCAAAGTCGCTTGGCCATCCAGATCACCATAAATTAGGACAAGAACTGGGAAACCCTTCTACAACAACGAACGGAGCAACATAAGAGGAGATCTGGACTAGGAAATTTCTTCTACAGGCAAGTTCATCGTAGTTCATACAAAGGCCTTCAGGTCCATTCGACCATGAGGTGTACACTCCTAATTAAATCCATGACGTTCATTGATGAAACCCGATTTCATCATCATAATTTTTCATTATTAACCCCTTGCTTAAATATGTGTAAATAAAACCAGATAAAGTCCTGTAATTATCAGAGTCTTGAATAAATTAAAAATCACCAAAAAAGTAAAAACTAAAATTTGTGGTATTTTTAGCCTTAAAAATACCCTCAAAATATTTTGTGTCTTCAGATGACCTCATCTCCATTTTTGGTCAACATGAAACTTGTAGATCTCATCGAGATCTACAATTTTCTTGTTTTGAGTTTTCTCAAATTCGACCATTTAAAACCCTGAAAAATCAAAATTTCTTTTGCAATAATCTGATTGGGCCATGTGGCCCTTTCTGGTTGAGCCACATGGCCCGATCCCATTGTATTATATGCCCTCATTCCCAGCCGTTGGATCCCTTCTTGATCCAACGGCCAGAGAAGCTCCACGTACACTCTTAATCCATCACCGTCAGATCAAGCCCCCGCCTCTACCCTCCATCAGTGCCCTTCCCTTCTTACGCCACGTGGCGTATCCTGCACCTCATGATCACCTTCAAATCCCTCCATCGCAACCGTCCATCACTGCTTTGGTCGTCGCCGTTCGATCGCTGGCCTGATTTAATCAACTCCGTCCGCTCGCGCTTCGCCTCCAGCTCGACACGTGGCGCACCCACCACTCTTCGATTAAGTCGTGCACGATCTAATCTCGACCAATCATCTCTGCCTGCTTCGTAGCCGTTGGATCATGAGATCCAATGGCCACAAGGTCGTCTTCCACCTCTAGTACCCCCTCTATCCCACGATCTTCACCTCGTTGACCAACTTCCCCCTTCCCTTTTTCTCCGCAACTCCAACTACCACCTCCACTAATCAAACACCCCACGACGATCTCCCATCTCCCCTCTTCCTCGCAGCCTATCACGCACTCCATGAAGCTCCTCCAGTCGCTCCATGTTCTCCTCGAAACCCACGATCCCACCTCACAAAACTTCCGACTCGCCACTTCAAATACATCCTCCCCTCTGCCTAAGACCGGCGTCCACCTTTATGCAGGGGAGAGGCCCAACTATCCTCCATCTCCTTGTGACAGGGGGATGTGGAGGATTGAGCGATGACGACCATCCTCCCCGGTGTTGACCCGTCGTTGATCATGGCGGTGTCGCGGTGCCTCGCGCCCACTCGAGCTGCCCCGAGTGATTGACGGTGTCCAGCGAAGACCAGGGCTCCTCCTCGGAGCTCGCTTACAAGCCACCGCCTCCATCTCCGACCAGGTAAGGCTCTTAAACTTTCTTCTACATTTTCTCTAATTTGCTTAATTTATTAGTCGCTACAGTCATCGTCAACCCCCTTGCTTCATCCCTCTAGCTCCGCCCCACTCTCACCTTGCACGCGCTCCCTTCCGTTCACTTTCTTGTTCCTCCATAACCTTTATCACGTCCGACCCATCTCCTCCGCCCCCATGGCGGAGGAGCTCCGAGCTACCTCCTTCTCCGCTCGCGTAGCTCCCCCACTCCATTCACTTTCACATCCCTATGCTTCGGGTATGGCATTGACACTACAGGTTCTCAACATAATCGAATGATCGGAGGTTTCACCGGAGTGGTCTTGGCGAGAGCCATCTCCGCTACTGGAGTGATGAGGGTCTCCGCCACATATCGCCGCAGTTCGACCAAGTTCTGAGCTCCATCGCCTACCAGTTTAGATCATCTGACAAGCTTCATCGACGTCAGATGCAAGTGGCAGAGCTGGAGCTCCTTCGCCGGAGTCTTGATTCTGCCACTAGCCGCAGAAGAGGAAGGAGGAACATCGACTGTTGGATGCTCCTCTCCCGGCGATCGTCTGACGGCCCAGACGAAGCCACGTCACGCCAGCTAACGCATACAGCAACAATCTGATCACCAGGATCGGATGGTTCACAATCATCCACGTGGCATCTCCAGATCAACACCGAGTCTCAGCGCTAGAGCTCTAGGCTAGGATGTCCCAAGCCTCTTCCGAGCCCAAGCCTGGAGGCTCGCATCTAGACAAACCTCCTCCAAACCCGAGCCTGCAATCGAGCCTATCCGAAGTAGCCCCGAGCCTCTGCCGAGCCTGAATCGTCCCAAGCCTGGAGAGCACGTGCACAACACGTGCTATCTAGGAAATTTCCATGGAGGACCTACTGAATTCTCCAATTTGCAGACATGTCCTTACATCACGTGCTGTACCAAGCTTGGGGTATTTTGCATTTTGACCCTCGTGGGTTTTAATAATTGCAAATATGCCCCCGCTCGTATGGGTTATTTACAGGGAAGGCCTCACACTTTATTTTTATTGCACTTTAGTCCCCCATAGGGACCTGTTTGTATTATCTTTTCATGTTTTCTTTCAGTTATGCCCTTGCTTTCTTTCATGCATATCTTGAGCTTCATATTTCTGATTGAGTTGATTTCAGTTTCATTTTAAAGCTTGTTTGATGAACTTTCTAATGGCATGATCATTTCTTATGATAGATACATTAATGTTGATGTATTATGTTGATAGCCATGTGTCTCTTATTACTTAACCTATGCCTTGTTCAAATCAAGTTTGTCATCTCAATTAAACCAGAAGTTGAGTCATTGTTAAATTTGCTCATTACTCTGATTTAGGGCATATTTTCATTGTATCTCGTTGCATTTATTTGCATGATAAAACAAAAAAAATAAAAAATGTATGTTTAGTTTTTTTAATGCATTGTCACATTCTTTAGCATTGTTTGACCTATGTTTTCCAACTCAGAACTTAATAAATAGATAAAAATCTGGATAATCATGAGAGAGGCTCGTGTCCCTGAGTTCGACCTTGGTTTCTTACCAAGTAAAATAAAAATAGGACCATCTGATTTCTTTGATATATCCAACTTAGATGGTTTTTGATGAACCTAGTTCGGCCCGACTGCAATGACATATTAAGTGTTAATTCAACATTATTAGAGGGTCGAATTTGCGGTTTATCAAATGGCACCGTTGCCGGGGACACGGCTTATTTCTTGTATTTTTTGGATTTTCCTTTTTTTTAATTAAGTATTTATTTTTTATAGGTCAAGTTTGTCCATTTGTCTTGCATTATAAAATTTTCTTCTCTATCGATCTTTAACCATTGCTTTTGTGACAGGGGCCCTTGATGATTTAAGGAGGCAAGGAGCAGGAGCTACCTGTTGTGAGGAGCCGCAGAAGCACGCTTGGAGCACGTCGAGAAGAAAGAAAAAAATGTCATTTTGCATATCATTGTCTCATGTAATAATCGTCTTTTATAGCGGTCTTCGATCGAAGACTTGCGATTGTAATCGAACGAATGTGGTTGTGTGGGGATCGTCCCCACTTGAGTGTCGACCTAGGACCAGGCATGCGGCTCTTTGAGCATATTTTATTTTCTATTTTTACACTCTTGCTCGTAGGTAGGATACATTAAAAATATAGACGCACATAATCTCGCTTCACTTAGCCAAATTTAATAGACATTCTCCCCACTAATAGAAGCATGATTAGGTGCAGCTTTTGAATGACTTGCATACATGATTTTTGGTTTTTTAAAACAACCTAAATATTCATTATTTTCGCTAAGTCACTGCATGTTTTATCGCTTAGCTTAGATCATGGTTTTACCGAATACATGGATTTTCTCGATTTCCTCTCCTAGCTTGATCACCTAGGTTAAAGGAAAATGGGAATGAACGGTAGACAATGATTGCTTGATTTTGTGCTCACCTTAATTCAGTGACAACCTTAAATAATAACTGGGACTGTTAATTTGCAAGTCAACCAAGAATGGAGTAAAATTTTGTTCTGGGAAAGCAACACCCTCGTTTACGCATTGATTTTCAATTAGCATTTTTCTCCGCGTAAAATATAATGTTCTAATCACCAATAAAACCGACAAGATAATAAACCAACTTCGGTTGGTTGCATGTGTGAGTTGGTGAAATGGAAGGGTGTTGCATGCTTGATTGAGCCATGTTTGCTTCGATACACTCCCTAGAGCCTTAAACACTCCATACATCTCCGCAGATTCATCCACTCATGTGTATATCCATCCATCTTCTTCGTTCATCTCAGTCTCTACCAACATCAACTCTCCATCTTTTACTTAGGCTACTCTTAGCCTAAGTATAGGGGGGACCCGAGTCCCGGTGATTTTCTCCACTCATCTTTCCTTGCCTTTATACGTAGGTTATTTCTAACCTAGGTATAGAAGAAGCCCTCCTTGGTTCCTGTATATTTCTCGATATTTAAATGGACCTATGGACTTGTATCATCTAGTGCTATGAGGACATAGCAAAGTTTAAGTATAGGGGGATATACCATATATCCAGTATATTTACTTTAGCTATACTCGGAAGAATTTAAAAAATTTAAAACTTTTTGGCTAAAGTGAAATCCTTTGAACTGAGAAGACTCCAATGTTTTCACGGCTTTTTCTATATTATGTTACACTATTTTTATAAAAATATTTTCGAAAATGATTTTAAAAATGAGTTTTTCTTGTTTTGAAAAATCTTTTGAAAATATTTTGAAAATTTTTATTAGTGTGACATGATATTGAAATCTATTTTCAAGGAAAGTTGAGTCTAACAATTGTTTTAACCTTTAAATTAAAATCCATAAAAATGAGAAAAATCCAAAAATCCTTTAGGAGTCATTAGTGACTACTAAGCCCAATTAAGTAGCCGCGTTCAGTGAGGGTTCGCCCTTAGCATATTGGGTGGTTTAGAGGACATCGCGTAAGGCCCCGTCCTCAAGCAACAGGCTTTGGCCTGTACTTACACCCATACTGGCCGAATGCAGATGCATCTACTTAATTGAGTTTAGGCAGTCCTATTAACTCTTGAAGTCAAAACAAAATGTTTTTGAATGAAGGAGTTGGATTAATCCTCTAATTCCACAATTCCACCCAGGATTTGAAATGTTAAAGGAAACTTGGTTTATGAGGTCTTGAGATTTTAGGTTAACCAGCCTTAGCCATCAGTGTCCTAGACTTAATCATCCACATTCCCCAAAATTTCTAGATTTGCATGCTATATTTCATGCTTAGTCTCAGACCATTAAGAATATGATCAGCACATCACATGCACGACTGCGGTTTTGATGAGATGAGTTGACTTTTCACTTGAGGGATTTGAGTCCGGACTTGATCTAATGATGCTCGAGGATGGGATTAAATCTTTGAAGGCTTCATGAAACCTGAGTGTCAGCAATTTTAGCCAGTATGAGAACTTGGTTCATATACTAATCTCTTGACATTGACCTAAGTGCCAGGGTGTGAAATAAAAAAATGTTGATCAGTGTGCGCAAACTCTTGGTAAAAGCAATGGAGCTAGCCAAAAATTATACAAATCAATGAAATGTGAAAGAAGAGATCTCATTCCACAAAGTCAAAATATCAAAGAGCTTCCACCAAAGGCAAGCGCTCCCAACCATTTCAAACTGTCCACTTGGACCACCGCTATTAGGACCAGGAGTCAGGCTTGCACCAAAAAAGGGGCTATGCATCATAAATGCTACAAGTCTGGGTGTCGAAGGTATGATAGGTACTCAAAAGAGACACACCCCGATGTATTCCTAAGAAAACAAGTGCAGATGAATCCAACTTCTCTTGACCGACACACTGATCAACACCAAAAAAAATGTGTTGCATTAAAAGGCACTAGAGAGAACCCTTGTTCCAATGAGAGGGAGAGAAGAAATGAGACAATCCCATGCCCTCCATTACTGGCCTTCCATCTACATTTTCTAAGTCTGACAACTAAAGAGATGGTGGACTGGATGCAAGATTTGATTTATTCTCTAGTGTTGAGGATTGGGTCCTTAGGAGAATTTCTTGGACCAAGACCTTGGGTGACGTTTTGACTCTACTTTTGGAATTAGAGTCAACACTAAATGTCATATCCTTAGTATATATGTATACCAGAGAGAGTCGGGAGAATTAGAGGAATTGGGTGCCTCTTGGTTAAGGCTGGGTTGAATTCTAGAATTTTGGACCTCTAAAGTTGGGTGGACTTGAATAGATTGGATCCTGTATTCACATGCACAAGGGGGTTAATCCAGCTTATTCGTTCTCTTTGATGCTTGAGGACGAGCATAGTTTAAGTATAGGGGGTGATGAAACCCGATTTCATCATCATAATTTTTCATTATTAACCCTCTTTCTTAAATATGTGTAAATAAAAACCAGATAAAGTCCTGTAATTATCAGAGTCTTGAAAAAATAAAAAATCACAAAAATGTCAAAACTAAAATTTGTGGTATTTTTAGCCATAAAAATACCCTAAAAAATATTTTATGTCTTCAGATGACCTCATCTCCATTTTTGGTCAACATGAAACTTGTAGATCTCATCGAGATCTACAACTTTCATGTTTTGCGTTTTCTCAAATTCGACCATTTAACCCCTCAAAAATCAAAATTTCTTTTACAATAATCTGATTGGGCCACGTGGCCCTTTCTGGTTGAGCCACGTGGCCCGGTCCCATTGTATTATCCGCCCTCAATCCTAGTCGTTTGTCCCTTCTTGATCCAATGGCCAGAGGAGCTCCACGTACGCTCTTAATTCATCACGGTCAGATCAAGCTCCCGCCTTTCATCTCTACCCTCCGTCAGCGCCCTTCCTTTCTTACGCCACGTGGCGTATCCTGCACCTCACGATCACCTCCAAACCCCTCCATCGCAACTGTCCATCACCGCTTTGATCGCCACCATCCGATCGCTGGCCTGATTTAATCAACTCCGTCCGCTCGCGCTTCGCCTCCAGCTCGACACGTGGCACACCCACCACTCTTTGAATCAGTCGCGCACGATCTAATCTTGACCGATCATCTCTGCCTGCTTCGTAGTCATTGGATCATGAGATCCAAAGGCCACGAGGTCGTCTTCCACCTCCAGTACCCCCTCTATACCACGATCTTCACCTCGCTGACCAACTTCCCCCTTCCCTTTTTCTCCGCAACTCCAACTACCACCTCTATTAAACCAAACACCCCACGACGATCTCCCATCTCCCCTCTTCCTCGCGGCCTATCATGCACTCCATGAAGCTCCTCCAGTCGCTCCATGTTCTCCTCGAAATCCACGATCCCACCTCACAAAACCGCCAAGTCTCCACTTCAAATGCATCCTCCCCTCTGCCTAAGACCGGCGTCCACCTTTATGCAGGGGGGAGGCCCAGCTCTCCTCCATCTCCCTGTGATAGGGGGAGGTGGAGAATTGGGCGATGACGACCATCCTCCCCGGTGTTGACCAGCCACCGATCATGGCGGTGTCGCGGTGCCTCACGCCCGCTCGAGCTGCCCCGAGTGGCTGACGGGGTCCAGCGAAGACCAGAGCTCCTCCTCGGAGCTCGCGCACAAGCCGCCGCCTCCATCTCCGACAAGGTAAGGCTCTTAAACTTTCTTCTGCATTTTCTCTAATTTCGCTTAATTTATTAGGTCGCTACAGCCATCGTCGACCCCCTTCCTTCATCCCTTGAGATTCGCCCCACTCTCACCTTGCACGCGCTCCCTTCCATTCACTTTCTTGTTCCTCCATAACCTCTATCACGTCCGACCCATCTCCTCTGCCCCCACGGAGGAGGAGCTCCGAGCTACCTCCTTCTCCGCTCACGTAGCTCCCCACTCCATTCACTTTCACATCCCTATGCTTTGGGTATGGCACTGACACTGCAAGTTCTCGACATAATCGAATGATCGGAGGGTTCACGGAGTGGTCTTGGCGAGAGACATCTCCGCTACTGGAGCGATGAGGGTCTCCACCACATATCGCCACAGTTCGACCAAGTTCTGAGCTCCATCACCTACAGTTAAAACCATCTGATAAGCTTCATCGACGTCAGATGCAAGTGGCGGAGCTGGAGCTCCTTCACCGGAGTCTTGATTCCGCCGCCAGCCGCAGAAGAGGAAGGAGGAACAATGGCTGTTGGATGGTCCTCTCCCAGCGATCATCTGACGACCCAGACGAAGAAACGCCACGCCAGCAGATGCATACAACAACCATCCGATCACAAGGATCAGATGGTTCACAATCATCCACGTGGCGTCTCCAGATCAACACCGAGCCTCAGCGCCAGAGCTCCAGGCTGGGATGTCCCAATCCTCTTCCGAGCCCAAGCCTGGAGGCTCGCATCTAGACGAACCTCCTCTGAACCTGAGCCTGCAATCGGGCCTATCCGAAGCAGCCCTGAGCCTCTGCCGAGCCTGAATCGTCCCAAGCCTGGAGAGCACGTGCATATCACGTGCTATCTGGGAAATTTGCAAGGAGGACCCACCAACTTCTCCGATTTGCAGACTGGTCCTTGCATCACGTACAACACCATGCGTGCTTGGGGTATTTTGCATTTTGACCCTCGTGGGTTTTAATAATTGCAAATATGCCCCCACGCGTATGGGTTATTTACAGGGAAGGCCTCACGCTTTATTTTTATTGCACTTTATTCCCTCCCAGGGACCTATTTGTATTATCTTTTCATGTTTTCTTTCAGTTATGCCCTTTCTTTCTTTCATGCATATCTTGAGCTTCATATTTCCGATTGAGTTGATTTCAGTTTCATTTTAAAACTTGTTTGATGAAATTTCTAATGGCATGATCATTTCTTATGATAGACACATTAATTTTGATGTATTATGTTGATAGCCATGTGTCTCTTATTACTTAACCTATGCCTTGTTCAAATCAAGTTTGTCATCTCAATTAAACCAGAAATTGACTCATTGTTAAATTTGCTCATTACTCTGATTTAGGGCATATTTTCATTGCATCTCATTGCATTTATTTGCATGATAAAACAAAAAAAATAAAAAAATGCATGTTTAGTTTTGTTTTAATGCATTGTCTCATTCTTTAGCATTGTTTGACCTATGTTTTCCAACTAATCACTTAATAAATAGATAAAAATCTGGATAATCATGAGAGAGGCTCGTGTCCTGAGTTCGACCTTGGTTTATTGCCAAGTAAAATAAAAATAGGACCATCTGATTTCTTTGATATATCCAACTTAGATGGTTTTTGATGAACCTAGTTCGACCCGATTGCAATGACATATTAAATGTTAATTCAACATTATTAGTGGGTCGAATTTGCGGTTTATCATTCCTTCACACCCAATTACCATCTATTGATTAAATTTGGAGGAGTGCATCACAACCGTCCACTGCCTTAGAGGTTCCACACACCTCACGCGAGAGATCTAGGTATATAGTGCTTCTAGCCTTATCATTCCTTTTATTACATTTTAGTTTATGTTTTGCAAATAATCGTTGAATTCTTTTTATTAATCAGTGCTCTTAGTTTATTAATTCGCTTTTTAGTTCCTCTTATCTGCATTCACGTGGATCTTCATGTGTTTTTTCAGTGATTTTGTGCTTCATATCCCGAATCTTTCTTGAGTTAATAAAATTGATGAATGCTTGATTGATTAATATTATACCCCTATGTGTACAGGTCACGTGAATCATCATGTTTGTCCGAGATTTTTGCATATTTTCTCATGCATTCTCTTAACATGTTGTTTATTAATCCTTATAAGTTAAATAATTAAAAAAAGTGGTCTAGTATTTTCAGATTGAATTACGTGTCTTGTTTTACATGAAATGAATATCATAAGTGCTCTGAAATTCCATAAACAATAGGTTAAATTCCTTTTATGTTGTTTTAATTTCTCTAATTTTTATTTCACAAAATATTTCCATTTATTATTTTAATAACTCAAAAACCATTGAAATGTTCCCTATTTGCTTATTAAAAAAATAGAAAAATGATCTAAAAAATTACAAAAAAAATTATTTTAGGTGTATTTCGATTTGTTTAACTCCCATATAAATTTTTTTGAACGTCTTTTAGAAAACCTAAAAATGCAAATTACAGAAAACACTAAAGAATCATATAAAATCATTAAAAATCCTAAAAATACATTTTTGATTCTATTTGAAAGCTAAATAAAAACTATTTGCTAAAAATTGGTTCATCTTTTTTATTTTATTTTCTATTTTAAAAATAAAAAAACATATGCTTGATTTTCTATTTGATTGATTTCCTATTTTTAATTGATTTTAAATCCTAAAAAACAAATCTTTTAAAAGTTATGAAAAATAGTAAAAATTTATCAAAAACATAGAAATGTTTCAATTTGATTTTTTTGGATAATTTTATTATTTTTGAGAAATACAAAAAGAGTAGTAGTCTTACTTGCTTTTACATTTTCTTTATTTGATTTTTAGAAAAAATAAAAAATTCAAAATTAAAAATAACTAAAAATTTGATAATTTGAAAACATAAAAAATATAAACTAAATTTCCATAAAAAATAAAAGCTAAAAAAATTCATAAAAACCAAGATAGTTTGCTTAGAGTTTCCTTATTTTCATTAATTACTCCTTGATTCTAATAACCCTCGTTTAATAATGGTTGCCTCATTGAGTTTGACCCTAGGAGGTATGACTTGTTAATAACTAAATAGAAAATCCATTCTTTTTTATGTTGGACTAAATAATTTGTTTGATTGATGTAGGGTTCATTTTGGGTAATATTGAAACATAACATTTTTCTTCATTAAATAAATAATCAAACCAAGTGAAAGATGGTTGATTAAAATGGCGTTGTTGCCGAGAGGCACGACGAGGGTAGCTAGGTCTTCTTTACCTTATGCTCTTGGTTTTGTATATATTATATATTATTATTTATCTTCTATTTTCTATCATTTTCTTATTAATTTTGTTTGCTCTAAAACGTTTCTTACATATTTTCTATTTCGTTTATTTGTGACTGTCGGACGAACGAGGGCGGAGTTCGTAGGATTGTTGACGTACCCGAGCAAAGCAGAGGCCAACTCGTTTCTTCATTGAGCAGTAGGAGAGCGTAGGAGGAGTAGAAGATTTGGAAGAGAGGCCTTTGGAGAATTTTTTCTTCATTTTTACCTTTTTTTCATTTTATTCTTGTAAATAATTTGTAATAATTGCATCATGTTCCCTTCTCTAGTTTTTAGGGACTTTGGAGACTTAACATTTTGCAAAGTCTATTTCACCAAGTGCTGGTGCACTTCGGGGACCTCACCGTGTTTTGGTTTTCACCACCTTTATTTTTCTTTATTTTCATGTGGATTATTTGTGCTTGAACCCCCTAGATTTAGGTTTTTATTTGATTGAGCCAGGTAGTGATAGGTCCACAACCCTAAAAGAATAAATGTTCCTCTAGACTTCATTGGACTTTGTCAAATAAATCCGTGCTTCACGATAATAGAAACTTCTATTTAGGATGGTTCTCACATTTTGTTCATTTAGATTAGTTTAGTTTTTATGCATGGATCATATTTCATGTAGACTGTTGGAGCAAGATATGCCTTTTATCTCGTGCATGCATTCATAAATTTCATTGCGCATAAGTTTTTGTGTCTTCCTCCCCATGTTTTTTAGACTTAGGAATAAATAGGAAATAAAAATTTTCTTTAGACATTTAATTGAAAAATATCCAAAAAATAGAAACTAAAAATAAAAAATTAGGACTGCTAATTGAATTTGATCATTAAAATCAAATGTAACTGATTCATTCCTTATTTTTGGAGAGCAACCTCTCATTGTTTGTAGGTACTTACCTCCACACAAAGTGGGTGAGGACGTAGCCACTAAGAACTAGAGCCAAAATCCAAAGACTTCTGCCCTATGCTCCTGTACATTTCTCATTGGTGTAGGTTGAGATGAAAGCACTTGCCTTCGACCATTAGTATAAGTTGTCTGGTCTTAATTTGGTTTGTTCTGCCTACTTAGTAAGGTTTTACCATAGGTGAGTACACCCATGAGTCTGACTAAGTATCTGCATTATCACTTAACTCTAAAATTGAAAAGATTTACGACCATTCTTTTATGATCATCACTGAATTGAGTAGGTGAATCTAGGGTTTGCTATGCGTTTGCTTTTGGTTGGTGTTCAGTAGGTTACACTCATTTTTTCTAGGTCATTCGCAGTCAACTTCTGTTTCCTTTTGTCAACTCTATTTTCTTTTCTTTTTCACCCTCCCAATAACCCATATATATCTTCTTCTCTTATCAGTCCTTCCATCTTCTTGAGTAGTAATGATGCATCAATGTTCGATTCATTCTGATCTTGTGACGCTGTTTTTTCATCCCCATCATCGTCGTTCGCCATGTCTTGAGGTTGGAACACTAACCAACCTCTCATACCCATTCCTTTCCTCATAATCTCTTTCTCTTTCTCCGTTTTCTTCGTCCTCGTCCTCTTTAATACCTCTTGTTGCACTTCCCATTTCTACTGGGCATGATGATATAGGAGTTGAGGCCCGTGGAGATTTACTACGCATATGCGAGACCGAGGCAGATTTTATGCTAGATTGACGGTGCACGCATTAGGAGATATTGTTGAGCAGCTAGATCCAGGAGCGTAGTTAGTTTATACTTTGAGTCCATTAACCTTGAATTTAGAGTTCGTTTAAATGATTTCAAAGTTTTCAGGGGATGTGCATGAGGAACCTTATTTTCATATCTATGAGTTTGAGGAGTTTTGTGGATCACGAGCATATTCAGATATCTGAGGAGTTGAAGCTGATGACCTTCCCTTTCAGACTTCGTAGTAGAGCTAAGAGATTGCATAGAGAGATGGGGAAGAAGATAGCAACATCGGGTGACCTATTGACATTGTTCTTGCAGAGAGTCTACCCCTATCGTAAAGCAGTGTTGACGCGATCTATTATCAGAGAATTTACCCTAAACCTCCAAGAGCCATTGCATGATTCATTGATGAAGTTTATTGATCTCTTGAGGATATTCCCAGATCAAGAAATCTCAAAGAATGACCTTGTATAGATCTTATATAGGGGAATGATGAAATAACATTTTTTGCAAAGAGTTGTACGATCAAACAAGGCGAGATCGCAATCAATGTGCTGACCGCTCTAGAAAATCACTAAATTTAATAATTAACCCAGAATAAATAATCAATAAATGAAATAAAGATGTGGAGTTAAATTTTATTTTATTTAACTCTACAACAAAGATGTGTATATTGTGCAAGTATGTGTAGAGTGTCGAACACATGGAACACAAAGGATAGACCAACAAAAATTTGCAAAAATATGATGTGTAGAGTGTCGAACACATGGATCACAAAGGATAGAGTGTTCTCTTTATGTGGGTTTCTAATTTTTTTTGTTTTATAATATATATTTTGATTTTTAATTTTTTGTTTCTATATTTTCTTTTTAGATTTTTGTATTCTTATATTTCTTTTCTTTTAAAATAACTAGTATAGCTATATAAGAGTGTGTATATATAATATAAGATAGAGCAAGTATCAATATAACAAAAAATGTTAAAAATTCATGAAATAAAATATTTTTGTGTTTTAATTTTTTCTATTTTTGTGATTTTTTAAGAAATTTTGCTAATTTTTATAATTTTTAAAGTAAAAATACCCTAAATCAGGGTTTAATTAAATAACAAAAATGAAATGGAGGTATAAAATACCAAATAGTATCAAAAATTCTTCAAATTAATTTTAGTAGATAAATAATAATATAAAAAATCAGAAATTGAAAATATAATTTTTTAAATTGTTGTGAATTTTATATATATTTATAAGTGTTTTTAGGGTTTATAAAGTTTAGGTATTTTCTTTTATAATTTTTAGTGATTTTCGGTATGAAGATTAAAAATACATAAATAGGCAAAATATATATTATTAGGATTTTTCAAAATGTTTTTATATTTTTTATGTATTTTCTAACGTAGATAGGGATAAAAAATTGTTTTTGTTTTTTAATAAATAATAATAAGTCCTAAAAATGCATTGTTAAAATATAGTGTGAATCAACACATTACCTAACACCTATCCTAGTTTTTCTAGGATTTTTTAGAGCAAAATTGATATTTAAAATAAATATAAGAAACAAAGATAAACTACTTTATTAATAAGGGTGTTTTTGTAATGAAAATAACTATGGGGACCAGTCTACAATTTCACTAAAAATTTACAAATTCATAATAAAAAATTCCGACCAAATGCTAATAAACCAAACCCGTAGGGGCTCGGTTGCAAAATAGCCATGTTTTGTCGGTCGAGTTAATAGAGGACTATTATGCAAATAAAGTAACTACAAGGACTAAGGAGAAAATATTTAAAAAATAAATACACAGTAGGGGAAAGATTGTGCACTAAAAATTAAAATACAAAACTGTGAGGTTAAATTTGCAAAATTCCCCATGAGGTGTGAGGGGACGGCTAATATGGACTCACTTAAACACGTGCCCGCCTCCTTATGCGCGATACAAGGGAGCACAATACCCCTTCATCTGGATAGCAACGATTAGATGGCTGCAGATGATTGAACAGTGAAGAGCGGGGCTAATCGGATGGAGGCTGAATTTCTAGAATAATTGTGGGAATCTAACAATCATGAGGAGGTCAGCTAGAATGCATGAGGAATTCAAGCTTGGCGAGTTTCAATCGGCCAGAGCTCGAGCTTCCTTCCACATGAGATCCCCCGATACCTCTGGCAAACTCTTCCAGTTGCTCCGTAGTGGATGATCACTCCAGAGGGTACGATGGAGCAGTGATGACGCTCGACGAGCTCGAATAAGAGCTAAGCTCCATGTGCCTCGAGTTTGAACAAAAATCAACCCCAATTGCGGTATGTACCGTCCAAGATCTGCAGTGAAGCACACACAACAAAAGAAAGCATCCTGGGCTCTTATTGGTGAAGGGGAGTGACAGGTGGTACATGGCGGAGGTCACCGGCAAGGTGGCAGAGTGGGTGATCTTGATCTATAGATCCAAAGTGAATCTAGGTGAACAGGAGGAGGCAGAGCAAAGATAAGCGAAAGGGGCAAGTTATGGAGGTGGCTAGTGCGTTGAGGGAAAGACAGAGCACAACGAGATGGGTTCATCGGAGCGGTGCTCCGGTGATCTATGGGGAGGATATTTTAAAGCAAAATAATGTAATTAAAGCTAAAAAATGCAAGAAATACACCAAATAATTAATACTAAGTTAAGAAAGCAATAAAAGTGGTACCTCAACATGCCAGAAGCCAGGAGAAAGGATCTCGACATCGGTTTGCGGTGGAGGTGGTGGAGACCGCCTAAAACACCCTCCTTCGATCGACTTAATCACTCAGCGGGGACCCTGTCACCATCCTCGAGCTGTGGGATGCAAAAAGGGAAAGAAAGAGAGAGACAAAGAGGTTCAAATCTGGAAGAGAAGGATGGTGATCATCTATGTATTGGTGGTCGAGCAGGTGGAAAGATCGAGGAAATGACATCGATTCAGCTATCCAAAGATCGAGGTAACCTTGAGCGTGTATCACCATATATCGAGGAGGAAAAGATGATGAAGAATTGAACCAATATGATGAATTGATCGATCCCCAAACTGGGTAGAAATTGAGGCGGAACGATAGGTGTCAGAAGCGCAGTAGGGAGAAAGAGGAGTTGACCGCCAGTCGACTCCAGACTCAACCTGATTGGTCCACGTGGACCAATCAGGAAAAACATGGCTGAAAATATTAAAAAATCAAAATAATTAATAAAAGATTATATTAATTTTAAGTTATAAATAAAAAATGTATATTAATTTATGAAACATTTTATTGTGATTTATATTTATATTTAGTGGTTTAAAATTATAAATTACTTTTTAGGGTTAATTTATAGGTATATTTATCTATGTATTTAGTTTTTTTTTTTGTATTTTTTATTTTATTAATTTTATATTTTATATATAAATATAAAATATTTTTAGATACATAAATATATTTTGTTATATTTTTCTATATATACACTAAAATAAATTGGTGTATTATTTATATGGGTATAGAAATACCTATTTCATCTTTATATGTTATATACATATTTTATTTTAGTGTTTTCTTTATTGTTTTATTATAGTTTAAATAAGTATACATATTTTAAATAATATTTACAAAATTATAAAAATCTAAAATTACAAAAATGATAAAGGAAAAATAAAATGATTATTTTAATTGGGTATATTATATAATAGGGGTCCAAAACCTAACTTTCACATATTAACTCCCAAAAAAATGAAATCACCTTCATTAAATAGATCATTAAAGGTTATAAACAATTAAAGGTGATTTTGATATATTTTTATGTTTTATTCGAGATATATGAGTTTGGAAATTTGGGATTTTGGAAATTTATTTAGACTCTAACTTTGATTCTTCATATTATTTTTGCAAGAAATTAATTTTGTATTTTTCTATACTCTATTATCTACAACTTTAATGAACAAAATTTATTTATTAGAAGTATAAAAAGTGGAAAATAAAATACGCCCCAAAAAAGGAATAATAAATGAATAAATAAAAGGGATTTTAATTGTATTTTGGCCCTAATCTCCCCCTACTTGATTCCTTGTCGACCTAGTCATCATGATGCCTAGGTCTCGGTGTTTAGGGTCATAAAAAATCTTCGATATTTAATTATTTTTCTTTTCTTTTATTTATTATATAATTTCGGCATTAAAAACAATGTTTTATACAATATTTACACAATGATGCAAGAATGTTAATTTGCCTAAATTCATGGGATTTACACGCATTTACTAGGGTTAATTTGCCTAAATTCATCAAATGACCATCGAGCAAAAGATACTGGTCGATGTCTAGTGTCGTGTTTCATAGCACAGTCTCTATGTTGATTTACTTTGGACCATCTTTGGAGAGCTTTCTGACATCTCATTGACTTCTCAGTCTTCATGAGATGATTTAGTTGAACAACACACGAGGGAGATGCATAATCAGTAAGGTGTGATATACTTCATGAGGATTCAGAGTATACACATTAGACAGAGGACATGGACACCAATGCCACCCAAACAATTGACGATGGCACAATCACTGAGTCTTGGATACTTTATCTTTCAGTATTCCAGGAGATGGAACATGACATCATGTTGTTTTAGCCGTCCGTTTAGCCATTCTAGTTTCCATGTCAGGAACAGCCAGATTTCTTTCCTCAGTCGTACTTTTCATATTCATTTGGATGTTCAGAACCATTCCAGAAGCTAGAGCAAGATGAGGGACACTGTTTTGATTTGCCATACATTGATAGTCCAATATATGAGTCGTATGTCCTTCTATGTGATGAGATTGATATAATTTCCGAGGACCAGATGATTATCAGCATTTCCCCAACTCAGATCCCTTTACTCTAGTAGGTCAATGATCTCTTTGATCTTGACCTAGATTTCTTTGAGTCTGATATTTCTAATACGTTGGATGGATTTTCTCTGACTTTTAGAGAGAACCTGTTATTTGAGTTTGATCATTCGTTCTATTCCTCAAGTCATTCTAATTTTTCCCGTCTCCCTGAGGGTTATTTACGACTGCTATGTTCTTTGTATCGATTTCATTTTCTTGGTGTTCATCTCATCTGTCAGATCATGATATTGATTTATCTATTTATGAGTCTAAGTTGTCTCTCCTTGATGACCCTCATGAGGATGAGCTGATTTTTGAGATATTCGATGATTTCTCTGATTTCTCTACATTATGTGCATCATATATCAATTTTCCCAATGAGTCTCATGATCTTGACTTTCAATACCTTTTTGAGACCATGGTTGATGTCGAGGATTCCATAACTGATCCTTCTTTCTCCACGTTTGATTTTCTCAGCTTTACCCTTTCACTCTCTTATGATCTTGAGCTGGTAATTTCTTTTATGCTACCAGTTCCTGATTTTTATTTCTCTTCTATTTACCAGGTAGCAGACACCCGCCTGATTAATTATTTGGGTGGCATCATTTTCATTGTTGATTTTGTTGTTGTTCTCACACCGAGACTACAACAATAGAACGACATTGCATTATAGATGTCATCCTAAACATCGATACGGCTTTGTCCTAGTCTTTGCGCCCAGCTAGTGGCGTAACTCAAACGCTTGCTGAGAGGCACCTCAACATTTTCTACTTTGTATATGTGTTTCGTTATGATTGTTCCTTGTTTCTTCCATTCTTTGTTTTACACCCCACATCTCGTTTTGGATTGTTGCTATCCTTATGATGCACTTTATCCTAAGTATAAGGGGTGTAGATGCCAAGTTGTTTGTTATTCTGTTTCATTACTTCTGTTGTTGTTTATACTTAGGGATCTTTTACCCTAATTTTAGGGGGAATGATATCATTCTTTTCATTTTGATTATTTTTATCTTAGTTTTTTTGTTCTCTCACTTGTCCCTCAACTATTGATACTATTTTCCATAACTAGGAATATTTTACCCTAAGTATGGGGTGGGGGCAGGTTGAATTGTTGATTTCATGTACATTCTCTTGCTTAGTCTTCCCTGCTTGTACAATCTTCTAAACTTAGGATTATTTTATCCAAGTATAGGGGCTGATATCTGATTTCTATTCATTTTTTTCATTCCTAGAGTCATTGTAGTATATGATTCTTTTCACTTTTCTATACTTATCACAAATTTTGTCTTCCTTTTTTGCGTCTTGGTCACTATGAGGACATTGTTTGAGCTAAGTGAAAAAGTCACCCGATTGAGTTTTTTAAAATGTAGACAATTATTGTTGTGCTAACTACTTGAAATTGCAGAAGAATTTATTTTTATTATGTATACCTCTAAACTCAAAGCCAAAGAAATAAGTACGAGAGTGTTGGACAGAGGGAGGCAAACTATGGAGATTAAGGTAAATGGGTAGAGTATCTAAGGAATGAGATTTCCTGATTTTTATTTATTTTTAATGGAATTTTATGATTGTTTTTTTTGATTTTATGAATTTTATAATTTTTTTATGATTTTATATACATATAAGTAAAGAAATATATATTATGTTTTGTATTTTTATTTCCTTTTTATTTTGTTATTTTTATGTTTTTAATTTTATTTCTTATTTTTGTAATTTTTTTTATGGTTTTTAGAATTCTTATAGGTTTTGGATTATCTTTAAAGTGGAATTTTTTTAGTCAAAACAAGGGATTATTCTTTATTTTAAAAAAAGTAAATAGGAATAAAATATTTTTATTTTATTTTTACTGAAAAGTAGGTAAAAATACCTTTCCAAGAAGGCATTGTATGTATATTTGCGATTTTTTTGAATTAGTTATGGATTTTGAAATTTTAAGTATGTTTATTTTTTATTGATTTTAATATTAAAATTTTATTTTTAAATTTTATATGCAAAATATAGTAAATTAAAATGTAGGTAATTTAACAAGTTTTAAAAGTGTGATTACATTTTTATGTGTTTTTTAATATTTGTGTATTTTTTGGAATTTTAGTGATTTATTAAAAATTAGAAAATCTTTTTATTTTTGAAAGCTTGTTTTGTACTGTATATATTGTATAATACTATGTATTTATATGTATTTTATAATATTTTTTACTTGGTTTTAATCTTTATTTTATACCGTATTATTTAACATACTAGACGAGGGTATTATTCTAATTAATAGAAAATATAGGAGGTGCACTAGAATAGAAGAAAAGCATTGTAAAAGAAAAAAGTGTAGTAATAACGTGTCTGCACAGGTGATTGAGTAGCTGTATCTGCACCTGTTTGCAAAAATCAATAAATGTTGGCAGAATCTATAGAAATTGCCAATGATCACGCGCCTTGTCACATGACAGAGCTTAGCAAGGACCTGTTCAATAATATAGAAAGTTTGGGCGATAAATTTGCAATTGTCCAAAAAATACCGTCGCCCTCACATGTGGTGCGAGGCATTATTAAGCTGTGGGTGGTGGATCTTCACGATCGTCCGATGCAAGCTGATCTATACACCGTGTCGTTCCCTTAGTTCGAACGAGCGGTGGTTTGTGGTTTTGATAGGATCTTGATCAGATGAAGATGCTTCGTGTTTCTCCAAGTGATGACGATCTCTAGATGCCATGCGGATCTTCATTGCTGATCAGTTTTGGCTGTAGAATACAAATGTTGTGTTTCAGATCTCCGTGATACTCGAAGTTAAATGCTCGTATTATGCTGCTCCAAGCGATGGTTCTCGATCGAATTTTTTAGAGGCGATGTTGACCTGGAGCTCATATATCTGATACTGGAGGTGATCTTCGAGCATTGGCTTCTTTCTAATTCTTGGTGATTGCTACTACACGTTAGAACTCGACATTGAGTTCTCGTTCTTCATTTTATATGAAGAACAACTCCTGATGCATTCTCTCTCAGTAGTGGTAATTTGAAAACAACGGCAAGGCTTCCGTTGGCTGCTGCATCTCAGACGGTGGTGCTCGATCGGTCGAGGTTGCTGTTATGCAACCTCCTTGTGATACGCTTTCATATGAGGTACATGTTCATGGAAATTAAATCTCGACTTGAGTAGAAGAATCGATCCAAAATCAAAGGAAAACAATGAGCGAGGGACGGTCATCAATCGTGTCGAATTGAAGCCTGATCTTCGATCAACATGTGTGATCAGAGATGAACATATATGAAGGTAGAATGGGAAGCAAAAGTTTTTGAAGGTAATGATTGATTATCAGAGACAAAAAGCTTGGGCACTGGAACTAATGAATCGAGATGAAAAAAACAAGACGAGGAAGATGAACAGAGATATTTAGAGAATAGAGAAGAAGATAAGAGGGATCTAACTTGGATTTGTATACATGAAGTGGAATATGCACCTGGGATTAAGGTTCTGGACATCGGATCATGGCCTCAACATGGCGACGTTTTGTCACAGAGGCTAGAATCGCAATGGAGCTGGGCTCACGACATTGGTGGATCTTGTTGGAACCCTCTCTCTCTTGCTCGATAAAAATGGAGCTCTGTGGCTGTTCTCTCTTGGATCCCACAGAGGAAGATGGACTAAATGGAGGATCTGCTCAAAGATGAGGGGATGGAGGTCCATATATAGGAGAGGATGTCGGTTAAATGAACGACCTAACGATCTGGCCGTTGGGCAGATAAGAGAGAAGAGGAGAAGGAGGCGATGGGAAGCAACGGGGGAAAGAGAATGGGAGGAAATACAGAAAAAGGATGGACATAGTAAGAAAGGAGGAGGAGAGAGAGGATAAATAATAATAAAACATAAATTAGATAAATCAATAAAATAAAACAATAATTAAGTAATTAATCAATAAATAAAACTTACAAATAATTTAATAAATAATTTAATTATGAATTTTAATTATATGAATAATAATATTTAATTATATAATAAATACATATCTATAACATTAGTATATTATACCCATATAATTAATATAATTTATTATTTTAAATCATTTTCATTCTAATAAATTTTATTTTTTTTATATTAATAATATAATATTAATAAAGAATAAATAAAATATCAAGAATACAAGAAATAACATAAATTAAATAAAATAAGATTAAGATACACTATGCAATTTATACCAATAGAGTACCAAAACCTACTTTTTGCATATTAACTTTGATTTAGTGAAATTACATTTATTAGATAGATGATTTTCTAAAATGAACTTTAAAAGTGAGTACGTCCAATTCAAAGTTCATATGGCAAAGTTATGAGGTTCAGAAGTTCGATTTTGTGGCATTTTAGCTTTGGGATTTATTGGTATTTATTCATAACTAATTTTATAATTTTATATTTTATAAACAATTAGAAAAAGAATTAGGCTAATCAAGATTTAGAATAATTAAATATAAATTAAGAAGATGTATATACATATAATATGTATATATAAAGGGGTCCAAAAGTCAAAACTCACACATTTTATTCTAATATTCTTTTGATATTTTTAATAAATAGTATTAGTTATAAAATGAAGCTTGAAAGCGAGTTTGATAAATTTGGAGTTTTTTTATGAATAGTCATGAACCTAGAAAGTTGGCTTTTGTAGAATTCTAGGTTCATTATAATTACTTATTTAAACATTAAATAATTTTTTTTGATATTTTTATAAACTAATATATATTATTATAAACAACTTTGATGAAGGAAATATTTTGATTTGGAATGATCTAAATGATAAATAAGATAGGAAAACATATGTACAAGGTGAAAAATGTGTTTACGTAAGTTGATGATTTTGAATTTCTAATATTTTTACAGATAATGATCCTTATCCCTCCTACTTATTTATTTTGTCGTCCGCATCAATATTGATATGGTCTTAGGGCTAGAATGAGTCTGTACATATTTACATACATACATCCTTCTTTTCTTTTATTTTTTCTTTTCTCTATTATTTTATTTGGATAAAATAAGTGTTAAATATATAATATTAATAAATGAGGTTAGGAATGTTAATTAGTGAGAATTAGTGAATATTTACGTATATTTTATCAAGGATTTTAGCCAAAATAAAAGAATAAAGGTGATGAATCATGGATTCATCATTCCATTATACTTTACCTTTGATAGTCCCTTAGCAAACACTTACTCTAAAAATAAGTGAAAGATAAAAAGAAAAAGTAATATAAAGAATTAGAACATGATTATTTCTTTAAACTGAATTTTAATTCACCCAAAATTAAGAACTTAGAATAGGCCTTCGGATTAATAGTTTGTCAGGATGTTATTAGAATTAGGATTTAAATCTCAACATCCCTCAAGTTCCACAAATCCCTAACTAGGTTTACCTAAATAACTAGCTCAGATCCACCCATCCATCTTGCAAAATATTCAACTTTGAAGTCAATTTGTACTATGTGTGAAAGGTGTTAGCTCTTCCTGCTTATAGAAGCGAAGAAACTACCCCCCAATTCATACACTCCCATTGCTTCCTCATCTATTTATTTTATACTTGATGCAGGGGGTATTTCCTTCTAAGGTCAGGTCATGTTATGTTAAGAGAGAGAAGTAGAAGAATGAAAAGAGAATTGGAGTGTGAGTCACATATTCTTATGAAGCATGGACAGTTTAGCCAAGTCTCCACCAAGATATGCAGGCTATCTGAAGCTTGGACCATTGTGGTCATGTATGTATTTAATATTTGGCTTCTTTTTGCTAGAAATTGATCATTGCACTGCATTGATCTTTTGTGCTATGATGGATACAACATCTTTTCTTTCGTCCATTTTTTGAGGTCTTGTAAAAATTGTGCCAACAAATACTTCCCTCATCTAAAGCTTTATTTCAACCCCACACTCCTGTCTTTAGACGTCAGCGCTACTAGACATGGATGAAAATGCACCACCAAAATGGACTACCCTTCGCAACCCCATGCAAGTCAACCTACGTGTAGAGTGCATGAGTACAAATTGGTTCAAATAATGAAGAATTAAACGGATGACACAAGGTGTCCTACGTAGGCAAGTTTAAATTGAATTTTGAATGGTCTTTTGGAATCCAAATAATTAAGTCAAAGATCTGAAGAGTCTCATTTTTAGTTCCTAATAATGTCCCTTTAGAATTAAACAGATTATGTACTAAACCAAGCTCCATCCTTCAGACTTCCGCAAATTTTGATTGAATTTTTTCTTTTAGTGTTTTGAAAGAGTTAGGAGTTGAATCATATACAAGAATTTATAAGAATTACGTGCATTTTTACCAAAAAATTATTCACAATTTATATACAAAATTATACAATTTTATACAAGATTTACAAAACATACAAGATTTACAAAAGATACAAGATTTACAAAAGAATTATATTTACAAATTTTATATAATTAATTATTTTATACATGTATTTTATAACATATTTTGTATACAACTTTTAAAGCTCTTTTTATAACCAATATTTATATTTTTCTATCAAATTTTAGAAACCCAAAACATACACCCATACTTTTAGAGCCATAATATTAAAAATACAATAGAGTACGAGTTATGGTTTCTAAATTATATATAGAATATATGCGACTCCCCCTATGCTTACCTTGAAATATGTCCTCATGGTGTTAAAGAAGCGACAAAGGAAGACATAACTCATGCTAAGTATAGTTTGGTACAATACTATAATGACTCAAAGAATAAGAATAATGAATAGATGCCAATCATCCCTCTATATTTAGGATCAACTAATCATAAGTATAGGAGACTTAAAAGCGAGTATGATTGAGGACAAAAGAATGTACACCCTCAATGACTTGGCTTGCCCCCTTTACTTATGGTAAATATCCCTAACTATAAGAAGAATATCAATAGTTGAGGGACAAATGAGAGAGTAGATGACATAAAAATCTAATACAATCAAAGAGAAAAACAAGCGATATTACCCCATGGGAAAAACATACTTTAAGTATAAGCAACAACAAGGGTAATAAAACAAAATGAAATGAACAACACAATGTTTACACCCCCTTTACTTAGGATAAAGTACATCCTAAGTATAACATAAATCCTAAGAGAGACTTAGAGGTGTGAGATAACCGAAAGAATGAATGAATAAAATCGAGAACATTTATGTACAAGTTGAAAAGAATAAACAAATCAAAACGAAATGTATAGGCTCAAGAATGCCGAAGAGTGCCCTTCTTGCGTGACCGAGGAATGATGGAATGTATAAGAGAAAGGTTAACATTAGGGTCATCCTCAAAGATATCCATATCCAAATTGGAGGATCCCTGATCTATGTTGACCAGTGAAGAGCAGACCAGATGGCCAAAAAGATGGACAGAACTAACCTTTGATGTCATGTTTGAAGTCGATGCAAGGTAGAGGTTGAATTCTTCAGGAATATGCTCAAAATCAAAATCATCAAAGCCCTCATCGAAGTCTCTATGAAGAAAGGGTTCATCATTCTCATAAATGTCTGGATCGGATAAAAGATCTACAAATGAATCGAGCTTGGCCTTCAAAGGGTCACAATTAGGTGCCACCAATGATTTTGACTCAATAGCATAAATATCACGAAAGTCATTAATATATCTCCAAACATGATTAAGTGGATCACATAAGGCTATGCTATCCAAGTACTCCTCTTTGGAGAGGAGTTCATGGGTGTCAATATCTGCCAAAGTCAACAACTCATGCGTAATCTCATCTAGAAACTGATAGTCCTCTGTATCTACTGGGCTGGTAACACACTCGTCTGATGCAGGTTTCTCTAATGGCTAGGAGACTGACATTGTGCTACTGAGGTCATGTCACACTATCTATCCCATAATCAATAATAATCCTAGCTATACACAAAAAAGGCCGATTAAGAATAGTGTCTTGTGATGGTACTAAAGAGCCAGAATCTAAGATAACAAAATCCACCATGAATTTTGTGCCTTGTACCATCATGACAACATCATGAAGTATACCCTTCAGCCTCTTGATCGATCTGTTAAGAAACTGAAGAATCATTCTAACTCTCTTGAGAGGCTGTAAATGAAGTGTCTCAACAAGATGGAAAGGTAAAATGTTCATTGAAGACCCGATGTTTAACAAAGTATACTCGAACTCGTGATATGAAATCTTACAACTGACAAATGGTGTTCCCATATCTTTCTTCTTTTTCTTAGGAGATGTATGGTGGATGGCGTAACATGTGGAAATGGTCAACACTTGTTTTTCTTAGTAGTTATTTCTCCTCTTCTTTCTTCTAGGTGTGGTGTGTTGCTTTGAGCACTTTTGGAGAAGATGGATGTGTTCCAATGCCTCCGAAAGAGTGAGCTTGATCTCGATTCTTTCTATCATCTCTTTCATGAACTTTGAATATGGGTTCTTTTTGGAGTTTTCTAATTTTTTACCCTTCTCTAGGTTCAGAGCATCTGGGAAGGGTATCTACACATCCTCCCCACTAGTATGTACACCTGGAGTATAAGAAAAATAAGAAGAAAGTCTTTTTCCAAAACTAGGACTAGCTCCATGTAAATCAAGAGAAGAACTAGCAGATGATGTCTTGTCTTTATTCTTCTTTCTGGATTTTTTTTTCAGATTTTTTGTGATTTTGTGCATTTTCTACACGGAGAATCATGTTGAATATGTAATTCTATGTCATTGCCTACTATATGCTCCTAGCTCCTAAATGTATCAACAACTGAAGGTTGTCTCTGAACATCATGGAAACTAAGAGTAGAAGTACTCAACAACTTATAAGTATGGTGAAAAATAGAATCTAAACTCTGCTTTGTGACAATGCTCGCTACAAAATCTCTGGGCGTATCCATCTACTCCATATGAAAGGAACTCTGCTCAAGAATTAGATGGACTAACTACTCAATCATGTGGCCATCTGTTGCTTTCATATCAAAGTGATGTCCCAACTAAAAATCTGTTTGTTGAGATGGATAAGTACCTTTGAATGAATCCGAGAAGGTATGCTCTTAAGGTACAAACTACACATGACATTGGTCGTGATATGGAAATAAAATAGGGTGAGAAGATTGTTGAAACCTCGTAGACTCTTGCTCTATGAAGTGTTGAACTTGTTCAAACTCTGGCTGAAAAACCAATGGAGACAAGACAAGTACCTAAAGAGTAGAATTTTCTACAAATGTCTCAACATCCATCATCTGTGTTGTATAGGAAACCATATCAACTTCTTGATTTGCGACATCTAAATAATCATGAGGTGGATCACATATAAGTGGTCTCATAAATCTCTTGTGTCTCATCTCAACATCCGAAATCTCTCCAAAGAGAGTCCAACTTTAGGGTAAAACTTCCTCATAAAGGCAACTCATAATGTACCCCAACTGGCTCGTTCCTCTCCCAAACATTGGAACCATCTCACGGCTCTATCCTTAAGTTCATGAGGTCTTCATCATAGCATTCTCAGGGTGTAATATCATAATAAAATATCATGTCGCTTATGTCCTCAAAGCTAAAAAGATGTTCATATGGCTCCTAGTGTGATTCGCCATAAAACTTCAGTAGCAAGGAGATGAAATCCAAGGCAATCAGAAAAGTCAGTAGTGATATCAAAGTTGAATCTAACTTTGCTACTAAATCATGTATAAGTTGCTTACTCTGCACTCTCATCTCAACATCTCATGACTTGTGAATACTGAATGATCTGATATCTACTCACAAGTCCCAAACCTCTACCTTGCTGCGACATGTTTAGTAGAAGACTGAATTTTAAAAAATGAAGATGAAGGAGTAGGAAAAGATGAATAAGATGATGAATAAACACAAGAAATGAAGGGAGATGACTCTCCAGGATCAGATTCATACCTGGAGAAGAACAGAGGACTCAACTTAGGTTCGAAACACGAGATGTCTTGAAACCGACCTAGATGAACATGTAGGTACTCATGGATGTGGGGTCATAAGAGTCAGCATAAGAGATCGCCTATTAATCATCGCGACATAAGAAAATGGAAAATGAAAAGTGAAAAGTGATTCAATAGAAATTGACAAGACTCAGACGACGGGTGATTGCAAGAACTCAAATAGATGAACGCACAAACTCAACACCACGAACAAACAATAAACAAAGGAAACCCCAGATTCACCTACTCAACTCTCATGGTCGTGAAAGCTCAGTCGTTAATCTTTTCAATTATAGTTAGGTGATCAAATAGTTATTTTAAGCAATCTCTCATGTGTATTCTCTTAGAGTAGAACATGAATAAGTCGACGAATCCCCCAAGCAGGGAACTATCCACATAAGAGTTGGGGACTAGTTATAAGGAAATCCACCTCCCTATTCACACGACTACTTCTGCTAACATTTGAAGCAAGTTCTTGCATCAATAACAGGACCTGAGAGTCAAAGTCCAAGTGCTTAGTGTGTACATGCCTAACTCTTTCTGGAGAGTATCTGCAAACAAGGAGGGGATTGCTCTCCCAAATAAATGTATGATGTCCGTTACGTTTGATTTTAAGGATCAAAGTAGATTAGCAATCTTGATTTTAATTTTTGGTTATTACATTTTTTGATATTTTGGATTTGAGAAAACAAAAGTCTAACATCTTTTTGGTATTTTTTCTTTTTATCCTAAGTGAATAAAAATAGGGGGAGAAGACGAAAAATGCAAAGCACGAAACTCAATGATGCATGCAGAAATAGAGATGCATATATGAGTCCAGCTCTCTACATGCACGGTGATTCGTGCAGAAAAGTAAATCTATACTAAATGCGTGAACAACGTAAAATAAAATGTGTAACCTAGGCAGCGTGAATGTCTCTATTGGTGAAGAACAAATTTTATTTGACTAACTTGTGCGACCTTAAGTCTAATTAACCTATGATGCTCAAACAAGTAAATAAAATCCTAATCAAGCATTTAGACACTCATAAAAAATCACGAAAAACAAAGTAAAAGGTGATGAAAATCAAAACTACGATGAGGTCCCCGAAGTGCACCTGCAGTTGGCAAATTATACCTCAAAAATGAGTAAAAGATGGGTATAAGATGGGATGTGCGTATGGGACTCCTTATACAAAAGTAAAAAATGGGAAAGTGCCCCTTCCTCTCTCACCACGAAAATAGAAAAAGGTAAACAACAACAACAATGTGGCTCCTCGTATCTGCCTCGTGCCGCCCTTTGCAACTAGCTCACAAAGAACACTAGTCTCTACGTACCACGACTACTCGTCCCTCGTAGAATACGACCTCAATACCTAGGCCCCACAACATAAAACAAACACTGGAAACTGTAAAAAGATACAAGAAAAAAATGAGAGAGAAAGAAAGAAAAACATTAGAAATAAAATGTAATAGAAAAATGAAATAGATGACAAGTAGAAAAAAGAATGAAACCCTAATACTAAGGCACTATCTATCTTCCCCAGCATTGCCTCCCCGACAAAGGCAACATCTGAAAAATCACCCAATCTGATAGTTCTGAAAGAAGAAACTATCGTTGTTGTTTAGGTCAGATGAAATTTGCAAATAAATATTTATTTTTTGTTATTTATACTTCTAAACTCAAAGGTATAGTTATAACTGCGAAATGTCGAACTCAGGGATGAAAATTGTGGAAACTTAGGTAAATGAGTAGAGTATCTAGGAATGAGGTTTCTTTATTTTTATTTGCATTAAGGGATTTTTTATGATTTTTTATTTGATTTTATGGATTTTTTTATTTTATTTTTGTGATTTTATATACCTGTAAGAAAAGAAATATATCTATTATACTTGATATTTTTTTAATTTGGTTATACTTTTTATTTTTATCTTTTAAATTTTACTTCATGTGTTTTTTGATTTTTTTGTGGTTTTTAGGAATTTTAAGGGTTTTGGATTATTTTTAAAATGCAAAACCATTTTTTAATCAAAATAGGGAACTATTTATTATTTTTAAAATAGTAAGCATGAAAAAAATATTTTTATTTTATTTTTCTTAGAAGTAAGTAAAAATATCTTTTCAACGAGAAATTGTACGCATTTTTGTGATTATTATTGAATTAGTTATTAATTTTTTAAATTTTGATTATTTGTATTTTTTATGTATTTTAGTATTCAATTTTAATTTTGTTTTTTAATTTTATATGTAAAATTTTATAAAATATACTCTAGTTAATTTTTTTATAACTTTTAAAAGTATTTTTTATTTTTTATGTATTTTTTGTATTTTAATGATTTTTTAAAATAGAAACCTTTTTATTTTAGAAAACTATTTTACACCAAATCTAGTATAATACTATGCCTCTATATGTATTTTATAATATTTTTTATTTGGTTTTAATACGTATTTTATGCCTTATTCTGTTAAATTATAGACTAAATCAATAATGTAATTAATAGAAAATGTAGGGGACCCTAGAATAGAATAAAAGTGAGGTAAAAAGCAAAAATTCCAATGGTTACATGACGTCCCACGTGATTGAGTAGCTGCACCTGCACTTGTTTGCAAAAATCAATAAAGGTGGGTAAAAAGTTCAAAGGTTCCTAATGATTACGTGTCTTGTCATGCGACTGAGCTTTGCAAGGACCTATTCAAGAATATAGAAAGTTAGGGGGCTAAAGCCACAATTGTAAGCAGTGGGTGGTAGATCTTCAAGACCATTTGCTACAAGCTGATCATGCAGTGACTATACACCATGTTGTTCCCTTTTTGATGAGTGGTGGTTGGTGGTTTTGATCGGATTTTGATATGATGAAGAAGCTTCGTGTTTATCCAAATGACGTCGATCTCTAGATGCCATGCAGATCTCCGTTGCTGATCGGTTTCGATTGCAGAGTACAAATGTTGCATTTCAGATCTATGTGATACATGAAGTTTAATGCTCAGATTCAGTTGCTCGAGGCAGCGGTGACTTCGAGCTCAGATCTTCGATACTGTAGGTGATCTTCAAGCGGTGGACGCTTCTGATTCTTGATGATCGCTGCTGCTCGTCAGAACTCGATGTGGAGTTCTCGTACTTCACTTTCATATGAATATCAACCCCAGATGAATACGCTCTAGGTGGTGGTAATTCGAAAATGATGGCAATGTTGTGGCACGTTTGCTGTATCTCATATAGTAGTGCTCGATCGGTCAATGTTGCTGCTCGAGCAACCTCTAAGTGACATGCCATCGGATGAGGTACCTTTTCTTGTATTAAATCTCTACTCGAGCAGAAGGCTCCATCCAAAATCAAAAGGAAAGAGTGAGCGAGGAACTTCGTCAATGGTGTCGAATTGAAGCCTGATCTCTGATCATTGTGTGTGATTAGCAATGAACATATAAGAAGGTATAATGGGAAGAAAAAGGATTCAAAGGTAATGATGGATTATCAGAGAAGAAAAGCTTGGGCACTGGAACTGATAAATTGAGATGAAAAAATGGCACAAAGAAGATGAACAGAGAAATTGAAGAGGATAAGAAGGATCTAACCTAGATATGTATCCAGGAAGTGGAAGATGCGCTTGGGACTGAGGTTCTGGACCTTATATCATGGCCTCAACACGGGGGCATTGAACGTAGAGGATGGAATCGCAATGGGTCTAGGCTCACGTCGGTGGTGGACCCCGCTGGAACCCTCTCTCTCTCTCTCTCTCGCTCGACAAAAATGGAGGTTTGTCACTACTCTCTCTCAGAGCTCATGAAGGAAGATGGCATGAATGGAAGATCTACTCTGATATGAGGGTATGGACGTCCTTATATAGGAGATGATGGAGGCAGTGTGAAGGACACGATGAGTTGGTTCAATAAACAGCCTAATGGCCGAGCTGTTGGGCATAGAGGAGAGAAGAGGAGAAGGAGGTGATGGGAAGCAGTAGAGAAAGGAAGGAGGATGAGGGGAAGAAGAAAAGGCACAGGAAAAAAGGAGGAGAGAGAGGATAAAAATAATAATAAATTAATTTAATTAAATTGATATATAGTTAAAATTAAATATTAATTAATTAATTAAAATAATAAATACAATATTTAAATAATTTTATAAATAATTTAATTATAAAATTTGGTTGTATAAATAATATTATTTAATTATATAATAAATACATATATGAATAACATAGGAATATTATACCTATATATGATTAATATTATTTATTATATTTAATTATTTTAATTTGTAATAAAGTTTATTTTTATGTTTATATTAATAATATGTTATTTAGAAAACATAAATAAAATATCAAAAATACAAGAAATAACGTAAATTAAATAAAATAAGATGATGATACATTGTGCAATTTATACTAATAGGGTTGCATATTAACTCTGCTTTTAGTGAAATCATTTTACTTGATAGATAATTTTATAAAACAAACTTTAAAACTGAGTACACACAATTTGGAGTTCATATGGTCGAGTTATGAGGTAGGAAGTTCAGCTTTGTGGCTTTTTAGTTTTAATATTTATTGATATTTATTCATTATTAATTTTACAATATATTTTTTTATTTTTCTATTGATTTTTATAAACACTTTAGAAAAAGAATTAGGTTAATTGTGATTATAATAATTAAATATAAAATAAAGAAGATTTATATGTACGATACGCGTATACACAGAGATCCAAATGCCAAAACTCACACATTTTTTGGAATTTTTAATAAATAGTATTATCTATAAATTAAAGTTTTAAAGTGAGTTTATCAATTTGGAGTTTTCTATAAATAGTTATGAACATGGAAAGTCAGATTTTGAGGCTTTTTAGGTTTATTATAATTATTTATTTATAGATTAAATAAATTGATAATATTTTATAATTTATTATATATTATTATAAACTGTCGTGTGAAGGAAATATTTTGATTTAGAATGATTTGAATGATAAATAATATAGACAAACATATGTACAAGATGAAAAAAGTGTTTATGTACATTGATGATTTTGATTTTCTAATATTTTCTATATTATGATCCTTATCTCTCCCTACTTATTTATTTTGTTGAACACGTCAATATTGATATGGTCTCGGGGTTAGGACCAATTGGTACATATTTACATATGTATCCTTCTTTTATTCTTATTTTCTCTTTATTATTTTATTTTATATTAAATAAGTGTTAAATATATAATATTAATAATTGCGATTAGAATGTTAATTAGTGATAATTAGTTAATATTTAATTGTAGTTTACCATGGAGTTTTAGCAAAAATGAAAGAATAAAGGCGATGAATCATGGATTCGTCACTAAGTATAGGGGGTGTCATATATATTGTATATATACTTTAGCCCTAGCTTGTACTTTTCTATTTAATAATATAGCAATTCTTTATAAAATAAAAATAAAGATGTTTTGAAAAATGATTTGTAAAATGTTTGTAAAATTTGTTTGTAAACTCTTTTGTAAAAAATTTTGTAAAATATTTTTTCATAAAATCTTTTGTAAAAATGTTTTCGTAAAATGCTTTGTAAAATCTTTTTAAAAATCTTTGTAAAAAATTTTGTTAAAATTATTTTATAATAAATGGTTGTAAAATGTTTGTAGACGTATTTTGTTTGTAAAATGTTTGTAAATTATTTTGTATAAAAATTATGTATATAATACAAATATTTGTAAAATGTTTGAAAATAAAATGTTTGCAAAAACTCAATTGTAAAACTGTTTGTAAATTGATTTGTAAACTAATTTTTGAAAATCGTTTGTAAAATGATTTGAAACGCTTTGTATTTAGTTTGTAATTTTTTTTCTAAATTATGTAGAATGTTTTGTAAACTTTTTGTAAACTTTTGTAAAATGGTTTGTAAAATTTCGGTAAACTATTTTGTCCTGTCGGGTATAAATTATGGGTTTAAAAATTATTATGCAAACTTCTTGTAAAATTCATGTGTATATAAAAGCAGTAATTATTTGTAATTCATCTAAATTAAATTCTTTTGTAATTAAAACATGTTTGTAAAATTCTTTTGTATATAAAATCCTTTATTAAATTTGTAGATAAAATCCTATTAGAAAATTTGTACATGAAACTTGTTAAAAAAATATCCTTTTGTAAGATCTTGTATAAAACTTGTACAATTATTTTATTTATTTTTGTATAAAATTACTGTTAACATATATAATTCTATATTAAAATACATAAAAATTGAAAGAGATAAAATGTATAAATTTGCAAAAGCTCTCTATAAAACTCTTAAAAAATTTTATCTTGTTCTTTTATTTTCTTTGATAAAAATGCTTTGTACAAATTTTCTTGCATTTGCATTCACAATTTTTAGAACAGTATTGATTCTTAAAGTAGTCTAGAATAAAATTGTATAATGGAGCTTTGCTAAGACCATAACCTTCTGGTCATAGTGGCTTATTTCTTTGTGTACACAAGACTATGTTCCCATGTCATCTTCATTGTTCTATGTAAAATATTTCACAACACACGCATGACCCTTCTAGAAAGTGGCATAACTTGGACAAGCACTCTACACGTATCTGATGAATCATTGATTCTCACTCTTTATTATTTTCTTTTAGCTATTTATCTTAGCAAAACAGCATGTAAATACTTGTAAATACAATAACTTAGCATCCAACATGCATATGTTAATATTGCATAATTGCCATATATTTGTGTAAAAATAAAAGAATAAAGGAAAAGAAAAAGGAAGGAGGTATTTAGAATAAATACAAAGTGACCGGAACCCTAAGAGAAGATTAAGCCTTGACCTGATCACAAAATAAAATAAGTAGAGAGAGATAGGATCCCCTTGTGTTGTGCATATTACCTATATTTGCAAATAATTATTTTCGATAAAATAAAAATAAATTATTACATTTACCTCATTGCGTATATTTCTAAAAATAATCTAAAATAAAAAAATCAGAAAAATAAAATAAAATTAAAATCTTCCTTGCAATCGTACAAAACACATGTTTGTATACTACATCCCATATTTATTCTATACTTTTAAATAATGAATAAAAATAAAATAAAAACTATTTTGTAGTCTAAAAACATGTTGAAAATAAATAAAATATAAAATTGGGGTACTTATATAAAAATAGCTAAATAAAAATACTTGTAGATAATACATAGGTATATTATACATGTATATATACTATATCTTTATATACACTAATTTATTTTTCATGAAAATAATTAAAAATCACAGAAATGTTTTTTGAAAAATAATAAATAATTTTTATTTTATACATTTTTTAATTTAAATTCATTTATTATTTTAAATTTAATTTTCTTTATTTCCTTATTTGTTTTGTCCTGTAGTCTATTTTGTCCTTATACTTGCGACCTCTGATTGGTCCACCTCGGTTTGTTGATTGATGTCAAGTGGTCCCCCCGATCCTCCTTTCTGCCTGAGTGGGGTTTGCCCCGATTTTCTCTTATTTATATCAACCTAATCCGAATGTCATTCTAATGAATCTCGAATTCATCACTCTAAATCTCATTTATTAAGCTCAAATCCCTTAAAATCAACAACATTTTAGCATCTATTCTGCATAATTAGCATTCATGCATGATTTCACAAGAATTGCATTTTAGCATAAAAATCTGCACAAAATAAGAAGCCAAAAATCCAAGCCAAAATGACCTGTAAATAGCCTAACTTCCCTGATATTTAACTCATTCATGCTAACTCCGAGTGACACAAAACCACCTCCATTGTTTATATATCACTAACAAGAATAAATGAAAAATAAAAAAAACTAACTAACCCAAATAAGTGGACCAAAAACCCGAACCCTAGTTTCAGGATTTCCGGACTAAAAACCTCATATCTTCCTCATCCAGTGTCCAATAATCCTACTCACTTTTGAACTAATGTACATTCAATTACCTTCAAAATGAGACCAAGTTCAAGTGAATCGGAGCTCATATGTGAAAGTTGGGTTTTGGGCCTCTTTTGTATATTGTGTATTTTAGCGGTTTTTGACCTATTATTTTATATACTTATTTAACCTATTAATAAAAATCCAAAAAAAGTATATTAATGTGTCTTTATTTATCTTTGATTTTACCGTAATTTTTCTGGATTTTTATTTGATCTTAAAAATGACATAAAAATTACAAAACCCCAAAATCAAGGTGTTCTATATACATGGGATACCCCAAAAATACCACTTTGTGCAAATGATCGATTTTGGTTTTGATGTCTTCATAAAATTTGTAGATCACATCGAGACGAACAACTTTCATGAAGAAACTGTTTCGATCCGAGGTCATTTACTATTTATTTTCAATTTTACAAACTATTTATTTTCTGAATTATCTGGTGCTGACACGTGGCGCACCAGGTGCCGCCACGTGTCAGCCATTTTTGGGCTTATTTAAACTCGTTTTTATTTAAAAAAAATAAAAAAAGACTGCGCACGTGCAACACACGTGCCCCCCGCACGCGCACTGCACGCGCATCCGCCCCTCAGCCCTCTGTGGGCCACGTGGCACAAAGACCGTCCAATCTCATCAAATCGAATGGTGCCTGTACTTCTCCTACCTCCCGACTTCCCCCCCATGCGGCCGCCACCCGCGAATCTCGCCGCCCCTCGAATCTCTCCGCCCCGCAAATCTCGCGCCGCCGCCTCCCCCAATCTCGAATATCTCCGATCTTCTCTTTCCTCTTTCGTCCTCGTCAAATCTCCTTCCCGCCGATCCCCTCCTCCATCTTTGATCTGCGATCCATCAAATCCGTAGAAACCACCTTCCATCGCCGCTCGTCCTCCCTCTATTTAAGAGCCCTACCGCCCTCCATAGAACCCATCTGCCGGCTGCACCTATTAAGTACCCTTGTGGCGGTGACAGCGCCACGACGCCATCTTCTCCGGCGAGGTCCGAGGCTTCCCGCCTCGTCGTAGCCCCTGCGGTCTTCTTCCGCCGCTACCCAGCTCCAGGTTCTTCCTGTCGAGCCTACCTCCGATATCTACCGACCATTCATCAACTTCACACCTTCAACTACCCCCTTCGTCCCCAACCACAGGTTGCGGTCCATCATCGACAACCACCAACGATATCCTTCAACATCAAAACCACCGCCTCGATCGTCTTCGACTACGCCATAACCCCCTTTCTCGATGAGATCCGGCCACCTACCGTGGCCGTCGCAGCAGCGCCCTTCCGCCGTGACTCTGCTCCTGCTCCGGGCTTCCCCGTCGAGCCACCGTCACCGTCATCGACATCGACATTCGACTGCACCAAGCCACTACGCCTTCATCGCCATCACAAGCTTCACCGATGCTGTGGCCTCGTCTTCACCAAATCGTGCCACCGCTTCATCGGACTCCGCCCGTCCTCCTCCACCTTGGCCTTGCGCCAGGAGCTCAACGCTGGCCCACCTCCGCTCCTTCACCGCAGACTTCAGCCACTTCATCTTCTCCGCTTCACCGGTGCTCCGCGTCTCTTCCTCAAGCACCGCCTGTGGCCGGACCGCCACTCCGCCGCGCCCTCGCCACCAGCCCCCTGGTGGCGTGCCCGAGACCCTCCTCACGTGTTGTGCACGTGAGAGAGGGGTCTTCTTGCAAAGCCACCCCTGACTTCTTCATACATCGCAGTAAAGCTCAACTTCAGAGGTCACGTGCTCTGCACGTGATCCTCTGGCATATTTGCAAACAACCCCCTGGAGGTATCGTTATTAGCCGCTCAGTCCGCCGACCCAGGGGTCACGTGTGTAGCACGTGACCTGCTGGGAATTTTTCACAGCTACCCCCCAGGCTATTGGTATTTACATCTCAGCCCCCCACTGCAGTTATTTCTTTATTTATTTTATATTTATTTATTGCAAGTATACCCCTGTGTTCCCCCTCAGTTTTGAACATCTTCTTTATATTATTTTATCAATCCAAAAATAGCATTTTGTTTGTCAATTAATTCTCTACTGTTTGACATCTTGTAGGTATTTTTGTGATTGATGGTTAATTAATAAATAATTGTTTTGTGGAAATTTGCATATTTTACCCATTTCTTGCTCTGAAATTCATAGTTGATTAACCATTGCTCTAAAAATCCTCGAAAAATCACATATTATAGAATTAATTGTGCTTGACATTGTGCCCAAAAAGATTTGCATTTGGATGCATATTTTGTCCTGTAAAAATCATTTTGCATCTTTTAGAATTTAATTTTTAATAGGTATTAAGCCCCACATTTTCGAGGTTTAGGATTTTTGTGAGATTCATCACATAGTGATAGATCTTAGATAATTTTATTTCTTG
Organism: Ottelia alismoides; assembly: GCA_037367405.1. NCBI lineage: Eukaryota > Viridiplantae > Streptophyta > Magnoliopsida > Alismatales > Hydrocharitaceae > Ottelia > Ottelia alismoides. Next base: position 306,821 of record JAZKJV010010630.1, read on the forward strand.
AAAATAAGTAGGTTTAATATTTATTATAATTAAATATTGAAAATCATTTTGTTTGCATTTAGAAATCCATATTGCATCCAAAAATTCCAAAAAATTACTATGCATACATTTCATCGTATTTTACATTGTGGCCAAGTTTCATATTTTTCGGACATCATTTGAACGTAATTCACATTTTATTCCCGAAAATAGGCCGAATTTGCATATTGCACCCTTTATTACATTGAAAATTCCAAAAAAACCGCCTTGAAAACTGTGAACGAAATTTGATAGACATCTCTCTAGGTTGTTCCTTTGCCTCCTTGTAATCGACCTTGGGACTTGCCCAAGTAAAATAAACATAAAACCACGAGATTAAAAAATTGACAAATATTTTGTGTGGTTATTTTCTTGACCATTTCCGATTGCCGCCTACAACGTACGAATTATCATTTTACACACGACACGATAAAAACACATTTTTAACACAGGCTTATCAGGATCCATCACATTCCACCTGATCTTTTGCTCATATTCGAGAGCGTGTATCCCTAATCTTCACCCACTACTTTCCCTTTCGATCTACGCCTCGATTCGCGGGATATGCTCCCTCCTTTTCGGACTTGGAGACCTATATATCCTATACCCCCTCATCCCTTTTCCAACACCTTTTTCTGCACCACCACCTCGTGCGCACCTGTCCTTCCTTTTCCAAAGTAACAACACAAGAGGGAGAGGGCAAGGGAGCCTTTTGGAGCGTGAGAGACCCTAGGCCCGGTAAGGATTCCCTTAGCTCAGTCGGGAGGAACTAAGCCTCTGGCAATGTCAGCCACTGAGGCGAAGACCCCGTGGACCACCATACGCACCCCCATGCATACTCCGATCATCCCCAGGTACTCATTCGACCTTCCATTTCCCATTCGAATCGATCTTTTAGCTGACATATCGTACTCTGACCATCCCATGTTTCCACCTCGTTCCGACGACATACACCTCACTCTGACCAACCTCCAGTTCTTCGTGTGCTACACATCCCTTCCCGTGACTCCATCCATCATGTTGGAGTCTCCTAGCCGGTCGAATACTTCATCCCGCACGAGACCTGGCCCATCCACCCTCCGCCTCTATTTCTATTACCAGTGCACTCTAACCTTCATCGCAGCATCCTCTTCATGCAAAACCTTTCTCCTGTAGGGGTGGCGCACCACTGAGCCTCATTTGGATATCCTCAGTACCTCTAGGAAGCTCCAGGACACTCATGATGCCCCAAACCCCTCTACTTTGTCATGTGCCCTTCTAAGCCAATCTACCCCTGCGGACCACTGTTGCCATCATTTCCTACATCCAGAAGCTCATGAGGATGCCAGACTAGCATGTAATCGCCGGTTGAAACTCACCGGAGGAGAGTTCTTCCCTATTCGTCCGGGCACCTTCTCCACCATTCGATCGAGGCCCGCCGCAGTTCTGATCGCCACCGTCCATCATCAGGAGGCCCTCCATTGTCAACCTTTTCAAGATCGTGTTTCAACCATCCATCGTAGAAGGGATTCCATGCATCTCAACCGTCCATCATAAGTGGACCACCTTACACCATTGGATCGCTCCTTAATAAGGGGTAAATTGTTCTTAGGCCCCTCTCTATTTTATGCTTTCTAATTAGTCCTATAAATATTTTTCATAATAAAAAATACCTTAGTTTTTTTGCAAGGGGACCCTTGTTAATTTTAGTATTTTCATTTTAGTCCTCTGTGTGTGAAGTCACATGCTGTCCCACGTGATTTTCTTGGGTTATTTGCATGTTATTTATTAAGCTTGTGAATTATGAGTTGTTGAATGGAAACTTTATGATATTTCCATTTATACCCCTATTCGTGATTTATTGAGCATGCGTGTTTATTCACTAGACTTTTTGCATCATCTATGGCCCTAAGTTTTCCATCTATGTTATTATTTGGCCCTTGAATTTTATTAGAATTACAAGTTAGTCCCTGCAATATGTGTGCCTCTTTTTTAATCAAATAAAAAACCAAACTAAGTCCAAAAATACTATAAAAATTATTGTTATCTCCTGCTAACATGTAATATTTATTGTGTTTTTTGGGATTAGTTTCGTTTCATACTTTATTTCCTAAAAATAAAAAACCACTGAAAATATACCGCATGTCTTGAAAATACATAAAAATTAGAAAATAGCTTTAACAAATCCAAAAAAATCCGTGACTGTGTGTTTTGTTGTGCATTGCCTTTTATAGCATTTTTGTTTAAAAAACCTTAATAAAAACCTTAAAATTATAAAAGACTCAAAAAGTTATAAAAATTCTAAAAAAAATAAAAAATAGAATTCCAGATCATGTTTAAGGCCTTTTAGATATATTTTCTCATAAAATTGATCCCCGGGACATCAAAACACTTTAAGTATTTTTAATTTGTAATTTTTTCCTGGTTGTGCATGGTTTGCATTTTTAACCCTTATTTGATTTTTATAAAACCACAAAGACATCAGAATAATCCCAGAAAATTATCAAAAATACTTTAATCTTTTAAAATCACAAAAATAATTTTTTGAATTTTTGAGCATTTTTTGATTCTAAATAAAAATTGAAAAGACTTGATTTGTGCACCTTGTTTCCTTTGTTACTTTTTTGCTTCATTAAAAATCATAAAAATTTACAAAACTATAATCGATCTAGCCTGCCAAGTATGAGACAAGCAGGCATCCTTTAGGCGGTAGATGGACGAGTTCAGGCAGGAGATGAGGGAAATCAGAAAGAGCAAGGATGCTATACATTCTCAGATTGAGCCTAATCTGAATAATCTGAAGAGGAAGTCTGAGCAGGTACAGTTTGCAGATACCACCACTCCTAGTGACTATTTGGGTGTTATTTCTTCCTACATATTTGATGATGATTTTGTGACACTTAGGAGCGGTAGGATGCCCACCAGCAGTGCCTCATTTGAGAGACAACCACATGAGGACTCAAGAGCACTAGACTTGGAGGATAACGGTGATGCTGCTGCTAATGATGATGATGACGGTGGTACTGACACCACCAAGGAAGATGATCTAGTTGACAGTATTGCGTCCATCATTTCTCTAGATGCAGTTGGTGGTACTAGCACCACCATTCTTCCTGATGTTGATCCAGAGCACGGTGTTGATGTCATGAAGACCGATGTAGTGGGTGGTACTGATGCCACCATTTCTATTCCAGCAGTGTTTCCCTCTGTTTTATCTTAGGAAAATATTAGAAAGACCAAAAAAGGAAAGGTTCCTTTATCTACTTCGAGTTCATATGTGTTGCATGATGATCATTGTATGGACTTCATTCCTTCAGAATCGCATGAACCTATTCTTGGCCCTCTATCTGAGGAAGGTCTATCAATCCCTTTCCATCATGCACTCCGCCTGACGAAGGTGAATAAAACATAAAATCCAAAAAAGACAACAGATAGAGTTCAGCTAGTAGATGATAGACATATTTCATATCTAACTGACTCTACAGGAGGCACTTGATCACATCCCTCTCTTTTAGAAGAACTTGAGACAGAAAACTACAATCTGCAAGAAGAGAAGGAACCACAGTATAGAGATCCATGTGCTCACTCATGCCACTTGCTTCACCATACAGAACCATCTGCTAGCCAAGAGGCCAGATACAAGAGCTCCCTATGTCAGATGCCACATTCATACTTAGCAGTTCCATTGGACTCTATCAGATAGCAACTCTTCTATCAAACGCCTTCTGGCAGCCTTACTAGACCTATTCAAGTTTGACCCTCTTTGATAGATTAGGACAGTCCTTCAGTTTGCTAATAGATCTATTAAGAGGCTTAAGGGGTTGTTAAAGGACGTAGTCATCACAATTCAGGTCCTAAAATTCTCCGTGGACTTTGTTGTATTAGACATGGAGATCCCTGAGTCTGTGACAGATACCTCTATCATACTAGGATATCCATTCCTGTCCACAACCAATCTGTTGTGCGATCATGATAGTGGGAAGGTGTACTTTCATGTTGCAGGTGAGAGTATACAAATAGAGACGATCGACGAGACCAGAGTGCGAGATTCATCTTGATTAGAGCAGTTTAGTGATGCTGAGCATATGATATAGGCAGAGTGAGACGTACACCAGGAGTGCGATTTTGTGATCACTGATGACGAAGCCGCTTGGTCTAGCCTCGTTTCATGAGCTCTTCTCTCACCTACATATACTACAAAGTCACAGCTTTAAGAGATGAGAGTTCGGATAGCACACTCCTGGCTGGGGACACATTCAAGTCCTACGACCACGCTATGGAGAGCGAATCCGACTCTGCTTCGTATGCCTCTGATTCAGATCCCTTGGATTCAAGCATAGTCTGAATGAGTTTGATGAGTTGTTACCTTGTCTTATTCTTCCCACAGAGATGATAACTAGGGTGGAGATTGAGCCAGCACCAAGTACATACACACCAGCAGGGCCGCGTTCACCAGAGTTTCATGTACAACGAGAGTTCTCACATTCAGAACTAGTTGCCTTCATGCAGACATTCCAGAAGCTAGATTTGACGGCTCCTAGTTGCCTAGAGTGAAAGCCCTTGCCGCAGTCGTTGAAGTATAGATTCCTTACCGGGGAGCCAGAGATGTACCCAACCATTATCTCAGCGGATTTGATTGGAGAGCGAGAATCTCGTTTGATGGAGATTCTTGAAAGAAAGTGCAAGGCAATAGGATGGAGCGTAGCTGATCTCCAGGGGATAAGTCTAGCCTTGTGCTCCCACCATATCTATCTCGAAGAGGACGCTAATCCATCGTGTGAGATCCAGCAACGACTGAACCCGAATTTTCGAGAAGTGATCATGAATGAATTATCGAAATGGTGGAGCGCTGATTTTATCTACCCCATCTCCGACTCCAAGTATGTTAGTCCATTACATGTTGTTCCCAAGAAGACGGGCATCACTATAGTAGTGAGTGAGTCTAGAGAGGAGATCGGTACTCGGGTACCCACTTCTTAGAGGGTCTGTGTGGTCTACAAACGATTGAATCAAACCACCAAGAAGGATCATTTCCCACTGCCTTCCATTGATCAGATTATTGAGAGGCTAGCTGGGAAAAGTCACTACTATTTTCTTGACAGGTGCTCCGGATATAATCTGGTAGCCATAACGCCCGAAGACCATGACAAAACGACATTCACCTCTCTGTTTGGTACATATGCTTTCAGACGGATGCCCTTTGGTCTATGTAATGCCTTGACTACATTCCAAAGATGCATGTTGTCCATCTTCTCAGACATGGTGGGTGATTTCTTGAAGGTCTTCATTGACTATTTCTCGGTCTACGGTGATGGGTTTACTACTTGTCTTGATTGCCTAGACCGAGTGCTTCAGCGTTGTATAGAGGTCCATCTAGTTCTATCTTGGGAGAAGAGTCACTTCATGGTGACTCAGGGGGATGATACTTGGTCATATCATCTCCAACAGGAGCATGGAGGTTGATCCGGCCAAGGTGGAAATCATCAGGAAACTCAATCCATCATCCATCTTGCGGCAGTTGTGGTCTTTTCTATGGCATGTCGGTCTTTACTAACATTTTATTCAGGACTTCAGTAGGATTTCCCGACCGCTTACTGATCTGCTAACAAAATACATCGAGTTCCTTGTAGATGATAAGTGTCTTGCATCTTTCGAGACTCTCAAGAATCTAGTCGTCGAGGCTCCTATCCTTCAGCTGCCTGATTGGTCTTTCCCATTTGAGGTCATGATGAATTCCTCTGATTTTGCCATAAGAGTTGTGCTAGGAAAGAGGAGGGATGGATTACCATATGCTATTCACTATGCTAGATGTACTTTGGATGCCGCTCAGCAGAACTACATTGTCATCGAGAAAGAGATGCTAGGCATAGTATTTGCCTTGGATAAGTTTAGATCGTATATTCTTGTATCCAAAGTGAATTTTTATAGATCATACTGCCATCAAGTACCTCATGGCAAAGAAGCAAGCCAAAGCTAGATTGACTAGATGGATCCTTCTACTCCAGATGTTTGATATTGAGATGAAGGATAAGCTTGGAGTCAAGAATGTAGTGGTAGATCATCTCTCACAATTGGAACAAATTGAGGAATTTGAGAAGATTGAGCCTATTACAGAGACCTTCTCAGATGAGGCGATCCTTGATATCACCTCACTTCCATGGTACACTCACATTGTGACCTATCTTGTTGCCAAGAAAGTTCCATAAGGTTTGCCCAAGCAACGACTTGAGACCTTCTTTACGAAGACCAAGTCGTACCATTGGGAAGATCTCATCCTTTGTCATGAAGGAGAGGATAACATCGTGCGTTAGTGCATTCCTCAGGAGGAGCACCACAACGTCCTCACTTACTATCACAAGCTTGAGGCAGTAGGACATCATTTTGGGAGGAGAACAACACAGAAAGTGCTCCAATCCAGCCTATGGTGTCCTGATGAATTCGTGAAGAGGTGTACTGACTGTCATATAATGGGCACTTGTGGACAACGTGACATTATGCTAATGCAACCCATTTACTTCTGTGAGGTCTTTGATGCACATGGTATTGATTTCATGGGTCCATTCCCTAAGAGTCAGGTATTTGAGTACATTCTCTAGGTTGTTGATTATGTGAGTCATCGGGTTGAGGTCGTTCCAGCCCGAACCACATATACTAAGATTGTCTGCCGATTTTTGAGGAAGAATATAATTTCATGGTTCGTGGTGCCTAGAGTTTTGATATCTGACAGTGGGTCTCATTTTATCAACAACAAGGTAAAGGCCTTTGATAATGATTTCAACATTGACCATCAGTTGCCCTCCATATCATCCTCAGACCAATGGTCTTGATGAAGTATCGGATAAGGAGATCAAGACTATATTGCAGAAGGTCGTCTGCCCAAACTGAAAGGATTGGTCACAGCTTCTGGACTCGGTCTTGTGGGCATATCAGACTTCCTTCAAGACATCTTTGGGTGTGTCTCCCATTCATCTCGTTTATGGCAAACCATGCCATTTACTTGTGGAGATAAAGCATAAGTCACTATGGGCTGTCACTGAGGTATTATTGGATCCAAAGAGTATAGGATATCAAAGGAAGGTAGAGTTGGTACCGCTGGAGGAGCTTAGAGATACAACCTTTTCGAGTAGCCTATAGTATAAGGAGTGAGTGAAGATATGGCATGATTCTCTTATTAGCCATAAGCAGTTTGAGCCAAACCAGAGAGTATGGTTATTCTATGCTAGGATGAGATTATTTCCATGGAAATTGCAGAGAAAGTGGAAGGGACCATACTTGGTCCGAAAGGTGCATGACAGTGGCAGCATTGACATATCTGAGATGTCATCTGAATCCACCTTTCAAGTTAACGGTCAGTGCCTGAAGCCATATTTAGATCATGATCCGCTGATTGTTGATGTTGACCCTATTCATTTTGCATAAGATGTGATCTTTGACTCAAATCTTTTGCATCTCATGCCTGATTATCACTTCCTCCTCCTTGTATAGATCCATATGTCCATAACATACATTCTTTGTTATAACACCCCATTTGCATCTTATGATTATGCTTTACTTAGGGTGTACTTTACCCTTAGTATGGGGGGGTGTCAGATTTTTTATTGTTCTTTTGATTCTTTTTACCTCTTTTTTACTGCCTATACTTAGGGCCATTTTACCCTAAGTATAGAGGAAGTAGACCCTATACATTATAACCCTCGGTTTTTCCCTTGTGTACAATCTTCTATACTTAGGATTACTTGATCCTAAGTATAGGGGGATCACCGACATCTATTCGTTCTATTCGTTTATTTGTCGTTGTATTATAGCCCTCCTTTTCATGTCCAAATACAAAGCACGAGTTATGTCTTCTTCATCGCTCTTTGATCACTCTAAGGACATCGTTCAAGCTAAGTATAGGGGAATGTCGTATATATTACATATATACTTTAGACATAGCTCGTACATTGTATGAGTGTGTTAATAAATAAAATGGCTTAAACTATTACCTAAAAATCACATAAATTTAAAAATCTTTCTTGCACATTAAATTCTTTCTTTCACATACAGGTTTGTAATTAGCTATTTATAAAAATTATTTTTGTACAAATGTTTGCAAAAATGTGTTGATTGTAAAATGTTTGTAAATATTTTTGTATCAAAATTATGTATATAGTACAAAATTTTTGAAAAATGATTGAAAAATTAAAATTTCCAAAAATTTGTTTGTAAATGTGTATAAATAGTTTGCAAAACTTCTGCATTCATGCATTCAAACATTTTCAAAAATGTTGAATGTTTTCAAATATTTTGCATAAAAAGAGTTTTGTATATATATTTGTATATTCTTCTCTATCATAGTTTATATTTAAACTAATCTGGAACTAAATTGGTAAATGGAGCTTGGTTAAGACCTTATTCCACATAACTCTCAGAGGAACCTTATAGGATTTAGGGTTAAGACTTTTCAGGTCCATTAATGACTTACTTCTTTGAGTCCACTAGTCTATGTTCACATGTCATCTTGATGAGTCTAAGTATAACACTTAACAACACATGCATGACTCTCACAAACAATGGCTTTACTTGGACCAGGACCTTACACATAGCTCCACATGGATGAGGAGGTTAGGAAGCAGAATCCTTTGGCTTGGGGTAGCATACGAGGGTAGTACTTCTAGGCGGAACCTTTCATCTTCCTTTAGGGAGGGATGTGCACCTCAAATTGGTTTGGCGGTGTTGAGGTCTAAAAACAAGAGTTCTGGGTTGCAATAAATGCTTCAAAAGAGGGATAATCTACTGGATCAAGAAGAAAAGGTCCTTATGTATATGATGCACCATGTAAATATGTTGTACATATGCACATAAAAAAGTGAAAAATCAAGAAAAACTCCAAAAAAGTGGATAGGCCTGATTGGAAATAAAATGTCCGCCAGAGTGTATATAGCCAAATAAAGCAAAGCTTATGTATTACACCTTCTCATCTCATGAAGCTTGCAGCGGGAGACTTAGCTACACTTGTTTGGCTCCTAGGGATATGTGTCTACACAAGCCACGGTGCATTCTCTTCTTTCCCCCTCTTCTTGAGCTAATTGCACTTGAACTTAGAACGGAATACCCTGCTCCTCAAGGGAAGTGCTCCCAGGGATATGTGGCTACACAAGCCACGGTGCAAGTAAGTGTTTTCTAAGGGACTAGCAAAGGAAAAGTATAGTGGGGGTGATGAATCCCTAATTCTCACTCTTTATTCTTTTATTTTAGCTATTTATCTTAGCAAAGCGGCATGTACATACTTGTAAATACAATAACTTAACTTTCAACATGCATCTATTAATATTACATAATTAGCACGTATTTGTGCAAAAATAAAAGAATAAAATATAGAGTGACCCGAACCCTGAGAGAAGGTCAAGCCTTGACCTGATCGCAAAATAAAATCAGTAGGGAGAGATTGGGTTTATTTGTATTGTGCATATTACCTATATTTGTAAATAATTATTTTTAATAAAATAAAAGTAAATTATTATTTTTACCTCCTTGTATATATTTCCAAAAATAGTATAAAAAGAAAATAAAAATCGGAAAAATAAAATTAAATTAAAATTAAAATCTTCCTTGCAATTGTACAAAACACATGTATGTATACTACATCCCATATTTATTCTATACTTTAAATAATGAATAAAAATAAAATAAAAATTATTTTTTATCCCTAAAAAATGTTGAAAATAAATAAAATATAATAGGGGTATTTATCTAAAAAACAAAATAAAAATAGTTGTACATAATACATAGATATATTATACTTGCATATAATACTATATATTGTATATACATTAATTTATTTTTCATAAAATATTTATAATCATAGATTTTTTTTAAAAATAATAAATATATTTTATTTTATACACTTTTAAATTTAAATTTGTTTATTTTTTAATTTAATTTCCTATATTTTCTTCTCTCTTTTGTCATGTAGTCTCATTTTTCCTTATGCTCTTCGGCCTCTGATTGGTCCATCTCGGTTTATTGACCGAGGTCAACTAGTCCCCACTATCCTCTTTTCAACTCAAGTCGGGTTTGCCCCAATTTTCTCTTTTTTTAGCGACTCAATCTGACCGCCATTCCACCCGATCTTTTGCTCCGATTCGAGAACGCAGATCCCCAATCATCACCCGCAACACTCTCTTTTGATCCCTATCTCAGTTCGAAAGAGATGCTCCCACCTTGTCAGACATGGACATCTATATATCCTCTACCCCTCCTCCCTTTTACAACACCTTTGGTTGTGCCACTACCTCTTGCGTACCCGTCCTTCCTTTTCCAAAGTGACAATACGAGAGGGAGAGGGCAAGGGAGCCTTTTGGAAAGTGAGAGCCCCAGGTCCAGTGAGGATTCCCTCAGCTCCGCCGTGAGGATCTAAGCCTCTGACAGCGCTAACCATTGAGTCCAAGACGCCCGTGGACCACCGTCCGCCCTTCAAGAGTACTCCGATCATCCCCAGGTACTCATTCATCCTTCCTTTTCCCATTCAAATCGATCTTTTAGCTGGCATGTCATACTTTGACCATCCCAGGTTTCCACCTCATTCTGATGACATACGCCTCTCTCCGACCAACCTCTAGTTCCTCGCATGCTCTGCATCCTTTCCTGAGACTCCAACAATCATGTTGGAGTCTCTTAGCAGGTCAAATCCTTCATCCCACGAGAGACCTGGCCCATACACCCTCTTCCTCTGTTTCTGATACTAGTGTGCTCTAACCTTGCGGGAGCATCCTCTCTAAGCAAAATATTTCTCTTGCAGGGGAGGCGCCTGATTAGGACTCATTTGGAGGTCACGGGTACATCCAGGAAGCTCCCTGACACTCATGATGGCCCAGGACCCTCTACTTGGTCATGGTCCCTTCTGAGCCAACAAACCATTGTGGACAACCGTCGTTGTCATTTCCTACATCCCAGCAACTCGTGATGATGCCGAACCAGCGCGTAATCACTTGTTGAAACTCACTGGAAGCGACTTCTTCCCTATTCTTCCATGCACCTTCTCCGCCGTTCGATCAAGGCCCACCCCAGTTATGATCATTATTGTCCATCATTGGGAGGCCCTTCACCATCAGGTCCATATGAGGATCATGTTTCAGCTATCCATCGCCGAAGGTGTCCATGCATCTCAACCGTCCATCATAAGTGGACCGCTTTCAGCCGTTAGATCGCTCCTTAATAAGGTAAATTGTTCTTAGACCCCTTTTTGTTTTATACTTTCTAGTTAGTCCTATAAATACTTATCATAGTTTAAAATACTTTGGTTATTTTGTAAGTGGACCCTTATTACTTTTAGTATTTGCAATTTAGTCCTCTGCGTGTCGACTTACATGCCATCCCATGTGATTTTCCTGGGTTATTTTCATGTTATATCTTGAGCTTGTGAACTGTTAGTTGTTGAATGGAAACTTTATGATATTTGTATTTAGACCCCTGTACGTGATTTACTGAGCATGTGTCTTTATTCACTGGACTTTATGCATCATTGGACATAAATTTTTCATCTATGTTAAAATTTGGCCCATGAGCTTTATTAGAATTACAAGTAGGTCCCTCAAATCTGTGTGCCTCTCGCCAAATCAAGTCCAAAAGTTCTATAAAAATTACTTTTATCTCCTACTAACATATAATATTTATTGTGATTTTTGGGATTAATTTCGTATTGTACTTTATTTTATAAAAAACCACTTTAAAATGTCTTATCTATCTCGAAAAATAAATAAAAAAATAGTTTTAAAAGTTCTAAAAAAATCTTTGCGTGTGTGTTTTGGTGTGCTTTTCCTCCCTTAGCATTTTTGTTTCAAAATCTTTCAAAAAAAATCTTAAAAACTACAAAGACTAAAAAATTCTAAAATAATAAAAAATTCTAAAAAAAATTTAAAAATAGAATTTCAATTCTTGTTTATGTCTTTTCAGATTTATTTTCTCATAAAATATCTCCAGGACATTAGGACACTTTAAGTATTTTTTGTTTGTAATTTTGTCCTGGTTGTGCGATGTTTTCATTTTCAGCTTTTATTTAATTTTTAAATAACCACAAAAAAACAAAAAAATCTAAAAAATTACCAAAAAATACATTAATCTTTTAAAAACCCAGAAATATTTTTATTTGAATTTTTGAGTATTTTGTAGTTCTGAATAAAAATTAAAAAGTCTTGATTGTGCACCTTGTTTCCTTAGTTGCTTGTTTTTTCCTTCATTAAAAATCATAAAAACTTGCAAAACCAAATCGATAAAAAGATGAATTTTATTTCCTGAATTTTGACTACTTCATCGGATTTGTCATGCTCCTTGTGTTCGACCCTGGTTGTTATACTAGGTTAAAATAAATAGCGAAGACCACTGAAATTTTTGTGCTTTGATTGATTGATATTTGACTGTGTGGTTTATGTCTTTTTCTTGATTGAGCATTGGCCTTGTGATCCAGATCACAACGAACCTTTGATTATTTAATTGAGCATTTTGGCTTAGAGTAGAACATGGGTGGAAACATTCGTCCTCCTCTATATAGGGTAGTGCATCCCAACTTGGTCTAGTGGCATGGATGTCGAAAGACAAAATGCTGTGGGTTGCAATGAAACTTCTAAAGAGGGTTAGTCTACTGAATCAAGAATAAAAACTCATGTACATGATGCAAATTGTATATATGTTCAAAAAACACCAAAAAAGTTAGACAGGAAAAAAGTAAATAAATAAAAATTCCCCTCGGAGAGAAGTATGAATAAGTTAAGCATATGCTTCAAGTCTCTTACTAAGGAATCCTACAACTGGAGACTCACTACACTAGTCAACCTCCCATGATATGTGACTACACTAGCCCCATTGAGTTCTCTTCTCTACCACCTCTTCTTTAGTCCGTTGCACTTGAACTTATAAGGGAATACCCTACTCCTCTAGGAAAGAGTAGCTAGACCATGAAATCAGGGTTACCTTGTTAGAGGAGGTTTTTTTTGCCATTTATGAGATGGGGTGCTATAACCACATACACCGCACAAATGAAGATGCACAGTCATAAGAGTTTGTGTATGTAGACTTGTTCTGGCCTTGTTGTTGAGGCAACATAAACATAGAATCGTGGAACATGATGGTTGTTAGGTCTTAAATTCATTTCCCGATAAGGTTCTGCCAAACTATTAATCCAAAGGTTTGATCATGCTCTATACTTTGATTTTATGAAGATAAGTTTAAAAGTACATATTGTTCTCAGTTCTTTCCTTTTTTCTTTTCTTACTTTTCCTTTTTACTTCTTATTTGAATAAGTGTTTGTTAAGGACTAATATAGGTAAAGTATAGGGGAATGATGAATGCATAATTTAACATCTTTATTATTTTATTTTAGCTAAAATCCTTGGTAAAGCACATGTATATAATCATTAATTCCAATTATTTATCAATTATCCTCTCTACGTTAATAATGCATATTTAACATTCTTTTTCACAAAAATAAAAGAATGAAGAAGAAAGAAAAAGAAAATAAAATAAAGAATTATGTATTTATGAAATAAATGCAGTCTGACCCAAACCTGAGGCCAGGACAAGGATTGGGATGGTCGACAAGGAATAAAGTAGGGGAGATAGGGTCCATAACTTATAATAAATCAAGAAAACCAATTCTCATGTATATTTCATCATTATTTAACTTGTAAATATCTTATACTATTTTACTCATTAATAAAACGACCTCAAATAAACATATTTATTCCTGAAAGTTGTTTGTAATAATGTATATTAATTTATAAAAATATCAAAAAAATTATTTATTTGATAAATAAATAATTACAATGAACCTAAAAAGCTAAAAAAATTAACTTCCCATGTTAATAACTAATTATAGAAAACTCCAACTTGACCAAACTCTGTTTTAAACTCCTTTTTGTAATTAATATTATTTTTAAAAAATATCAAAGAAAAATCATGGAATAAATCATATGAGTTTTGGCATTTGGACCCCTTTTTCTATATGTACTATATGTATATAATACTTCTTTATTTTCTATTTATTCATAAAATCACTAGAAAAATACAAAAATATAACCTAAATAATTATGAATAAATACTAATAAATATCAAAATATAAAAGTCATAAATCTTAACTTCCGAACCTCATAACTCGACCATATGAATTTCAAATTTAGTGTGATCACTTTTAAAGTTTATTTTGTAAAACTATCTACCAAATAAGAGTGGTTTCACTAAAATCAGAGTTAATATGCAAAAAGTAGGTTTTGAGTCTCTATTGGTATAATTATACTATTATTTATACTTTTATATATTTGTGTTATTTATTTTCATTTATTTAGGTACATATTGTATTCTAAAACTTTTTTGTATATTTATTTTAATTATATAGAAATATAAAAATTATAAAATTTAAAACCAATCAAACATAAAATAAAAAATTATTATATAGGTAAAATGTTCCTATTTAGTATATACTCCTATTTATTTATATAACTAAATTATTTTTTAAAAAAATAAAATATATTGAAATCCTTAATTTATTCTTTATATAAATAAATTTTTAAATTATTATTACTGTAAAAATATTTTTGAAAAAGTAGATTGTTGTATATAAGTATTTTGTACACATGAATAATTGCTTTTATTTATTTCACCTTATTTAAATAAATTACTTTATAATTGAAAAATACAAAAAAATAATTTAATTTATTATGAACATAATTCATTTCAATAATTTTAAAATTTCAGCCATTTTCTAATTTATTTTATTTATTATTTATTCATTTTATCTGATTTGTCGCATAACGAGTTTTGTCCCATTCGGACTTCCCTTTGATTGGTCTACGTTATATTGTTGACCTGGGTCAACTTCCCCTTCCTCTCTTACACATGAATAATTGGGTTTGACCCATTTTATCCCATTTTTACAACCTAGATCAAACCTCCATTCACCTCGATTTCACGACCCAATTGGAGCAAAGGGATTAAGGATCCACGATGTAGCGGATCTTGATCTGTTTGCTCCTCGGGTTCGCGTGCTCACCGTAGATCCTTACAGAACCTATGATCCACAAATTTAATCCCCTTTGTTCCTTTCGTGCGATCTGATCCATCTTCTTTTCATCATCCATAGCTCTTAGCTTATGACAGGAATCGAGAGCCCCCATATGAGGGATGGTTTGAGGTTGATTTGACACGATCTATCTCATAGTCGGACCTCTACGTCATGATCAGCATCGATGGCCATCTGCCTCCATCTTGAGGCAATTACCTCACTAATCTATCTCTGATCATTTCCCATTCATCTTGCATCACTAAGTGATCAATAGAACTTCAGATTTCCCATCATTTACTTGGTTCTGATCTAGGTGCAGACCTTCTCTTCCAGATTCTGATATTCTCGATCAGACGTTCATTTTACCCAACTCTTTTCCCGATATTATAACATCACCTTGTATTCGATTTCATTTCTTCATTGCACCCCTCAGATCCCCTCGTTCACCTTAGATTTGCCATATTTGAGCCCTAATCCTCCTCCTCCAACATTGCCCGTGATCACCACTCCCCCTTCTCCATTTCCCTTAGCTTTTATGCTAATAATGCTCACTCGAGGCTCCTGGATCTTCGAGTATCCTTAATAATACCGGCTGGAGAGTGATAGAGTCAAATATGGAGACCCATTTTTCTTCATTAAACCAATAATTAACCCAAGTGAAATCTGGATGATGAATGGGTCAATGTGGTTGTGCATAGGATATAGACAACTAAACAAGAGGACAATAAAGAACTAGTATCCTCTTCAAATAATAAATGATCTATTTGACCTATTGCAAGGTTCAACTTTGTATTCGAAGATTGACTTAAGATCTAGACTTCATCAGTTGAAAAATTAAAAATGTAGATATTCCCAAGATAGTCTTTTGAACTAGATACAAACATTATGAATTGTTAGTTATGCTTTTTTGGATTGACGAATGCTCCAATACCTTTCATGTATCTCGTGAATAGAGTATTCAGGGAGTTCTTAGACCGCTATGTGGTAGTCTTCATTGACAACGTACTTATTTACTCTAAGGATAAGTACCAGCATGAACACTATCTCAGGGATGCACTTGAAACACTAAGGAAGAAAAAATGTATGCATAATACAACAAATGTGACTTCTGGCTATCTGAAGTATCCTTCATAGGCCATGTCATTTCTGAGGCACGTTTATCAATTGATCATACGAAGGTTTGTGTTGTGATGGGTTGGGAATGACCAAAGGTTTTCATAGAAATATGATTTTTCAGGGACAAGATGGGTATTATAAAGATTTGTGAAGGAATTTTGACAAATAACATTGCCAATAACTAGGCTGACTCAGAAGGAAGTCCCATTTATATGGTTTGATGCATACGAAACTAGTTTTCAGACACTTAAAGAACACCTAACATCTCCACCTATCATTACTCTACCCTCTGGGATTGAATGGTTTACATTGTACACTAATACGTGTAAAGAAGGACTTGGGGCATTTCTTATGCAACATGACAAGGTACTTACCTATGCATCATGGCAACTGAAGACACAAGAGAGGAACTACATGATACATGACCTTGAACTAGTTGTCGTAGTCTTCGCTTTGAAAATATGGAGACATTAACTCTATGGTATTGAAAAAGTGACATGGTTATGGAGGAGGGTCGTATGCTCCACAAAAGGCGGGAGTGCAATCGATGCGGTGACCACTCATAAAGCCAGGTGCTAAATTCAATAATAACCAACAAGATAAAAATCAAGCAATAAAGTAAAACATGTACGGATCAAAATTTATTATAACACATATATAAAAATGTATAGTGGACAAGTAGTATGGATGTCGAACACAAAGAGATAGGTCAATGTAGTAGGTATATTATTTATAAATAAATAATGAATAAATAATATAGGTATTTCTACAATATTCACTCAAATAATCATTTAATTAATGTTTTTATGGGTTTTTTAAATTTCTATATTATGTATATTTCTATTTTTATATTTTAATTGTATATTCCGTGTTTTCTATTTATATTTTATAATTTTTATATTCTTTTCTTTTATATGTAATAAAGGTATATATATCTCTATATATGTAATATGTATATTATGAGTACTATATGATAAATATATAAAAATCAGAAAAATACCTAAGGAACAATCCTTTTTATTTTTTTAAAGGATGTAAAATAATTATAAGGTATTTATAATAATCAACAATATATACTATTAATAATATGTAAGTATATTGTACTATATAAGATATTAAAATTATAAATATGGCTATAAGTAATAAAATTTTATAAAATAAGATATTTTTGTGTTTTTATGCTTTTCTTACATTTTTTGATTTTTTTTTAAATTTACTAAATTTAAGTCATTCTTGAAGTCCAAAATATATAAAATAAGGGACTTTTCAAAATAGACTGAAGTGATATGGTGATTAAAAATAGTAAAAAGGGACAAAATTTCTCAAAATCAAATTTAATATGTAGATATCAATATATATATAGAGAGAGAGAATATAAATTATTTTTTTTGTTTTTTCAAAAAAAAATATTGTTTTAAGGTTAGAAGAGTTTTTTGGTTTTTATGTTTTATCTTTAGATTTTTTTATTTTTTGTCTGGACTTATAAAATACTGTAATAAACACTATGTAATTTTTGGGATTTTTCGAAAAGGTTATATATATATATATATATATTTTAGAAATTTGTAAGTCAAATAAGGAAGAAAATGCTTCTTGATAAATTTTAATAAGTAGAAAAACCATATAAATGCCAAATCCAATTAGCCAACTTGATTAAGCATGATATTAGGCACTTAGTAATATTTTCCAAAATTAAAAATGTATAGGATCTATTTTTAATAATTGAAACAAAGGAAAAAAAATCAAGGTAATATGGGGACCACAATGTAAATAAAATTAGCTAAAAATGCATGCTACAACATTTTCATACATTTATGGGCTCCAGTTAATTTTTTTAACATAAAACATGCAATAACAAATTCTTGATAGGGCTTAAAGTGGAAATAAAATATATTATGGGTAGTTCATTACAATTAGTCCGAATAAAAGTTATACTACAAAGCTAATTTAAACAAGAAGTGATTTATAAAAAAGTAACATGGCGTAAGTGAAATATACCCATAAATTGATGCTGGTGGACGGTCCTGAACACACCATGTCGACTCCACTAGATCTGATCATACGGCTCAGACATGCTTCATTTCGATTTATCTTCAATGAGCCACTCTCTGATCTGATGGTGCCTAGAGTGTCCATTAATCTATGCTGATGGAAGGTCCACAATGTGCCATATCGACTCCACTTGATTTTTCATGTAACTCAAACATACTTCGTTTTAATTTATCTTTAATACCCCAAATTACATATGGGGCCTTCTCTCTGATCCGACGGTGCCTGGAGGGTTTATGAGAACATGAAGAACATCAACTTCGATGAACTTCGATCATCGATTCCGACTAGCTCCGCACTCCAAACACCTTGCCGATGGGTGCTTCTTCTTCCTGGTGACCTCCCACAAGTGCAGGTTCCCTCAGATGGGTTCCAATTCCCAACGATGGGGACCTCGGACTCTTTATAAACTAGAAGACCTTAGTAAGCTTCTAGTCTTTGATTCATCCCTCCATATGGTTCTTTGAATCAAACCTACACCAAAAAGTTCCAATGGTTTGATGCGAACATCTCGAATTAAAAGTTACAGCTGGAAGCTGCATGTAAGGAGATGTCATCTAGGCTCATACGAAGGACTAAGCCTCGATTTCATTTGCTTAGGGTCAAATCAAAGTGGAAATCAAGTGGATTAGGTGGAGAACGTAATGAGAAATGAGAAAGCATGGTTTGCAGGGTCGGAGACTTATTAGATCATATAGGAATGGGACTGGAGATCTTGCTCTAGGAGAACAAAGGATTAGAATATTTCTAAATCTGCTGCATGAAATTAAAAATTAAGTTCAGAATCAAAATCCACACTAAAAGTATTACTTAAGAACTGGATATGGGCATGAACTTGGCTAAAAGCCAAGGAACTGGACCACACGACAGAGCTCGTCGGAAATGCTAGATCTACTCTGCCTCGACTCCTCCTAATTGCAGATTAGTAGCTTCACAATCCTATTACTAGCATGGGGCTTCAGGGTGCAATCTGAGGGGTTAAGAGTGAATTAAGAGCAATAAAATGCAAAATGATGGTGAAGGAGGCAGTGTTATAGGCTTGTGGAGCAGATATTTCGAGGGAGGATTGCATGGACGGAGAATGTGGTAGGTGAGGGAAGGATGGGCAGTGAAGAGGACATGCATGCTAAGAGCAGAAGGGTGGAGGGCTCGAGGGAAGATATTTGGGGGACATTGCATAGAAAATCATTGAAGAATGCCCTCTAGTGAGTTCTAACAAAATTTTGAACCTATGGAGAGAACTTGATCGCCGATCAACAAGGGAATGGTCCCGATTGTCCATGTGGACCAACAAGGAAATGATGAAGTAAAAGAAGTTCATAAATTCAATAATAAATAAAATATGAGGTCATTTATTACAAGTCACTTTTTACACATGTATACATAGGTAAATTGACATGTATTTTGAATATTTAATTTTTATCTTGTGTTGTATATTTTGTTATTTCATACATGTATTTTTTATTATTTTTATATATTTAATTACATATTGATGTATTTTTGTTGTATTTTTATGAGCTTATTTGTACACTTAAATAATTATGTATAGATTCTTTATAGGAGAATATAGGTATATTTCATCTACGTATTGTAATATATGATTGATTTTTTTCATTTTAATTATTTTAGTTTATTTTTATTATTCATATTTGTTTTAAATAATATTTATAATTTTATAAAAAATAATTTTAAAAAATATAAAGAATAAATATATTGAAGAAATATACTGGTATATTAAAAATATCTTAACTCCAAAATAGATAAAACAACCTACATTAAAAAGCATATTAAAAGTTATATACAATTAAAGGTGATTTTGGTCCATTTTGAAACAATATGGAGAAGATATAGATTTGTGAAGCTTTAATTGCGAAATTTTATTTTATATGTGCCATGCACTGTACATTATTTTTCTATGAATCCATTTTTTTATTTTTCCATGTATTTTTATCTAAATTATTTATATAGAAGGTTTGTTATCTGAGGTGTGAAGAAAATTAAATACAGATTCCAAAAATCTATTATAGATGAATTAAAATTAGGGTTTTATGTATGGCTTTCAGTATATCTTTATATAATTCTTCTGCCCTATTCCCGTACTTTATTCCTTGCCGACCAAGTCATCTTGATGACTGGGTCTAGGGGTTTAGGATCACTGAACACCTTGGTGTTTCATTTCTTTGTCTTTTCTTCCTTTATTCTTTTATTTTGGAATTAAATGCATTAAATATACAATATTTTATACAACATGATGCAAATTTAGAGAGTTTTAATTTTGAAAAATTAATGATATATACATGCATTTGTTAGGGATTTAAGGCCTAAATGAAACAATAAAGGTGATGAAATGGAGATTAAACCATTGAAAGAAAATATACAAAGAAATATGGGGAAGAAACAATCAAATAATTATCAATCATAATAAAAAATAAATAAAGATGCAAAATAATGTACAAATATCTACAATAAAATGTACACTCGTTGCTCCCCGACAACAACACCATTACAAAAAGCGAATTGGCTACGGAGAAGGGTCGTACGCTCCACACAAGGCAGGAGGACAATCAATGTGGTGATCGTTCACAAAGCCCGATGCTAAATTCAAAATCAACCCACCAGATAAAAATCAAAGCGTAAAAGCAATAGATATGTTGATCAAAATTTATTATAACCCTTAAATAAATAAATAAATATATAATGGATAAGTAATATGGGTGTCGAACCTAGGGAGACAAGTCAATGTAGCAGGTATAATATTTATAAATAAATAAAGAATAATGAATATAGGTATTTATAAAATATTAAATCAATTAATTAATGTTTTTGTGGGTTTTTTATTATTAAAATTTTTAATTATGTATACATATTTATTTTCCTTTTACAATTTCTGAATTTTTATTTATTTTTCTTTTAATATATAATAACTGTATACATATAACTCAATATATGTAATATGTATATTATGATTAATATATAATCCAGAATATATCATAAATATACAAAAAGTAAGAAGAATACCTAAGGAAAGTCCTTTCATTTTTTAAAAGATTGAAAATCATTATAAGGTATTCATAATAATTAATAATAATATATACTATATATAATAATTTATAAGCATATTATAAATACAAGTTTTTATAATTATTAATATGGCTATATATAATCAAAATTTACAAAATAAAATGTTTTTTGTTCTTTTCTTATGTTTTTATGATTTTTAAGATTTTATTCTAATTTTTTGGTATTGTTAAGTCCAAAATATAAGAAGTCAAAAACTTTTTAAAATATGCTAAACTTATTTTAATATTAAAATTAACAAAAATGTCAAAAATTCTAAAAATAAAATTTAATATTGTATAACTTTTTAATATTGTATAAAAATTTTAATATATTAATATATAGATATTAATATGTATATATAAATATGTAATATAAATTAAAAGTTATGCATTTTTCAAAAAATATTGTATAACATTTTAGTGTTTGAAGAGGTTTTTGATTTTTAGGTTTTTGTTTTGCTCTTTTTTTATTATTGGTCCTAAATTATAAAAAACTATAATAAATTCTACGCAAATGTTTTTGGTATTTTTAGAACAGGGTTAATATTTTTTTGAAACTTTATGTCAAACAAGGAAGAAAATACTCCTAAATGAAATTTAATAAATGAAAAACCACCAAAATGTCAAGTCCAATAAGCCATCGTGATTAAGCATGATATTAGGAGATGTTTTTAAGCGTGATTTTGAAACAAAGAAAATAAAAAATTCCAGGCAGTACAGGGACCATGATGCAAAAAATAAGCCATCATGATATCTTCTTTGTTTTCCCAAAATTAAAAAGACATAGGAGATATTTTAATAATTGAAACAAAGAAAATAAACATTCTAGGCAGTACTGGGACCATGATGCAAAAAAATTAACTAAAAAATCACGCGATAACTTTTTTAGATGTTTAAGGGATTCGATACAATTTTTACAAAATAAAATGTGCCATGTCACGTACTTGGTAGGGACTAAAGTGCAAATAAAATATATTGTAGGGAGTTCATTATAATTTTTCTAAATAAAAGTCATGCATCAAAGCTAATGTTTAAATAAAAAGTAATTTACAAAAATTGATGGGGCCTAAAACAATTTACCCATAAATCAACATTGGTGGATAGTTGAGAGCACACCATGTCGATTCCACTTGATCCGATCGTGTGGCTCATGCGGGTTTCGCTTTGATTTATCTTCAATGCCCCATATTAGATTTAGGGCCTTCTCTCCGATCTGATGGTGCCTAGACGATCTACAAGAATACGAAAAACATCGCCTTCGATGAACTTCGATCATCGATTCCGGCTAGCTCCGGGTTCTAAATGCCTCGTTGACATGTGCTTCTTCTTCCTGGTGACCTCCATCACATGCAAGTATCCTCAAATGGGTTCCATGTCCTAGTAATCGGTACATGGGACTCTTTGTAGTCTAGAAGACCTGGAGCGCCTTTTAGTCTTTGTTTCGACCCTTTGGATGGTCTTTTAGGGCTCATACCTACACCAAAAGGTCCGGTGGCTGGAGGTGAACATTTCGACCTAAAAATTATAGCTGAAATCTATGTAAAAGGACATGGAAGCGACACTCAAGTGAAGGAAAGGAAATAAGCCTCGATTCACTTCGATTCAGCAAATCGAAGGAGAAATTCGGTGTATTAGGTGGAGAATGCGATGGGAAGTTAAACATGATGGTTTTGGGGTAGAGACTGATCAAATCATAGTAGAATGGGTCAGGAGATCGAGCTCGATGGTAACGAAGGATTGGGAATGTTTCCAAATTAAATAAACAAAATTAAAAACTAAATGCAGAATTAAAATCTATGCTAAAAAATTACATAAGAACTGAAGATGGTGCCTTGACTTGGTCGAAAGCCTAGGAAGCTAGACCTCATGACAGATCTCGTTGGAGATGCTGGATCTACTGCGCCTCGACTCCTCCTCATTGCAGATCAGTAGCTCCACACTCAAGTCACTAACACGGGGCTTCAGGGTACAATATGAGGGGCTAAGAGTGGATTAAGAGAGATCATACACAAAATGATGTAGAAGGAGGTAGTTTTATAGGCTGGTGGTGCATATATTTTGAGGGTGGATTGCATGGAGAGAGTAGGTGGTAGGTGAGGGAAGGATGGCCGACGAAGAGGACATGCATGCAAGGTGAAGAAGGGTGGATGGCTCTAGGGAAGAGAGGCGAGGGACATGGTGTATAAAATGGGAGAAGAGTACCATCCTAAGAACTCTTACAAAAGTCAGAAGCTAGGGAGAGCAGTTGACCACCCGGTCGGCAAGGGAAGGATCTTGTTTGGTTCACATGGATCAACCAGGAAATAAAGAAGTAAAAATGGTTTAAAAATTCCATAATAAATAGAATATGAATTAATTAATTTATTATTATAAAAAATGTTTTTTTATTTTATGTAGTATCTAATACATATATTTATTTATTTTGTCGAGTTCATTTAATACAATTTACTTTTTACATGGGCATACATAGATAAATTGACATGTATTTTGAATATTTATTTTTTTATCTTGTACTATATATTTATTATTTTGTACATGTATTTTTCATAATTTTGATTTATTTTATTACATATTTAGGTATTTTTTTATTTTTATGATCTCATTTGTACACTTAAATAATTTTGTATAGAGTCTTTATTGGTGTATATATGTATATTTCATATATAATTATAGTATATGATTTATTTTTATTTTTCTATGATGTTTTGAGTTTATTTTGATTAATTATATGTGTTTTAAATAATATTTATAATTTTGTAGAAATGAAATAATTTGAAAAATATAAAGAATAAATATATTGAATAAAATATACATGCATAATGCACAATATGGGCCCAAAACCTAACATTTGCATCTTAACTCCAAATTAGACAAAATTACCTTCAGTAAAGAGACTATTAAAAGTTTTATAAAATTAAAGGTGATTGTGGTCCATTTTGATATAATATGGAGAATATATAGGTATTTCAAGTTTTATTTGTGGTTTTTTATTTTGTATGTCCCGGGTACATTGTGAATTATTTTTCTGTGAATCAATTTTATATTTTTCTTTGGATTTTTATCTACGTTATTCATATAGTGGATTTTTTATTTTAAGTTTAAAAATTAATTAAATAAAATATGCCCCAAAAATTAATTATAGATGAATGAAATTAGGGTTATATTTATGTTCTTTTGCCCAATCTCCCCTACTTTATTCCTTGTCGACAAAGTCATCATGTTGACTAGGTCTAAGGGTTTAGGGTCACTCAACACCTATGGAGTTCCATTTCTATTTCTTTTCTTCCTTTATTCATTTATTTTGAAAATAAATGCATTAAATATACGATATTTTATACAAGCTGTTGTACAATTTATAGAGTGTTTATTTTTACGATGATATATACATGCATTTATCTAGGGATTTAAGGCTAAAATGAAAGAATAGAGATGATGAAATGGAGACTCATCATGCATTAATTTTGAGAACTTCATTTATAAAAAAAAAGCTTGAAATATCAGTTTGACCTGAAATAGATCAATATGAGTCAACGACGGTGGTTAGGACTATTGAAAGACTATGATTGCATCATATCTTACCATCCTAGTAAGGGTAATGTCATAGAAGATGCCCTTAGCAAAAGAAATTATTCACTTATGTTAGTTAGTGTTATCCACTTCTCAGGTTTGCTATCGACGTTGAGTAAATGGAAACCATTTCATAGTAGTGCCTATACTATAACTATTCATTGTTGATACATACCGAAGATTTTGGATAAAATAAACAAAGAACAAGAAGATGATCTCGTATTTAAAGACTCAAGACAACAACTTGAGAAGAATGAGATAGAGGGATTCCACATACAAGATGGGTTATTGTATAACATCACAAAGCTTGTGTGTCAAACACACTCGAGTTGAGGGAAGACGTCTTATGTGAAGCGCATTGCTCTAGATTATCTAATCTTCTTGGAATTACAAATATGTATAAGGATCTTCGTTTACACTTTTGGTGCTCAAGAATGAAGAAGGACGTTGCTGAGTTTGTGAACTCATGTCTCACCTACCAGCAGGTAAAGGTTTCACATCAAAAGCTACCAGGATCATTGCAATCTCTCCCTACCTCGAATAGAAATGAGAAGGCATTTTCATGGACTTTGTTACTGCGTTACCTCAAATGATTGGTGCTAAAGACAATATATGGGTCATAATAGATTGTCTAACTATGGTAGCACATGTTATTCCATTAATCTTATCTTCCATTCCAGATCATCTTGCTGAGTTATATATTACACATGTGATCTGTCTCCATGGCATCCCAAAGGAGGTAGTTTCCGACTGAAATTCACGATTTCCCTCACATTACTGGGAGAACTTCATGAAAATTGTGACACATAACTATGATTGAGCATAGCATATCATTTGTAGACAGATGTTCAATCAGTATGTACTATTTAGATTATAAAAGAGACGCTACAAGCATGTGCTTAGAATGGAAAGGATCATGGGTTAAACATTTGCCTCTTGTAGAGTTCACCTACAACAATAGTTACCATGTAATTATTGACATGGCACCATTTGAAGCACTATATGGATATAGGAGTGCTACTCCTTTGTGTTGGCAAGAGGTCAAGATAGAGAACCTTTAAGATACATATAGAATCCAAGAGACATGGGAAGTTATAGACTTTGTTCTAAAAAGACTAATAACTGCCTAGAGGCTCCAGAAAAGCTATAATGATACCGAGCGAAAAGACCTTGAGTTTGAGTAGGTGACTTTGTATTCCACAAAGTATCGTCTGTCAAAGGTGTTCATACATTCGGCTTGCGTGGAAATTTGGCACCCAGGTTCATGGGTCCCTTTAAAATTATTTAGCTGATTCAGAAAGCTGCATATGGAATTGCACTTCCTCCACATCGTTCAACAATAAGTGATGTTTTTCATCTATCAAATTTGAGAAAGTATATTAAGGACATTGAGCGTAAGATAATATATAATGATCCGTATGTTGAGGCGAACTTGACATACCTAGCAATACATGCACAAATATTAGATAAGGATATCAAAAAGTTGAGAAATAAAGCGATACCTCTAGTTAATGTATTGTGGTGGAACCAAGAGTTTGAAGAAGCCACATGGGAACATGAGGTAGATATGAGAGAGAAATACCCCTATTTGTTTGAATGACAACACTATCTATTGTGCATATCTTCATTATAAATGAAATGACATTCCTTTTATTTAAAGTTATTATGGTTTCAATCCTATTTATAGTTGTTTTACATGCACTTCATGTCTCGAGGACGAAACTTCCTTTAAGGTTGTTATAATTGTAAAGCATTGAACTAGGCCTCTCTCGAATATTATATCATAATATCTGGCTCGTTAAGAGGAAACCAACGGAATTTATTTCATGGGAACCAAAATTCATTTTAAATTGTTATGATTTTCGAAAGAAAAAGAAGTAAGGCGGCTTAAAATGTAATTAACCCTTGATGTCAATGATTAATACTAATTAATCATGACTAAAGAAACTAGTGACAGATTAAGGACCACTATTCACCATTAGCGAAGACTAAGTAGTTGTCAACAAATGTTAATCACGAGTCATGAAAATTAAATCATAATTATTGAAAGTTAATCACAATTACCACTGATGAGTCTCTATTTAATCACCTTTTTCTTTCATCTTGGCCTTTAAACCCTAGCTAAATGCATGTAAATATCATTATTTTGCATAAATTAACATTCATTATTTATCGTATGAATACTATAAAAATGTTTTAAATAATGCTAAAATAAAATAATAAAGAAAAGAAAAGAAAAGAAAAATGAATAAAATGCCACATGAGATTTATGACCCTAAATCTCAAGACCTAAGCATCATAATGACTGGGTTAGCAAGGAATAAAGTAGGAGAGATAAGGCCAAAAACACAATAAAAATCCCAAGTTATTTTGCCAAATAGTTCATTTTTGGGACCTATTTTATTATTTATTATCTAAACATTAAATAAATAAACTTTGAACATTAAAGTTGTAGATAAAAATACAAAAAAATACAGAATTTACTTCTCACAAAAATAATACAATTCGTACATTCAACACTCAGAATAAAATGCTAAAACCCAAACGTCCCAGACCCATATCTTCTCCAAATAAAACCAGAATGCACAAAAATCACATTTAGTTGTATATAATTTTTTATTAGTCATTTAATAAAGGTAGTTCCATTTAATTCGGAGTTAAGATGCAAAAGTTAGATTTTGGACCCTTACTGTACACTATACATGAATAAAATACTCATTTTATTTATTGTTTATATTTTCATTATTTTTAATTATATGATATTTGAATTATTATTTATAGTATATGTACATGCTTAAAATATAATAAAACTATAAAAGAATACAACTAAATAAAATAATATACAAATAAATAGATGAATGCATTATACTTATAACTATATAATTTATACATCTATTTATTTAAGTGTAAAAATAACATCAGAAATACACAATAAAATTATATTTATGTATATTTAAATAAGTTATAAATATATAAAATAAGTTCATAAAATAATAAAATCTAAAATACAAAATAAAAATAAAACATATAATATATTGGTAAATATGCTTGTGATTATACTTGTAAATACTAATTGATAATAATTAACCCCATAAAAATAAATAAAAATATTATTAAATACTAAATAAATAATAAATATTTTTTATTTTATAATCTAAAATTAAAAAACATTTACTATTATTTATTGATTTATCAATATTTTTTGGATTCCCTTTTTCTCGTTGGCCCACGTAGACTGACCAGAGGGCCTACTTTGTTGACATGGGTCAACTCTTCAACCCAAGACACCTACCCGTCTGACTGAGAAGACCTCCCATCTTCTCCCTCATGTCGCAAGTGATCAATCACTCTCATTGACTCGAGTTTTTATGAAACCTCTCCGTAGATCATTCCAAATACGCACCTAATCCTAAAATCATTTGTACATGCCATCGATTCTCTAGACATCACCGATCAATAAGGACCCTCACCCCTACTTATAAACAATCCATTCTCCATTTGATCCGTCTTCGAGCCCTAAATAATCCTACACTTGGTCAAGCGTGATACTTGGTGACAGCAGACGATCTTCTACGGTGATGGAGCGGAGCAAAGATGATAGGAGGCAGTCCAAAGTGGAGCTCAGACGACACCTCTACTCACTGATTCTAACCAAGTTTGAGTTGTGCACTTTACCCATTTTTCAATAGATTTAGTCATTGTTGTTCCTTGCTTGCATTTTATTCCGTAGTTAGATATTAATATTAGTCGTAATTTTAATTCTTTGATCGTTAGATCTCTCTACTTCCGCTTTGTTATGTTGTGTTTTTTATTGTGATTCGACTGACTAATCACTCCTTTTTTATTCCCTTTTATTTCTCCACGAGAATCACCAGTTTCCCCCTTGATACATGCATAGATTCAAGGTCTCTGAGTTCCATCTACCACCATTCATCAGAGCTCTTTCACCACCGTATTTCATGAGGTTTCACACCTCCATTTTTGTACTGATACTAACATTTTGAGTCGAGCAATCTTTTTATGCAGGTATGCATTGCAAATCGCACACCTAGAGCCACTTTTGAAGTTCGAACTCGGTTACAGGAGGAAGAGAACCTGGGTCCCCATCGCTAGGACCTGGAAGCTCACAACCCACCAGTAGATGCGGAAGGACACCAACGAGCTACTAGACCCAGCGAAGTAGAGGATCGAGGCTTGACATAAGAGTATTCCACGATCAAAGCGGAGATGGATGAGTATTCTTCACAATTCTTTGTGATAGCCTAGATACCGTTGGATCAAAGTGTCATACATGCGAGCCCGTAATGAGCCATTTTGCAATAAATGTTATTGCAAATATCATTCCCCAATCTAAAAGGAAGAATAATTAATTTGCATAATAGGTCCCTAAATACAATTAGGTTTACACACCATGGCCATATTAGTGATCATACAACTGTTGATTCAATTGTTGAATCATAGAGGCACGTACTTGGATTAATATCTAAAGAGTTAGAATGAGGTATTATCAAGCAATGTCAAATGATTATCAAGAGATGATCTCTATCTTGAGAAGTAGATGGCAATCCTTTCTCGAAAAAATATGATATCTAACCGACCTGTTGATGCAGGTCCTTTACATAGGAATAGATATTCAGAGGTATTAGATGATTTAGGTCAAAGAGTTGACTTAACGAGATCAAGATAACCAAATACCTATGTCGTATGCTATCATGATATAGGCATGCATTCTCTGACCGGAGACATATGTGTTACTTTGTCTAAGTATGTACATTTGGCAGACCAATATGTTGATGACCTAATCAAGGTCTATACACTAGCACACTGGTGTGCATACAAGGGCATATGAGTAATACGATCTCTCAAAGGAATCACAAAGGTTCATTTAATGAATTGGAAGACATTAGCTCACTCATGAGATATTGGGGAGAATCAAATTCGATGCACGATCATCTCTTTTTGGAAGCTTGACTGAATTTGTATGTTATATATATGCTTTTGGATAGTATATGATCAAAACCTAAGTATGATATATGCTTTTGAAAGTATACGATCGATACCAACTCCCAATGATCAAATGAGAAACTTAATGATAAAACCCTGAAGGAGACAATCTAAAATAGATCTAAAACTTTGGGTTTAATCTGGACCTTCCAGTATGCAGGATGTACATGTATTAGGAATACCTTAGGGTGATGTGATCATAAATGATTGTATAACCATGACGCTTCCATTCCTAGGGAGTGATGAAATGGGTCTGGATTTTAGTGACTCCTCTCAATAGAGAAATGATCTAATCTTGGTCCAAGTGTTGGACAGTGATCTGAATGTGATTCATATGCAATGAGAAGATTAGATCTGCAGCTTTCATTTAAATCAAACATCTATGGGAGGTCCTCAAGATCTGGATTTGAGATTTGATTACAATATTCAAGTAACTATATGTGGAATAATAAAATCATCCTATCCTCGTCTCCAAGTATCAGCGGAGAAAGCGCAATATTCTTGAAAGAGTTCAAGGATAATTTCGTTGTTGATATATGTATCCAATCGTTGGGAAAATTGATAATTAAATTTGATTTGATTATGATGAATAATATGAATTTGATTCATATTACAAGGAGAGTTATCTAAGATAATTAAATGTGATTTAATTATCAAAGAAATAAATAATGTGAATGTCATTCATATTATTTAGGCACATGAGAATAGAGATCCAAGATTATTAAATGCGATTATCATGGATATGAATAATGTGGATAGCACTATCCATATTAATCGTATATATAATAAATGTGATTTATAATAAATAAGAGAGAGCTATTTGTAAATAACATTTACAATTTAAATGTCGAAGTCAATTGGATTCACATTGGATAATTAATTGAAAATGTAATTTACATTTTATTTTGGGCTGTGAATGTGATTCACAAATTTTCAATGGCATGATTGCAATGTCCACAAAATAATTGTGAATTATTTTTTTGTGGAATAATTTACAACAAGTGTTGTTGTAAATATTGGATATTTCCATGGAATAATGTAATCTAAAGATATTATATGGAGATTGCCACCTTCCTACTAGGGAGGGTGGATGACCATCAACTCCCATTAGGAAAGGGTGTCCATCCCCCCCCCCCCCTAATGGATGGAGGCAATCTTCCTTCCCATTATCTCCATGCATGATTGATTTAATTTTGAGTTAATTTATGTTGATTATTCAACATATGTGTATATTTAAATTAAATTAAATTAATTATTGTTGCATTTTTGCAACAAAATCATGGCCATTGAAAGAAGCACAAATTGAACTCATCCACTGATTTTGTGTAGTCCATGGATCGAGATCCATGGACTCCCAAAATACTGTATAAGAAGAAACACCCCTTGTTCTTCAAGTTATAAAAAGAGAATAAAACATGCTCCCTTTCTCTCTCTCTCTCTCTCTCCCATTCTCTACACACCAAGTCTCTCTCTCTCTCTCATTGTTCCGTCCATCATAGAGCCATAGAGAGTCGCCATCGCCGTAGCATCATCGTTACATTGCCGGATTGTTTGCTCATGGATATCTATTTCCTTTGGTTCACCTCGCTCGTGAATAAGATGTTGCATCTCATGTAACGACATAAGGAGATTCATTATTGGGATCATCAATAAGGATTGCGAGGAGCACACATTTCATCAACGTGCTTGCAAGCGTCTCCTTTGTCAGATCAGACTTGAGACAGGAGATCTCTTCATCTAGAGACTCAACCACAACCATGATTCAAGAGTTAAACCAAATACTTTTTTATGTTTTAGATGAAAAAATTCTAGAAGTGTTCTTGGAACTTGTGGTTTCATCGTTTGAAGAATTTAAATTTCGTTGCGTTGAGCAACTAGTCCGATCAATCGCTCCCGATTGCATATGATATGATCCTCACGCTTCCATGATGAACTTATGGAATTTCTTATATTCTTAAATTGGTATAAGAATCATAGGTCAGAGGTTTTAGATACGATCCATAAACCTTGGACGATTTGGCTCATTAGGTTTTGTGAAATTTTATCGTATTTTATTCACACGGCACTATTTATGTGATTTTTTTCAGTCTTCTTAAGATAGTTTATACACCAAAATTATCACTTGTATAATGTTTCCCATTAAAGAAGGAAATCATAGGATTTTAGTTTGTGTGGTTTGGAATCAGATTGCTCAAATTATGATCATTTTAATGAACATGTATCCATTATTTTGGGGATGGCAAACCTTGATGTAATTAAAGAGTTAATTACAGTTATGAAATGCCTAGAAATGTGTGAAAATCACTTGGGTTCTGTTATAAATCAAATTAGAAGACTTTTTAAACCTTTTTTGCATGATTTGGATTTATATTGATTGAGATGTGCTAATTTAAATAAGTAAGGATCATTGCTAAAAATTACTTTCCTAATCAAGAACCTTGTGATTGTCATCTAAGAATTTGATAAATTAAATGATTTAATTTCTTGAAATAATTATAGATAAATATTTGATAAATATTTATGATAATTATTCCCTTAAATGGCATTTGCCATAATCAAAATTGATAAGATAATTGATCTTGATCACAATTGGTTACATGAACCTTCCAACGGACATTAATGTCTGAACATGATTGGGGATTTGTTTAGAAAATCACCTTATAATATTAATAAAAAATGTTTTGATAAATATGTATGGTATAATTTAGTTGAAAGACCAATTATCATCTCAAGTATAAAGTGATCAGTTGGCATTATCAGTCGGGGAGCATTGGGGTTGCAGGTTGATCCGTGAGCGCTCTATCCCAATCCCGTTGGTACTGGCCATGACAATCGGCAAGGAAGGGAAAATGTTTGAAGGGATCATGATGTATTTTTTTCTAATTATTAAAATTCGAATATTATATATTTGAGATAATGAATATTTCAAGTAATAAAAAAGGATGTTTGTTGGATATTAATTGGATCGTTGATTTAATGTGATTAGATTAATTGAAAAACACACTATTATGAATAGAGTTGACTATCCCTTGGAAGAATTAATCGTATGAATATGATTGATAATGATTAGTTAGAATTTGAACATGATGTGGAGCATCACATAAGTGACATCCATGGTATTCTATCAAGGCGAAGGGTTTCATCGCCAGGGACTGTATGTAGGAGACGCCAGTTCGAAATGACAGCTCCTACATACAAACGCATATGGATCAGGCTCTTTTCTTCTTGAAAGAGTAAGGCCGTATGCGAAGTGATACCAATATTGTATCCTCATATTATTGGGGTGATATTGGATTGCACATAATGAGTTGTAATCCTGTTGGTAGTTGATTCAATTAACGATGGGTCAACATCACCTTAGGGTTGTGGGTTCAGGTGTTAAAGACCTAATGGGGAATGCAAATTGTACCTATATGGCGGAATGCATTCCTTCTTATTTTTTTTCCAAGTTACATGTTCTCAAATTATTGGGATATAACAAAAATAAGAAAGGAGATCCCAAAGCTTGCTTGAGATATAATGGTAAGTACATTTATTACATTGAAAGTGATTAAGGGAATGAACTTCAATTGTTGACAAGGCATGATAACTTTGTTACAAAAATTCCTAAATCAAAGTAATATATATATATATATATTCAATTATGCAAATTTCTTATTTCAGATAATCATCATTATTCCACTCAATATTATACTCAATAATTACTAGTAAAATATCATGGATTAGATTCATGATCAAGATTTTGTATGTGCAGTTGGACACATAATCTATGTGGTTGCAATGTGCAAGTTTCCTCGTAATAATGAGGAATGACAATTAAATAGATAATAGGACTACAACCCTAGGGTTTGTATGTCTCTATGGTCTTGATCTCTCATTGAGTATGCTTTGGAAGTATCATGTCAATGATGATCGTAATTGTCAAATAATCCTTCTAAAATCTAAGAATATGTTTTGGCAAGAATGTGTTCTCTCAACATTTAATCATGAATGACATGGTTCTCTGCATTATGCAGAACAATGACTCGATAAGAGATGATGTACTCAAAATGTTTGAGTCCCTACCTAAACCCAAGTATTTTAGAGTTTAGATAGATGTAGATACGATGAGTTTCATCAATCTACTTTCTACACTATAGTATTTCATAAAGCTTTATAATATTCATATTGTACGAAATGAATGAAGCATGTATAAATGTTGAAATACGCTTATATTGAAACCTTTTGAGTTCAACATAAGAGATCATTTGTCTTAAGCAATGGTTCTTTATTGTTGAAAGGAGTGTAGTGGAAGCGTGGGTCTGACCCAAGCAAGAAGGAAAGTCAAGGAGTTGACTTTACTTCTATAATTTCCATATGACATCCAAAGAGTTGGATGAATGCCAATACTTCAATAAGACGATGTTATGATAATATGACTATCTAGAATGACTTGGATTCTTAGAGAAGGACCTAGATAGTGCATCTGAATAATGTATATCTACATATCATCATTGATTTTGACTTACTTATTAGATAAGATAAAAGTCTAATAATTGTATCTCATTCTTTTAATAACATCTACAATTGGTTGCATATGTTTTAGAAGACTAGAAAATTTGATCTTAAGGTTTAATAGTCATCTACATGGATATTGATGAAATTGTTGCAATAATCTCTATTGGATAGATGGGCTTCATATTTTCAATGGGAGAGCCCTTAGTCTTAGAGAATGTCTCTATGATCCATATATTAGAATACACTCATTGTTTATTTCTAAACGTTGGGAGTAAACATGAATTCTGAAATAAACCTATCATAAAGAGTTATGATTGATATATTTCAGATTACAATCTGACTTCTGGAAGACTCTACTAAATTCAAGAACTAATAAATGGTTCATTAACAATTCTAATACTGAAAATTAAACCTTAACAAGATCAATATGAGTATGAAGAGCATTTAAGAATGAGCTGTCATCAAGCCCTAGACATTTGTCTATTGATGAGATCAATAGACTAGTAAGAGATGAAACTTTAGATTATCAGAAATTTCAATTCTTACATACTTGTGAATATTGTATTCAAAGTAAAAAAAATCCAATGCACCCTTCTTTAGGAATGGTGTAAGATATCAAGGTATTCAAGATCTCATACATATTGATGTATGTGGATCATTTATATCATAATAAACATTAATGATATGTGATATCTATTGATGATTATTTGTGATATGCGATTTCTTCCCTTCACCTTAGAAACCTTTGAAATGTTCAAAGATTTCACTTTTCGATTTAGACCCAAAGTTTGAAGGAAGATAAAATGAGTTTGATCTAACCTCGGTAACCCATACCTATTATATAAATTCAAGGAATACCTTATGGATATATGAATACCATTCCTATCTCACTCCTCTTAACACACCTAAGATCAATAGAGTTGTAGGGAAATGCAATTGGATCATGAGTCACATGATTTGATTTGATTAATGATGAATATTAGCATAATTACCTCTTAGGTTTAAGGTATATATGTAGTAAAGACTACAATATATATCCTCAATAAGATTTTAAAACCCAAACATCCTCAAAAGCTATGGTTTGGAACCTAGCCTTGTGTTGTACACTTGAGGATTATGGACCCTCGAGGAAAGATGATTGTTAGAGATAATGTATAAAGTAGACTTGATCTACAACTGTTGTATATGGACCCTCGAGGATCCACCTATAATGCTAAGAACCATTAGGAGTAAATGGATTTTCAATAGAAAGAGGGAACCAGGTAAGAATGTAGAGAACTTCAAAGCATGATTCTTATCCACAGGATACACACCGAAGAGAAGACATCACTTGCGATGAGACTTTCTCTTTAGTGACCATGCTTGAATCCATCAGAATATTGCTAACTATAGCTACACAACTTCACTTAGACATCTTCAAGATGGAAGTCAGTATTGCATTCCTGTATGAATACCTCTTTGAGGATATTCACATGAAGTGGCCCCAGGGATTCATGGTTGACAAAAGCATGGTATACAAGCTAAGTAACTCCATCTATGGACTCAAATAAGCTTCTTGTAGTTGGAACATTGGATTTGATGAAATTATAAATGTTGTGATTTCGAATAGAATCTTGATAAACTATGTGAAGCTTTGTGGGACTGCCATCGTGTTCATCGTGCTAAATGTAGATGATCCTAATTATTTGTAATGTTATAAGGATAATAATAAGTGTTTTATAGACGGGCAATTCCGCACTATGAGATATGATCCCAAGGATACCTCTTAGATCTTAGTTCTGAAGTTGTTCAGAAGCAAAGAAAAGAGGGTATTGGGACCATCACATTAGTGCTACACGTTGGATATTTCCATTTTCAGGTAAATCCCATGGAATGATTCCGTCCCTCAAGATATGATGCTGACCTGTTTGAAAGGATAGTACCTTAGGAGTTGTAGATGTAAATACCAAAGCTATATGC
This sequence comes from Ottelia alismoides, assembly GCA_037367405.1. NCBI lineage: Eukaryota > Viridiplantae > Streptophyta > Magnoliopsida > Alismatales > Hydrocharitaceae > Ottelia > Ottelia alismoides. Next base: position 343,103 of record JAZKJV010010630.1, read on the forward strand.
CTTAGTGCATAAGCTTTGGGAAGCTCTGTTTATGCTAGACGTATACAAAAGACAGATGTCTGCAATGTAGTGGGAGTAGTAAACTATTACTAATCCTACTATGGAGATAAAATACTTGATTGTAGTAATAACAATATCTTCGACGATGAAAAGTATTTTTGAGATAGTGATCTCAAAGTCTTATCATCAAGAGCTTAACATTTTATATATAATGATATAAAAGGCTTTAATTGTAGATACCTTAGGAGATAAACTTCTCCCAGAATGAGGGTATTCTGATAATGATAATAGAAATTACATACTTGTTATAACGATTATCGAGCTATAGTATCAAGGACACTATAAATGGCAATATTGTGTATTGGTTCCATAAGATGCAACATTCATATTGGATGCGAGCATTGTTACTAGGAGATATGCATGTTCCGTAAAGGGACTTGGCATAGTCTCTTGGGAACAGAGTGATTAATCAACTTACATGGCTATTTTTCAAAATAGCTTATGATTGTCACATGAGTGCAGGTTTAAAGATTTTCCCATTAATGACTATTTGGGCTAGAGGGAGATTGTAGGACATGCGAGCCCACGGTGAGCCATTATGAAATAAATGTTATTGCAAATATCACTCCCTAATATGAAATAAAGAATAACTAATTTTCATAATAGGTCCCTCAGTAAAATTAGGGTTATGTACCACGGCCATCTTGGTGATCTTACAGTTGTTGATTCAATTGTTGAACCATAAAGGCTGGCGCTTTGATGAATATCTAAACACTTAGATTGAGGACTCATCAAGCACCGTCAAATGATAATTGAGAGATGATCTCCATCATGAGAAGGAGATGGCAATCCTTTCTATAAAGGATGATATCTAACCAACCTCTTAATGTAGGTCCTCTACATAGGAATAAGGATTCAGAAGTGTTAGATAAGTTAGGTCAAAGAGTTGACTTAATGAGATCGAGATTACCAAAGACCTATGTCGTATGCTGTCACGATATAAGTATGCATCCTCTGACCGGAGGCAGATGTGTTACTATATGTATGAGTATGTACCTTTGGTATACGAATAGGTTGATGACCCAATCAAGGGTTCATACAAGGTCATATGAGTATCATGATCTCTCAAAGGGATTATAAAAGTTCATTTACTAAACTAGAAGATATGAGCTCACTCATGAGATATTGGGTCAAATTTTGTGCATGGTCGTTTCTATTTAGAAGATTGACTGAATTTGTTGGTTTGATATATTTTTTTGAAAAGTATATCATCAACACCTAGGTATGATGTATGCTTTTAGAAAGTATATGATCAATACCAACTCCCAATGATCGAATTAGAAACTTAATGAGAAAATCCTAAAGGAGACAATCTAAAAGAGATCAAAACTTCGGATTTAATCTGGATCTTCCAGTATGCAGGATGTACATGTATTAGGAATACCTGAGGGTGATGTGATCATAAATGATTGTATAATCATGACACTTCCATTCCCATGGAGTAATGAAACATGACTATATTTAAGTGTCTCCTCTCAATAGAGAAGTGATCTAATCTTGGTCCAAGTGTTGGACAGTGATCTGAATGTGATTCAGATGCAATGAGAAGATTGGATATACGACCTTGATTTAAATCAAGCTTCTATGGGAGGTCCCCAAGATGTGGATTTGTGATTTGATCTCAATATCCAAGTCACTATACATGGAATAATGAAATCTCGCTGTTCTTATCTCCAAGTATCCACGGAGAAAGCATATTATCCTTGAAAGAGTTCAAGGATAATTACATTGTTGATATATGTATCCAAGCATTGAGAAAATTTATAACAAAATGTGATTTTATTATCATGAATAATTTGAATTTGATTCATATTACAAGAGACTTATCTAAGATAATTAAATGTGATTTAATTATCAAAGATGTAAATAATGAGAATGTTACTCACATTACTTGGGCAGATAAGAAAAGAGATCCAAGATGATGAAATGTGATTTAGTTACTATGGATATGAATAATGTGAATAGCAGTATCCACATTAATCATATATATATATATGTATATTGTAAATGTGATTTATAATATATAAGAGGGAGATATTTGTAAATAATATTTACAATTTAAATATCGATGTGAATTGGATTCACATTGGACAATTAATTAAAAATGGAATTTACATTTTATTTTGGGTTGTGAATGTGATTCACAAATTTCCAATGGCATGATTGCAATGTTCACAAAATTAGTGTGAATTATTTTTCTGGATTAATTTACAATAATTGTTGTTGTAAATATTGGATATTTCCATGGAATAATGTAATGTCATGAGATTATATGGAGATTACCACCTTCCTACTAGGGAGGGTGGACGAACACCAATTCCCATTAGGAAAGGGTGGCCATCCCCCCTCTTGAAGGAAAAAGACAATCTTCCTTCCCATTATCTCCATGCATGATTGATTTAATTCATAATTAATTTATATTTATTTTACAATATATATTTAATTTAAATTAAATTAATTGTTGTGGTGTTTTTACAACAAAATCATGTCCAATGAAAGAAGCACAAACGAATCTCATCCATTGATTTTGTGTATGCCATGGATTGAGATCCATGGACTTCCAAAATACTATATAAGAAGATGAATCCCTTTCTCTTCAAGTTATAACAAGAGAATAACACATGCTCTCTCTCTCATTCTCTACAATACAAGTCTCTCTTTCATTGTGGCCATCCACCATGGAGCCCTAGAGAGAGTCGCCATCGTTGCAACATCGTTGTTATGTTGGCAGATTGTTTACTCATGGATATCCATCTCCTTTGGTGCTCCTTGCTCGTAAAGAAGACATCTTGTGTGATGAGATCAGGAGATTCATCGCTTCGATCATCAATATGAATTGTGAGGAGAAAGCATTTCATCAACATGCTCACAAGTGTCACCTCCGTCAGATCAGACTTGAGACATGAGGTCTCTTTGTTTAGAGATTCGATGAAAAACACGCTTTGTAAGGAAACCTAAAACTAGTTTGTGGTTTAGATGAAATGATCTGAAAAGTGGTCTTGGATCATGTGGTTTCATTGTTTAAAATTTTAAATTCCACGGCCTCCAGCAACTAGTGCGACTAGTCGCTCCCGATTGCATACGATGCGATCCTCACTCTTCTATGACACACTTAAGGGTCTTCTTATATCCTTCACAAAGCCACAACCAAGATTTAATCTAGTCCGTCCAATTTAATCGAAGTGGCGAGCACCTCCAGCCGTGTGGAGCACTCAACACCGTCCAATGTCACACATCTTTTGGGTAAATTTCACAGCATCCCTTTATTGTATGTTATTTTATTTTTAATCGTGTAAATAAATTATGGTCGTAAAAATATTTTAATATTTGCAAGTAAACCCCTTCAGTTTGTTGATATTAAATATATTTCCTTGCAAAGTCACCATATGTGGACCCCACACAAAGGGAAATTTTGCATGTTTGGATTTTTTGCACTATACGGCTTGACTTTTATTTTAATTAGAAATATGACCCTACGAGCTTATTCATTTTTGTGCACATTTATTTAAATTTTATAAACATCACCCATTCTCCAAAAAAATTGGAAAAATAAGATAAGGTACTTGGATGCATTCTCTTTCACGTTATAAAATTTGTTTTGCATTTATGCATTTTGCCTATTTTTTAAAAATAAAAAAGTTCTCATTTTTTCCGTGTTTATGTATAAAGATTAAAAATTATAAAACCATTTTTGAAAAATTGTAAAAAAATATATTTCATTTATTATTGTATTATGTACATCCAGACTAAAAATCCATGAAAATAGAAAATAAAACATCTAAAAAAATAAAAAGTTCTTATAAATTATATATTACAAATATTTTAAGGAATTTTGGACACATTTTATATTTTTAATAACTTAAAACCTTCAACCTATTTATGTAATCCATGTTTTGAGATATTTTGAACTTTAAAAATACTTGAAGATTAGCAAAGATACTTGAAAAATCACAAAAGCAGCAGAAAAATATGACAGAATCCCAAGGTGATTGATTTTACTTGATCTAAACACAAAAACATTTTTTTGCAGAATTTTAACTATTTGTAGCTATTTTTATAATTAGAATACCCCATGTTGTATAATATACCCATACATACTTATATGGGTATATATATATATAGTTTATATTATCATAACTATTATAAAAACCTTATAAATATGGGAAAACCAATATATATATATATAATCTATAAATAAGGTTATACGTATTAATATTTTTCTGATTTTGTATATTTATTATAAACCTTATATCATATACACATTATCTTATATATTCATATATGCTTATATATATAATGTATATATGATATAAAATATATATATGTAATATATAAAACCTATATCATATATACATTATCGTATATATTCATATATTCTTATATATATTTATATTTATAAAATATTATATAATAGGAAAATATAAAAAAATTAAAAACTAAAAAATATTTAAAAGAAAAAAGTTAAATGAAAAAAATTTAAATAAAAACTCAAAAAAATCATTCATTGATTCAATTATTAAACAGATATTTGTACAAATACAACTTTGTTAACAATTCATTATTTATTATAATTAATAAAAAATGGCTATCATGTTTCATCTCAGTGGTTCAAACTCTACAGGCTTACATATTATACACCTTTATTTGTAGAGTAAAATAAATCGTACTTCACATTTTTGGTTATTCATTGATTATTCATATGTTGTGTGTACTTGTTGTTTGAAGTGAATTTCATGAGTGGTCGCCTCAGCGACAATGTAGTCCTCACATTTTGTAGGCTACATAGGACCCTTGCAAAATCTGTTTCAACAAATGGTGCCATTATCGGGGAGCAACGCGTCTGTAGCCTAATTTGTACATAAATGTCTTTTCTTTTATTTTTCTTGTACATATTTTTTTTTTATGACTTGTACATATTTCAGCTCTTATTTCTTTGAACCGATTATTTGATTATATGTGTTATATATATATATATATATATATATATATATATATATATATATATCTTTGTTGTGTTTGATGTGAGGGCCCTCTACATAAGGATGACTTCTTAAGAGGTTGATGCAACCAAGCTTTTGGGAGACTAACCTTATTGCGTTGGCCAGTAGGAGAGGCAGCAATCATATCAAGGAGAAGATGTAGGATAGATCTTAGCTTTGGATTTTTTTTGGAGAGAGAATGATTTATTATTTATTATTATTTGAGTAATACAAGGACTTGGCCATTACACTCTAAGACCTATTTTGCCAACTGTCTGTTCACTTGGGGGTCCTCGTGGTTTTCTTCGAGTTTCTTCACCTTCTCACTTTACTTCTCCCTATTTCCCACTTTTTTTCATTTATTTTCAGTGTTTGGATTTTTCCGCCTTTGTTTCTATTTCTTTTGTGTACATGAAGCCCCTAGATTTTAAGATTTCTGGTATCACTAACAATAGTCCAAGCCCCAATAGGAATCATGTTCCTATAGTTTTGTACATTTGGATCTAGTCAAACTAATAATTGTCAAATATTTAGACTTGAAACCATACACAGAGAGAGGAACCATACAATGCTAGTAGGACCCGTTACGGCAGACATCGAGATGTCTCCAAGATCGGACTCTTGGGTTCATTTCTAAATAGTTGACATGTGGTTCTTCACAACTAACAACAATTTGTGCTTGGGGTGAATTTGTCGATTGCACACCACCAAGTAGATAAATTTAAAAATTTTGTTGGCATACCACGTGGAGAGAGTTGGGAAGCATTGTAAGTCCTCTAACTCTACATGCATCATTAGATTCTATGGTGCAATTTCCATCATCGAATGAACTTGCACGACTTTTTTGCTATCTCCCTCAATTTTTAAGCACCTAGGACTTAAATGAAAAAATACAAAATTTCCAGTCACGTATATGCAAAATATCAGAAAAAAGTGAAAACCCAAAAAATTTAAAACCACAAGACTGCTAAGTAAACTTTGACCTTAATTAAAATATGTATTGGACTTCATTATTTTGGCATCATGAAGTCCTCATTGTTTTCAGGTACCTTAGGAGGGGACCAAAACCCCTCCCATGTGCGAGGCACAACCCGCTAGGGATTAAACAACAAAATCCAATATGTATGGATTTCCCAAGCTTTGACGCTTCTATCATATGTGGATGAGTAGGACCTGGTTAGGGATGATGTTTTCTCCTTGTGTATAATGTAGAACTTGTATGAAGTAATTGAGATTAGGTCACACCCTCTTGGGTGTGTATATCTCATTGTCTTGAATTTGAGTAGATCTTTGCATGCTTACGGGTGATTATGTTATGAGCAGGGACCGAAGTATTGGTTTCACCTATCGGATTCCTTACTCTCATTATTTTGCTGAGTAGGGATCTAGGAAGGGTTACAAGGACCTCAAAAAGTGCAGACTACATGTTACAAAGGAGAATAACACAAGATACTTTTACGACAGTAATCTCGTTGCTTTATGGTGAGGGTCTAAGAACTTACTAAAATATATGCTTGAAATAACATCTCTAAAAATGAAAAAGGTAAAAATAGATGATCCTTTACGGCTTCACATATCTAGAGTTGGTGAACCAAATTTTGTATTGTGTATTCTATGGATATAGATTAACATTCAAAGATCAAATCCTGTGCACTTGTGTAAATTCTGTCTTATATGTTTTCTCTTTGACCCCATGCTTCTTTCGAGCCTTTCTACTTTTTTGTCCTCCATTTTATTCCTTGTTGACCATTGCATCCTTCCAACTGCATCAATCCTTCTTTTCCTCCATGATGTCGATCCATGGATAGTCCAGTTAGGACTCCACTGACACCTACATTGATTCCATGGAGTCGGCATCGTCAATTATTCGAGGTGATTACCAAGAACCCGATTCGGACCTTGCAAACCTATCTCCAGACTTCTCGTCTTCTTTCCACACTCTTTCTAGTTCTTAAAACAATGACACCACTCTTATCCCATTTTTTGCTTATTTCAAATGGAGGTCAATTTCAGTCTATTTCTTTTACTCCATTCATAACTATTTAGGATTGACCCTAATATTAGGTTCATCACTTCAGATGGTATTCAGTTTCACAGCGGTTTGATTATGATTCCTCTTGTATTGCAGATAGACGTCAGTCTTGGATCCCAATCCAGAGTTCATTTCATCATATTCAGACCTATAGATGCCTCCTTAGGACAAAAGAAAATGGATGGGACAACAACCTCCTTAGATGGAGCAGGACCAGATTCTCGATTAGAATCAAATGGATGCCCGATTACAATCAAGTGAACACTTAGTGGATGGCTTCCATCCAAGCCATCCAACAACAGCTAACTGAGAATGCACTAGCCCAGTATGCATTCGAAGACATGAATAATTTGAGGAATAAATCTCGAGGAGTAGGAGAGGATGAAATACCCCACAATGAACAACCTGAGGTTCCAAATCTTACACTAAAATAGACATATAATCCTGGAGACAACCATATGACCGAGTGGATTCACATTCCTCTAGTTCATGGTTACTTTGAGCTCAAGCCTTAGCTCCTTGCTTTTCTTCCCTCATTTGATGGGAACACCAATGAGGAATCGTACATTCACCTACAACAGTTTTCCCACATCTGTGGTACCACACACTACCATAACATCCCATTAGGCGTAGTCAAGATGACCACATTTCTCTTCAATATCCAAGATAAGGCCTTGTACTGGGTCAACCATCTATGGAAGGTCGTGACGACCTGGGAGGACCTTAAGTCTACATTCCTCCACAAGTTATACCCTCTCGATTGTCTCAACCAGATGCAAGCCTGGATTAGCAACTTCTACCAAGCTACCCGCAAGACTATTCATGAAGCATGGGAGTGATTCGAGGATATACAGGAGAAATTCCCCCATCATGATATAGCAAAGACCATCTTGGTCCAACACTTCTTCAGGGTCCTTACTATAGAAAGTAAGAGGCTTATATATGCATCCTGTGGTGGATCCATTTTAACAAGGATGAAGATGTTGTCTGACAAACATTAAAGGAAATAGTCGAAGGAGAGTCATGGCCTCCCTTTCTTCATTCCATTCACATCAGAGGAAGCCCTAGATCCTCTACTAGTCCGTCCATATGGCAATGCCTCAGGAAGTGGATAGTGATGAAATTCCAACCTTAGTATCGTCGGGGCCATCTGTCCAAGGTAAACATTACATGATCTCAAAAAACTTGCAGTCATTGAGCAAAGAACTTAGCATCTGGACAAATTGGTAGATCATCAAGAAATTGGAGTTGCTAGTGAGAACCGTCAATACATGTCAGTCGGTGACTCCACCGCTCGAGACTTCAGCTGAGAAGAAAGAAGAGTGGCCTACGCAACATCAACATTAGCCTAGTCCACAATAGTCAGCAGCCCAGTACGTGTATTATGTGTAGACTCCCGATCAGGCACCACGACAACAACAATTGGTGTTATACCAACTAGAAATCTAGTCTTCTTATGATCCATTCTCCCCTCCACCACCACTCATTTAAGAGGTGAATGGAGTCTAGTCTAATGATACGTAGTCGGCCCATCCAGACGGACCTCAACAGGGACAACTTGTGAATTCTCGTTCGTTCCCTCAGCATCAAGGAGGGAGATTTATCCAATCCCACCAATGGCATTCAGTACTACCAGTCTCTTTAGTATCTGAACAATTGGAGACAAAACCACCAATACCAACAACCACACTACTACCAGTACTAACTGTATCATTCGTATACAGCTGCACCTCAACAACAATACCCCACTACTCACTTCCTTTAGTATCAACTTCCTTCTTCTCATCAACAATATCAACATCACCCATCTCCGCCTCCGCACCATCATCCATTGTGCGGTCAGCACACAAAACCTTCCAAGGCAGTTCCTGTGAACTTGAGCCTCAATTGCTTGGCCCAGTTACTGAAGGATTTAAAAGGGATGATAAAGAAGCTGGATGACCTAACGACCAATAAAACTCCAATTCCTGCCCATGTCAAAGCCAACCCTAATAATTTTAAATGAGAACATGTATAATGTGAAGTCTAGTCTGTTCCAATAGAGTTAGATGATTGTGATTTTGTATTTTCTAATGATGTTACTCTCACAAGCAGTAGGACCTTGCCTTAGTCTGCCACTTTCAGAGGGAGGAATGAAGCTTCATCTGGTGAGTCATCATCTTCTACATCACTTGTGCTAGCTACGGGTCCGAGTGAAGAAGGAGGAGGAGAAGGAGCCATGCCACCCACTACAAGCCACCACTCCCAAAAAACAACAAAAAATTAGAAAAATGAAAAATAAAAAAATTATCATAATCGAAGTGAAGCCATACCAGCCATGGAGAAGCCAGCTACAACAACAGATCCAACGTCAACCGACGGAGCATAAACCACATCTTTTAGACGTCCAATCCATGCTCAAGATTGTACACCTTTTATAGTCCGATTGTACAAGATGTTGTAGACATAATTATTGTTTTAAATAAGAATAATACTTTTGATTTTAGTTTTGTACATATTCCTTTTCCTGATGCAATTGAAAAATCCAAAAAATTACAAAACAAGAAAATGCATTATGTGATCCATGTGTTGTGGAGTTTATTAAAAACTTGAATGTATAATTGCCTTTGATGAAATACAAGGAAGATATGCCGGTTGTGAAGAAGGGGTTTAAAGAAGCATGTACGAACAGGCATCGGCTGAACCACAATAACTAACGACAGCTAGTTGAAAAGCACATCCTCACCATGGACATCAATCTCTCGGAAAAGAAGCTAGGCAAAGGAGCACCTTAATAAGATGCGATATTTTTTATCACATCTTCGAGCAAACCCATCTTGATAGAGTCACTCCTATCAACATGATGCCCACCTCATTGCTCACAGAATTTGGGCTGGGTTTGCCAAAGCCTACAAGCATGGTCCTTTAGTTTGCTGATTGATCGATGAAGCGACCCGAGGTCTATTAGATTATGTTGTCGTAATGGTGCAAGACATGCACTTTCATGTTTATTTTGTAGTTCTCGATATGGAGTCTACCGCACCATTTCTCCATACCCCGATTATTCTTGGCTGGCCATTCCTGCGACCTGCAAAGGCTATAGTTGAGTATGGGTCTGGGAAGGTCACATTTTTCTCAAGCAACAACAAAGTAACTATGGATATGATCAGTAAACCAAAGGTCATATCTGGTGAAAGTAGAGCAGCACCATTTGAAGTAGACTGTGACTTTGTTGCAGAAATCAAAGATACATAGTTATATTTGAATGACACATGGACCTTGGTAATCCTATCTCCAGAGGAAGACTTGGAAAGCATGGTCGACACATGCTCTAATGTCAATTGGGAGACTGATTCCAATTTATTGATGCATCATTTTGATTCAGAAGATTCATAGCAGTCAAAAAATGATGATGTCATTGATGATTTATTTGGAACATTTTCTGTAGAGACTGTTGGACATGCGAGTCCATAGCGAGCCATTATGTAATAAATGTTGTTGCAAATATCATTACCCGATATGAAATGAAGAATAATTAATTTGCATAATAGGCCCCTTAGAAAAATTTGGGTTATGTACCATGGCCATCTTAATGATCATACAGTTGTTGATTCAATAATTTAATCATAGAGGTTGGTGCTTGGATGAATATCTAACGATTTAGATTGAGGACTCATCAAGCATTGTCAAATGATTGTTAAGAGATGATCTCTAGCTTGAGTAGGAGATGACAATCTTTTCTCATTAGGTTGATATCTGACCAACCGCTTGATGCAGGTCCTCTTCATAGGAATAGAGATTCAGAGGTGTCAGATTAGTTAGGTCAATGAGTTGACTTAAAAAGATCGAGATAACCAAAGTCTTACGTCGTAAACTGTCATGATAAAGGCACACATACTCTGACCAAAGACATATGTACATTTGGAAGAGCAATAGGTTGATGACCTAACCAAGGTATATACACCGATGTGATGTCGTGCATATGAGGGCATATGAGTAACATGATCTCTCAAAGGGATCATACAGGTTCACTTGTGGACGGAAGACATGAGCTTACTCATGAGGTATTGGGACCGATCAAGTTCCATGCATGGTCGTCGTGCTTTGGAAACATGAGAAGAATTTGAAGGTATGATATATGCTTTTGGTAAGCATATGATCAATACCAACTCCCAATGACCAAGAATGAGAAACTCAATGATGAAACCCTAAAGATGATAGTGCAAAATTGATCTATATCTTTTGGTTTGTCATAGATCTTCCAGTATGCAGGATGTATAGGTATTAGGAATACTTGAGGGTGATGTGATTAAAAACGATTGTGTAACCTTGAAGCTCCATTCCGAGGGAGTGATGAAACATGTCTGGATTTTAGTGACTCCTCTCAGTAGAGAAATAATCTGATCTTGTTTCAAGTGTTGGACATTGATCCGAGTGACATTCAAATGCAATGAGAAGATTATATTTACGTCCTTGATTTAAATCAAGCATCTGTGAGAGGTCCATGAGATTTGGATTTGAGATGAGATCTCAATATCCAAGTCACTACACGTGGAACGTACAATCGCCATGTCCTTATCTCCAAGTATCTGCGTAGAAAGCACACTATTCTTTAAAGAATTCAAGAACAATTTCATTGTTTAATTATATCTAAGCATTGGGAGGTGGATAATTAAATGTGATTTATTTATCATGAATAATGTGAATTTGATTCATACTATTTGAATGCATGAGAATGATAATCTAATGTAATCAAATGTGATTTAATTATTATGGATATGAATAATGTGGATAATAATATACAACGATACATATATATATTATAAACGTGATTTAAACATATATTAGAGAGAGACTAATTGCAATTTATATTTGTTGATTAATTATTGATGTGAATTGGATTGACATTAGATGTTTAAATGAAAATATAATTACATTTTGTTTTGGGTTGTGAATGTGATTCACATAATTCCAATGGCATGATTATAATCATCACAAGATAATTATGAATAATTTTTGTAAGATATTCTTGTAAATTTCTTGAGATAATGTAATCAATGAAATGTAATGAGATTGACTCATTCCAAGTCAAGAGGGTGGACAACCACATTGTCCTAAAGGGACTTGGTAAAAGTCCTCACTTTTTAGGGGATGAGGAAAACTATTCTTCCATTATCTCTAAGATTATATGATTTAATTTTAAAACTAATTATATTTATTTATCAATATATATTAATTTAAATTAAATTCATTGTTGTTGTATTTTTACAATAAAATCATGGCCACTGAAATCAATATAAATCAATCTTATCCATTGATTTTTATGTTGTCAATGGATTGAGATCCATGGACTCCCAAAACCCTATAAAAGAAGAGGCACCCCTTTCTATTCGTATAATATCTTCGACAATGACTCTCTCTCTCATTATCATGCCAAGCCTTCTCCTTCTCCTTGAGTTACCGTCCATTCCTCTCATAGAGAGAATCCCATCTCCATCATCGCATCGCAGCTGTGCTGCCGCTTCGACGAATCTTGGATCTCCGTCTTCTTTGGTGCATCTCACTCATGAAGAAGGCATTCAATCTCATGAGATGAGATCAGGATATTCGTTTCTTGGATCATCGACTTCTATTGCAAGAAGCACGTGACTCATCTCCGCGCTCGCAAGTGTCTCCTCTGATGGATCGAACTAGAGATAAGAGGTCTCTTCTCTTAGAGGCTCGATCACAACCATGCTACAAGAAGTATTCCTTTATCTATCATGTGGTTAGATGAAACAAGAGGTGTTATTGGATCATTTGGTTTAATCGATTATTTTTTTAAATTTCGTTGCACCAAGCAACTAGTGCAGTTAGAAGATCTCGATCGTATATGATGCGATCCTCACACTTCCATGATGCGGTTAAGGAGTCTCCCATATACTTTAGAGCCAACAGAGGTGAGCACCACCTCCAAAATCAAGAAAGTCATTTCTGAAGTGACTAAGAAATAGGCTCGATCAAAATCAGAGTTAAAGTCATTTCCGATAGGCCTCAAGTATGCTTTCACTGTGGGTGCAGAAAACATGTAAACAGTCATCATCAGTAGCAGGTTTACCCCGGATCAGGAATATCGACTGCTCAAGGTTCTAGAGAAAAATTGCAAGGCACTTGGTTGGCATGTATCAAACCTTCGCAGGATAAATCTTACTCTGTGCTTACATCACATCTATTTGGAAGATGATGCCAAGCCGTCCCAAGAATTTCAGAGTAGATTGAACCCTAACTTGCAGGATGTTGTCATGAAGGAAATCACGAAATGGTGTGATGCAAGCTTCATTTATCCTATCTCCGACTCGAAATAGGTGAGTCCCTTGAATGTAGTTCCGAAGAAATCAGGGCTCACCATTGTAACAAATGAAAGATGTCAGGAGATTTCTACTTGTGTACCAACATCATGGCAAGTGTGTGTTTTGATTATTGTTGCCTCAATGCTACAACGAGAAGGACCACATCCCCTTGCCATTTATTGATCACGTTCTAGAAAGATTTACCGGCAAAAAGTTATTCTGCTTTTTGGATGGGTATTCTGGGTACAATCAGGCGACAATCGCCTTAGGATACTAAGAGAAGACTACCTTCACTTGCTCGTTCGACACCTACACTATCAAGATAGTGCACTTTTATCTATGAAATGCACCTACCACAATACAGAGGTGCATGCTTGTATTTTTTGCCGATATGATTGACAATTTTCTCGAGGTGTTTATAAAGGATTGTGTAAAAAATCCTCAAGTGCATCACATAAGCATGGGGATCGCATCCTATGCGATACTAAGAGACTAGTCGAACTATTGGCTCGGTGTAGCAGGATTTAAAAATAAACGATGAAACCACATGATCCATGAAACATTCATAGATTTTTTCGTGTAAACCACATATTAGGTAAAGGAATACCTCTTTTAGTGTGGTCGTAATCGAGTCTCTAAGTAAAGAGACCTCTTGTCTCAAGTCCGACCTGACAGTAGAGACGCTTACAAGAGTATAGATGTATCGTGTGCTTCTTAAAATCCGAGTTGTTGATGCAAGCAATAGATTTCCTGATCTTGTCTTACGAGATCAAGCGTCTTCTTCATGAATGTGACATATGGAAGGAGGCAGATATCCACGAATGGTCAAGGCGATGGTCTAATTGCGATGCGATGACGAAAGCAACCTTCTCTCCAAGGTTAGAGTGGACGGCTCCCAAGAGGGGGGGAGAGAGAGTTGGCGTGTGATATGAGAATGAGAAAGGGCGATAGAGAGAGAGAGAGAACAATTGTTATTCAACAACTTCTCCTTAGAAGTGCAAGGGTGACTATTCTTATATAGTATTTTGGGAGTCCATGGATCTCAATCCATGGACTACACAAATCCAATGGTTTAGATTGGTTTGTGTTTGCTTCGATGGTCATGATTTTGTTGTAAAAGAACAACAACAATTAATTAAATTAATTTAAATGTATATTGAATCATTAATACAATTTTATTTCAACTAAATCAAATTTAATTATTTTGTAAATATTGCAATCATGCCATTGAGAATATTGTAAATCATATTCACAACCAAAAATAAAATGTAAATTATATTTTCAATTAATTGTCAATGTGAATCCAATTCACATAAACACTTAATTAACAAATTAAATTACAATTATCTCTCTTTAGTATATTATAAATCACATTTTTAATATATATGAATAACAGGGATAGTAATACATGCTATGACCTTTAGAATCTTCATCACATGAAGTTCGATCATTGTCAGATTTCTCTGACACATGGAATCCATCTTCAAACTCATTTGAAGAGGTATTAGTGTTTCATCTTTAATTTTCCTTATAGTTTCCAATTTCAGGAACCTCATTATCTTCTCAAGATTAAATGAGTTCCTACACTTCATTTTTATCTTGATTCTCAAGAGTATCAACCTCTAAGAATCACATTCTCAGAGATGAGATATTTTAAGAATCTCAAGGTCATAAAGTAGGTATCCAATACCATCCTTTATTTTCCTAATGAAGCGGTACTCTCAAGTGCTAGATTCTGGCATGCATGGAACCTTATTAAGGATATACATTGTAGTCTCTACTACACATATATACCTGGAAACTAAGGGATAATTATGCTAAAATTCATCATTTATAAGATCATGTCACACATGATCCAATTGTATCTCCCTATAACTCACTTGAGTTTAGGTTTATTAGGAGGATTGAGATAGAAATGATATTCATATCTCCATAAGGTATTCTTTAAATTTATCTAGCAGGTACTTGCTACCTAGATTAAATCAAATTCATTTTATCTTCCTTCAAACTTTGGTTCTAAACCAAAATTAATGAAATCTTTGAACATTTCAAAGGTTTCTTAGGTGAAGAGAAGAAATCTCATATCATACATAATCATCAACAGATATCACATATCCATAATGTTTACTTTAATATAGATGATCCGCATACATCAATATGTATGAGATCCTGAATATCTTGACATCTTACACTATTCCCAAAGAAGGGTGTATTGGACATTTTACTTTGAATACAATATTCATAAGTATGTAAGTTTTGAAAATTTTAGACATTCTAAAGTTTCATCTCTTACTAGTCTATTGATCAAATCAATAGACAAATGTCCAAGGCTTGATGCTAGATCATTGTTAAATGATCTTCATCCACCTATTGATCTTAAGGTTTAATTTCAGTATTTAGAAATGTCAATGAACCATTCATCAATTTTCTAATTTAGTGGAGTCTACTAGATTTTAGATTACTATCTGAAATATCTCCATCATAACTCTTTATGATAACTCTATATCCGAATTCATGTTTATTTCCAACATTTAGAAACAAACAATGAGTGTATTCTTATATCTAGGTCATAGAGACATTCTCTAAGAATAAGGGCTCTCCCACTGAAATTAACAAGTCTATCAATCCAACAGAGATTGCTGCAACAATTGCATCAATATCCATGTGGATAACTATAGACCTTAAGATCAAATTTTCTAGTCTTCTAAAACATATGCAAACAATTACAAGTGTCATCAGA
Organism: Ottelia alismoides; assembly: GCA_037367405.1. Classification (NCBI taxonomy): domain Eukaryota; kingdom Viridiplantae; phylum Streptophyta; class Magnoliopsida; order Alismatales; family Hydrocharitaceae; genus Ottelia; species Ottelia alismoides. The sequence goes on from JAZKJV010010630.1 coordinate 359,222, forward strand.
AGATTGAGATACAATTATTTGACTTTATCTTATTTAATAAGAAAGTTAATATCAATGATTTATGTAGATAAATCTGATGTTCCATCCGAGTTCTTCTCTAAGGATTCTAGACAGACTTGATAGTCATACTATCAACACATCAACTTATTGCAGTATTGTCATTCATCCAACTCTTTGGATGTCATATGGAAGTCATAGAAGTAGGTCAACTCTTTGACTTTCCTTCTTACTCGGGTCTGACCCATGCTTCCACTGCGCTCCCTTTATCTATAAACAACCATTTCTTAAGACAAAGGATCTCTTATGTTAAATTCAAAAGAATTCAATATAAGAGCATTTCAACATTTATACATGCTTCATTAAATTCATACAATATGAATATTATGAAGATTCATGAATGACTAGATTATAGACAGTAGAATGATGACACTCATCATGTTTACATCCATCTAGACTCTTGAAACATTGGTTCAGGTAGGTATTCAAACATTTTGAATACATCATCTCTTATGGAGCCACCATTCTGCATGATGTAGAGAACCATGTCATTTATGATTAAATGTTGAGAGCACATATGTATGCCAGAATATATTCATTGATTTTGTAAAGATTAATTGACAATTTTGATCATCATTGACACGTTACTTCCAAAGTACATCCGATGAGATCAAGACTATAGAGACATACAAACCCTAGGGTTGTAGTCCTATTATCTATTTAATTGTCATTCCTCATTAGTATAAGGAGACTTGCATATTGCAACCACATATATTATGTGTCCAACTGCAAGCATAATATCTGGATCATGAGTCCAATCCATGATATTTTACTGGTTATTATTGAGTATAGCATTGAGTGTGTTTAATGAAGGATTGTCTGAAATAAGAAATTTGCATAAGTGTATATATACATATTTTACTTTGATTTAGGAATTTTTATATCAAAGTTGTCTTGCCTTGTCAACACTGAAAGTTCATTCCCTTAATCACTTTCAATATAAGAAACATACTTACCATTATATCTCAAGCAAGATCTGGGATCTCCTTCCTTATCTTTGTTACATCCTAATAATATGAGAAGCTGCAACTTGGATAAAAAGAAGCGGGAACACATTCCGCCTTGCAAGTCCAACTTGCATCTCCCAATTCGGTCTTTAACACCCAGGCCCACCACCCTTAAGGCGATGTCGGCCCATCATTAATTGAACCAACCGTCAACGGGAATACAACTCGCTATGCGCAATCCAATATCGCCCCAATAATATGAGGATCCGATATTGGGGTCACTACGCATATGTCCTTACTCTTTTTAGAAGCGAAGAGCCCGATCCAAATGGATCGTATGCAGGAGCTATCACTTCGGGCATGCGTCTCCTACATACAATATCTGACGACGGAACCCTTCGCCTTGACGGGAGACCATGGATGTCACTTATGTGATCCTACATATCATATTGAAATTCTAATTAATCATTATGAATCATATTCATTACGATTAATTCTTCCAAGGGAAATAACATCTCTATTTATAATAGAGTGTTTTAATTTTAATTGGATTCCAATTAATTTAATCATGTTAAATTAATGATCCAATTATTATCCAACAAACATTCTTAGTTGTTACTTGAATTATGGTATTATCTCAAATACGTATTATTTCGAATTTTAATAATTAGAAATACATCATGATTTCTTAAGCATTATACTAACCCTACCCGCTGTCATGGCCAGTACCGACGAGAGTGTGACGGACCACATACGTTGCAACCCGCAACCCCAATGCTCTCCGACTAGACACCATATCCACCTCGAGAAAGGATAATGCAAAATAGATCACTTTGTACTTGAGATGATCATCAGTTATTCAACCGAAATTATACCATATAATAATAATCAAAACAATTTTGATTAACATTATAATGAGATTTGCTAAACAAATCCCAAGTCCTATTCAAGCAACATGTTTGTTGGAATGTAGATCTTGTAACCAATTAGTGATCTAGATCACATCTAATCAAATATTGGTTAAGGCAATGTCATTTAATGAAATAATTATCATCAAATATTTCATAAATATCTATGCACAATTATTCTAAGAAATTAAAGAATTTAATTTCACTAATTGATTAAATGACAAACACTAGGTTCTTGATTAGGAAAGTATTTCCAGCAGTGACCCTCACTTACTAAAAATACCATATCTCAATCAATTTAAATCCAAATTAAGCAAAATAAATTTCTGAAGTTTGCTAACTTGATTTATAACAGATCTAAGTGATTTGCATGCATTTCAAGGCGTTTCAAATTCGCAATTAACATCTTAATTACGTCATGATCCGCAGTCCCCGAAACAGTGGATACATATTCACTAAAATGAACATAACTTGAGCATACGGAATCCAAATCACACAAACTCAGATCCTACAGTTTCCTTATTTAATGGAGAACAAAATCCAATTATTATTTTCGTGTTTAAACAATTTAAACAGTGTCGAAAATAATCATCAAACAGAGATGTGAAAAATGAAATGCTGGAAAACTTTCGCAAATCCTAACGAACCCAAGTCGTCCTCGGTTAATGGATCGTATCCAAAACCACTGATCTAAGGATCTGATACCACTTTAAGGATATGGTTAGATCCTCAAGCGCATCACAGAAGCGTGATCGTCGTATCGGATACGACGAAGAACGACTAGTCGTACTAGTTGTTCTATGCAGCGGAAATTAAAATTTTCTCATGTGACGAAACCACATGATCCAAGAACACTTCTCAGATCGTTTCGTCTAAACCACAAACAAGTATTAGGGTTACCTCTTGAAGCGTGGTTGTGATCGAGTCTCTAAATGAAGAGACCTCCTGTCTCAAGTCTGATCCGTCGAAGGAGGATGCTTGCGAGCGCGGGGATGAATCGTGTGCTTCTTGCAATCCATGTTGATGATCCAAGCGGCGGATCTCCTGATCTCGACACATGAGATCCAACGTCTTATTCACGAGCAGGGCACGCTGAAGTAGACGGAGATCCACGAGCAAACCATCGGGCAGCATAACGACGATGCTGCATCGATGGAGAACCTCTCTTAGGGCATCCATGGTGGACGGCCACATGAGAGGGGGATAGAGAGTAGGCGTGTGAAGAGAAAGAGAGAGAGAGAGATAGAGAGAGAGAGAGAGAGAGAGAGAGAGAGACTTGTTGTCTCACTTATGTGTAAAGAAGAGCAAAGGGGTACCTCTCCTTTTATATTATTTTGGGATCCATGTATCTCAATCCATAGGACAACACAAATCCAATGGTTCTCATTGATTGTGTTTCTTTCAATGGCTAAGATTTATGTTGGTAAAAACCAACAACAATTAATTCAATAAAAATCAAATATATATTAAATATAATTTTATTTATATCAAATCAATCCTCATTTAAGAAATAGTAAAGGAGGCAGGCCTCCTTCCATAAGGATGGTGGACGACCACCACATTCCTTATGGAATTGTGGCCGTCCACTCCTCCTATATGGAAGGTGGATGCCCTTTTCCTATTACATGAGATTACATTATATCATGATTCTCTCCAATATTTGCAACAACTTTTGTTGTAAATTATTTCACAAAAATAAATCCAATTTATTTTGTGAATATTGCAATCATGCCATAGGAATTTCGTGAATCACATTCACAACCCAAAATAAAATGTAAATTACATTTTTTATTTAATGTCCAATGTGAATCCAATTCACTTTAACATTTAATTAACAAATGTAAATTACAAACACCTCTCTCTTATATATTATAAAACACATTTATAATATATATGATTAATATGGATATTCCTATCCACATTATTCATATCCATGATATTTAATCACATTTAATCATCTTGGATTTCTATTCTCTTGTGTCCAAATAATATGAATCACATTCACATTATTTACATCTTTGATAATTAAATCACATTTAATTATCTTAGATAACTCTTTTTATAATATGAATCAAATTCATATTACTCATGGTAATTAAATCACTTTTAATTATCCATTTTCTCAATGCTCGGATATATATTACAACAATGAAATTATCCTGAACCCATTCAAGGATAATGCGCTTTCTCCGCGGATACTTGGAGATAAGGACAGAGCGATTGTATTGTTCCACGTATAGTGACTTGGATATCGAGATCATATCTCAAATCCAGATCGCGGACCTCCCATAGATGCTTGATTAAATCAAGACCGTAAATCTAATCTTCTCATTGCATCTAAATCACATTCAGATCAATGTCCAACAATTGGACTAAGATCAGATTACTTTTCTACTGAGAGGAATCACTAAAATCCAGACCTGTTTCATCACTCCCTAGGAATGGAAGCGTCATGGTTATACAATCGTTTATGATCACATCACCCTCAAGCATTCCCAATACCTGTACATCCTGCATACTGGAAGACTCAGATTAAACCTGAAGTATTGGATCAACTTTATACTGTCTACTTCATGGTTTTATCAGTAAGTTTCTCATTCGATCATTGGGAGTCGGTATCGATCATGTACTTTCCAAAATTATATATCATACCTAGGTCTTGATCATATACTTTCCAAAAGTATATATCAAACCTAAAAATTCAGTCAAGCTTCCAAAGCGAGACGACCGTGCACGGAATTTGATTCTTCCCAATATCTCATCAGTGAGCTCATGTCTTCCGATTCAACGGATGAACCTGTATGATCCATTTGAGAGATCGTACTACTCATATGCCTTTATATGCACACCAGCGCACCGGTGTATAGACCTTGGTTAGGTCATCAACCTATTGGTCTGCCAAATGTACATATTCAGACATATAGCAACACATCTGTCTCCGATCAGAGGATGCGTGCATGTATCATGACAACATACTATATAGGACTTTGATTATCTCGATCTCGTTAAGTCAACTCTTTGACCTAAATAATCTGACACCTCTGAATCTCTATTCCTATGCAGAGGACCTGCATCAAGAGGTTGGTCAGATATCAGCCTTTAGAGATAAGGATTTCCATCTCCTACTCAGGCTGGAGATCATCTCTTAACAATCATTTGACGGTGCTTGATGAGTCCTCAATCCAACTCTTTAGATATTCATCCAAGCACCAGCCTCTATGATTCAACAGTTGAATCAACAGCTGTATGATCATCAAGATGGCCATAATACATAACCCTAATTGTACTAAGGGACCTATTATGCAAATTATTTACTCTTCATTTCAGATCATGGAATGATATTCGCAATAACATTTATTGCATAATGGCTCGGCGTGGGCTCGCATGTCCAACAGGTACATAACCATTATTGCACTAAGGGACCTATTATGCAAAGTAGTCATTCTTTATTTCATATTAGGGAATGATATTTGCAATAAAATTTATTGCATAATAGATTGTCATGGGCTTACATTTCCAATAATCTCCCACTAGCCCAAAGAGCTATTAATGATGTTTAAACCCACAATCACGTGATAATCATAGTATATTTATAAAAATAACTAGTAAGATGATATGTCACTCTATTCTTGAGAGACTATGCCAAGTACATTTATGGTACTTGCATATCCCATAGTAATAGTGCTCATATCCAATATGAATGTTACATCTTATGCAATCAATATTCAATCTTGTTAATTATAGTGTCTTTAACACTTCAATTCAATAATTGTTATAACTAATATATAATTTCCATATCCTTATCAGAATGCCCATATTTCTAGAGATCTCTATCTCCTAAGACAAAGACACAATCTTTAGTCTTATAAGGCATCTGCAGTTAAGAACTTTTAGATTACTATCTATGAAGTCTTAAGTTCTTTAGATATTTTTATTACTGCAATTAAGTATTTTATCTCCATGTAGGATTAGTAACGGTTTCTTCTCCCACTGCATGGCAAGCTTCTGAATTTTGTAACACCGGGCTTCTCGTATCTGTTGCACATGGGTAAGAAGTTTTAGTATTCACTTCCTCAACTCCTTGAGGTATTATCCCTTAAAATAGGTTAGTACCAGATCTTAAGGAAAGAAGCCTTGGAATTTTCCAAAAAATGGAACATGTCCAAGGTGTACCACTAATGTGACGGTAACAATACCCTCTCTTTTGTGCTTCTGAACAACTTCAAAACTAAGATCAAAAAGATATCCTTGAGATCATATCTCAAGGTATGGAATAGAAAAACTATAAAACACTTAATATTGTCCTATATCCATCCAAATGATTAGAATATCATCTACATCTAGCACGACAAACACAATGGCACTCCCACTAAGCTTCACATGGTTCATCACGATTCTATCTGAAATCGTTACATTTATAATTTCACCAAATCCAATGTTCCAACTACAAGAAGCTTATTTAAGTCCATATATGGAGTTCCTTTAGCTTGCTTATTTTGCCTTCCTCAACTATGAATCCCTAGAGCTACTTCATATTAATATCCTCAGAGAGGTATTTATAGAGGAATGCAATATTGACTTCCATCTTGTAGATGTCAAAGTCAAGTTTTGTAGATATAGTTAGAAATATTATGATGGTTTTAAGCATGGCCACGGAAGAGCAAGTCTCATCACAAGCAATGTCTTCTCTTCATGTGTATCTTGTGGATACGAGTCATGCTTTAAAGGTCTTTACCTTCTCATCAGGCTCCCTCTTTCTCTTGAAGATGCACTTACATGTTAACGGGTATTACCCATATAGGTAGATCCTCGAGGGTCCATATACAACACTTGTATATGAAGTCTACTTTAGACTTTTGCTAACCTCCTTCTTTCCATGTCATGATCTATAGAAGCTTCATCATATAAAGTTCGATCATTTGTCAGATTTAGGTGACACATGGAATCCATCCTCAAATTCATTTGAAGAGGTACAAGTGTTTCATGTCATCTTAAGATTAAATGAGTTCCTTCACTTCATTTTCACTTGAATCGCAAGAAAGTCATCCTCTAAGAATCACAATCTTAGATATGAAATCTTTTAAGAATCTCAAGATTATAAAGTAGGTATCCAATACCATCCTTTATTTTCCTAATGAAGCAACATTATATGATGGTAGATTCTAGCTTACTTTCATACATAACAAAGTTATGGATCAAGCAACCCAAAGTCTCCAAGTGTCCAATACGAGGCTAGGTTCTAAACCATAACTTATGAGGGTTTTTGAGTTTTGATTTGCATGGAATCTTATTAAGGATATATTGTAGTCTCTACTACAAATATGCTTAGAAACTAAGAGGTAATTATGCCAAAAATATCATCACTGATTAAGTCGTGTCACACATGATCCAATTGCATCTCCCTATAACTCTTTTGAGTTAAGTGTATCCGGAGGAGTGAGATAGGAATGATATTCATATCTCCATAAGGTATTCCATGAATTCATCTAATAGGTACTTGCTACCTCGCTTAGATCAAATTAATTTCATCTTTATTCAAACTTTGGTTCGAAACCAAAATTGTGAAATCTTTGAACATTTCAAAGGTTTCTAAGCTGAAGGGAAGAAAACTCATATCCCAAAAAATCATCAATCGATATCACATATCATTATTGTTTTTCATGATATAGATGATCCACATACATCAATATGTATGAGATCATTGAATACCTTGGCATCTAACAACATTCCCAAAGAAAGGTGCATTGGATATTTTTACTTTGAATACAATATTCACAAGTGTTTGAGATTTGAAATTTTAGACATTCAAAAGTTAAATCTCTTGCTAGTCTCTTGATCTCATCAACAGACTTGTGTCCAAGGTTTGATGCCAGATCATTGTCAAATGATTTCCATCCCCTTATTAATCTTTAAAGGTTTAATTTTCAATATTAGAAATGTTAATGAACCATTCATTTTTCTAATTTGGTAGAGTCCCCCAGATGTCAGATTACTATATGAAATATATCCATCTTAACTTTTTTACGATAGGTCTATTCCAAAATTCATTCTAATTTACAACATTTAGAAATAAAAAATGAGAGTACTCTAATATCTAGGCCATAGAGACATTCTCTAAGACTAAGGACTCACTTAAATATAAAGTCTATATATTCAATAGAGATTATTGTAACAATTACATCAATATCCATGTGGATGAGTATTAAACGTTAAGATCAAAATTTATAGTCTTCTAAAACATATGCAATGATTTGCAATTATTAAAAAAAGAGATACAATTATTAGACTTTGATCTTATCTAATAATAAAGTTTATTTCAATGATTATATGTAGATATAGATTATACCAATGTATTATCTGGGTCCTTCTCTGTGGATCCAAGATAGTCTAGATAGTTACACTATCACTACATCGGCTTATTGCAGTATTGGCATTCATCTAACTCTTTGGATGTCATATGGAAATTACAGAAGTATAGTCAACTCCTTGACTTTCCTTCTTTCTTGGGTCAAACCCACACTTCCACTACAGTCCCTTCATTTATAAATAATCATTGCCTAAGATAAAGGATCTCTTACATTGTACATGTCCACAAGGGACTTGAATATAAGAGTACTTCAACATTTATAAATGCTTCATGCAATTCATACAACATGAATACTATGAAACTACATAAATGACTAGAGTATACATACTAGAAGATTACACTTGTCATATCTGCATTCATCTTAACTCGTAAAGACTTTGCTTAAGATATGTACTCGAACAATTTAAGTACATCATCTCTTATCAAGCCGCCATTCTGCATAATGCAGTGGACAATGTCATTCACGATTAAATGTCGAGAGTACATATGTATGCCAAAAACATCTTCTTTTATTTTATAAGAATTATCTGACAATTACGATCATCATTGGCATGATATTTTCAAAGCACGCTTGATGAGTGATCAAGACTATATAGACAAACCCTAGGGTCGTAGTCCAATTATCTATTTAAGTGTCATTCCTCCTTATTATGAAGAAACTTGCACATTGCAACCACATATGTTATGTGTCCAATTGCAAGTACAATATCTTGATCATGTATCCAATCCTTGTTGTGTTGGTTATTATTGAGTACAGTTTTGAGTGGGCTTAGTGAGGATTATCTGAAATAAGAAATTTGCATACATACACATACATAGTTTACTATGATTTAGGAATTTTTATATCAAAGTTGTCTTTCCTTGTCAACAATGAAAGTCCATTCTCTTAGTTACTTTCAATGAAAGAGATACACTTACCATTATATCTCAAGCAAGATCTAGGATTTCCTTCTAATAGTTGTTACATCCCATTGATATGAGAACTTGCAACTCAAATAAAAAGAAGCGAGAACTCATTCCACCTTACAAGCCTAACTTGTATTCCCAATTTGATATTTAACAACTAGGCCCACTAACCCTATGTTGATGTTGACCTATCATTAATTGAACTAACCGTCAATAGTATTAGAACTCGCTATGCGCAATACAATATCACCTCAATAATAAGAAGTTCGCTATTGGGTTCTTTGCACACACGGCCTTACTCTTTCGATAAGAAAAGAGCCCGATCCAGATGTGCTTGTATGTAGGAGCTGCCACGTCGGATTGGCATTTCCTACATATAATCTATGACGACGGATTCCTTCTCCTTGACGAGAGAGCATGGGTGTCACTTATGTGATCCTCTATATTATGTTCAAATTCTAATTAATTATTATCAATCATATTCACATAATTAATTCTTCTAAGGGAAAATATTGCTTTATTCATAATAGAGTAATTTAATTGGATAGAATTATTTTATTTATATTAAGTCAATTATCAATCCAATTCAGTCAACCAACAAACACGATTATTACTGAAGGATGGTATAATCTCAAAATTACATATTATTCAAATTTTAATAATTAGAAAAATACCACATGATCCCATCAACATTATCCTTTCCTTACCCGTTGTCATGGTCAATATCGATGGGAGTGGGACAAACGACTCATGGAGCAACCTACAACTACAACGTTCCCCGACTAGACACCATATTCGCCTCAGGTCAAGATAATGTAATTTGATCATATTTTATTTTGAGATGTTAAACGGTATTTTTACCGAATTTGTACCATATAATATTCATGAAAAACATTTTTATTAATATTATAAAGAGATTTTCTACACAAATCCTCAATCCTATTCAAGAGACAAAGTTTTGCATGTAAAGATTGATGTAAAGATTGTCCTATAACTATTGTAGGATGATTTAGGGGTTTTCAAGAAACATTCCATCAATGGCTAACAATGATTAATAAATTATATACATAATGACTAGGATTCATAATTAATAAATGAAAATTCATAATTTCCATGATCTCCATTGAATAGTAAAAAAATTAAACAAAGAGTTCTGATGATTCAAACTAAAAATGGAATATCTAGGGTAAACAAAGTCAGATTCGCGTGAAGTAAAGTAGTATGATTTTCTTGTTTGATTATATACTTAATCCAAGTATTTATTTCATGTTCCATGATGGGAAAAAAGTATGTAAAGTTAATTTTGTTACAGATTATTTAATACATGCAAAAACACTTTTAGCGACGGGAACTCTTCGAATCATTTTCAGGCACTTTTAGCACCAATAACAAGTTAATGTTTTTGGGACATATTTAGACAGTATAAATACATTTTAATAACCAAAAAACACGTTCAAACATTGCATAAACAATACATTTTCATTTCATCGAAAAAACCTATTCGATTCTTGCATCCAATGCAAAAACATTGAGTCTTACGTCCAAAATGTGAACCTTATTCATCTAGAGTTTTGAATCTCATTCAAGACCTAACCAAGGATCTGATATCACTTGAATAATTATGGTAAAAAACCTCATGATCATCACAGAAGTGTGGGGATCACATCGTTTGCGATCGTGAGCGAGTAGTCGAACTAGTCGCTCGGTGTAGCGGAATTGAAAAATAAATGATGAAATCACATGATACGTGAACCATTCATGGATAGTTTCATATAACCACATATTAAGAAAATGAATACCTCTTTTATCATAGTTGTAATCTAGTCTCTAAGCGAAGCGACCTCCTATCTCATGTCCGACCTGATGGTAGAGACGCTTGCGAGCGCGGAGATGAATTGTGTGCTTCTCGTAAGCCAAGTTGTTGATTCAAAAAATAGATCTCCTGATCTCGTATTATGATATCAAGCATGGTCTTCACGAATGTGACTCACAGATGGAGACGGAGATCCACAAATGGTCGAGGCGATGTCCTAATTGTGGTGCGATGAAGAAAGCAACCTTCTCTCTACGGTTAGAGTGGACGACTCCCAAGAGGGAAAAAGAGAGTTGGCATGTGATATTAGAATGAGAAAGAGAGAGCAATTGTTTTTCAACAACCTCCTTAGAAGGATAAGGGTGCCTCTTCTTATATAGTATTTTGGGAGTCCATGGATCTCAATCCATGGATTACACAAATTCAATGTTTTAGAGTGGTTTTTGTTTGTTTCAATGGTCGTGGTTTTTTTGCAAAAACACAACAATAATTAATTAAAATAAATTAAATATATATTGAATCATAAATACAATTTAATTTCAACAAAATCAATTTTTCTTTGAGATAATTTTAAAAAGGGTAAATCTATTCTTAATGGGACTTGGTGGCCTTCCACATCCTCCCACCAATGTGGCTATTTATCTTCATTTAATTTGCAACAACTATTTGTTGCAAATTTATTCACACAAATAATTCACAATTATTTTTTCCATACTGCAATCATACCATTGAAAATATTGTGAATAATATTTACAACCAGAATAAAATGTAAATTACATTTTCAATTAGTTGTCCAATGTAAATCCAATTTACATCAACACTTAATTAGCAAATGTAAATTACAATTGTCTCTCTTTAATACAAATCACATTTATAATATATGTGAATAATATGAATAGTACTGTCCACATTTTCCATATCCTTGTCAATTAAATCACATTTAATTATCTAAGATCTCAATTCTCATGCATTCAATAATATGAATCATATCCGCATAATTTATGATAATTAAATCACATTTAATTATCCATTTATCAGTGCCTAGATATATTAATAATGGACTTATTCTTGAACTCTTTCAAGGCACTCTTTGTGGATACTTGGAGATAGTGACATTGATTTTGAGATCATATATCATGTCCAGATCTAAAGGACCTCCCACAGATGTTTGATTAAATAAAATCCGTACATATAATTTCCTAATTACTTCTGGATCTCATTCAGATCAATGTCCAACATTTGGACTGAGATTAGATTACTTCTCTACTGAGAGGAGACACTAAAATCAAAACATGTTTCATCACTCCCTCCGTATGGAAGCGTCATGGTTATACAATCGATTATGATTACATCACCCTCAGGTATTCCTAATACCCTTTCATCTTCAATACTGGAAGACCTAGATTAAACGCGAAGTTTTACATCTATTTTGATTGTCTCCACAGTTACAACATCCAAAGCGAGATGACCGTGCATGAAATTCGATTCCCAATATCTCACGTGTGAGGTCATGTCTTCTGGTTTAGTAAATGATATTGTATGATCCTTTTGAGAGACAGTATTACTCATATGCCTTTGTATGCACACTAACGTGCCAATGTATAGATCTTGATAAGGCCATCAACCTATTGGTATGTCAAATGTACATATTCGGACATATAGTAACACATCTGTCTCCAATCAGATGATGCATGCCTATATTGTGACATCATACGATATGGGTCTTTGGTTATCTCGATCAAGTTAAATCAACTCTTAGACCTAACTTATCTAACACCCCCAAATCTAAATTCCTATGCAGAGGACCTGCATCAAGAGGTCGGTTAGATATCATCCTTTAGCGAAAGGATTGCCATATCCTTCTTAAGCTAGAGACCCTTTTTTAATAATTATTCGACGGTGCTTGATGAGTTCTCAATCTAACTCTTTAGATATGCATCCAAGAACCAACTTCTATGATTCAACAAATAAATCAACAGTTGTATGATCATCAAGATGGTCATGGTACATAAGCCTAATTGTAATAAGGGACTGATTATGCAAATTAGTTATTCTTTATTTCATATCAGGGAATGATATTTGCATTATCATTTATTGCATAATAGCTCATAGTGGGCACACGTGACCAACAGTTTATGGATGACTTCTCTGTCTATGGTGACAACTTTGATTCTAGTCTCGCGCACCTAGACCAAGTGCTTCAAAAATGTCATGAAGTCAATCTCATACGATCTTGAGAGAAGAGATAGTTTATGGTCACTAAAGGGATAGTACTGGGTCATGTAGTTTCCAAGCGTGGCATGGAAGTTGACCCAGCAATGGTGGATGTGATTGCCAATCTTGATCCACCTTAGAATGCTAGAAATGCGAGGTCATTCCTAGGGCATATGGGTTTCTACAAAAGATTCATCAAAGATTTCATCCACATTGCCCGACCTCTATCTGAATTTCTGTGCAAGGAGACCGAGTTTAATATTGATCAGCGCATTCTCCTTTCATTCAATTAGTTGAAGGAGAGAATCGCTCAAGCTCCCGTTCTATAGCTGTCATATTGGTCTATACCCTTTGAGATCGATAGATGCATCAAATTTTCTAGTTGGGGCGGTGGTAGGACAAGGGAAAGATAAAGTACCCTATTCCATTAGTAGTCTAACAAGACATTAGATAAAGCACATAGAAACTATACTATTAGAACAAAAGAGTTGCCGGTTGTGGTTTTCACCCTTGAGAAGTTCAAATCCTGTCTGCTTGGATCTAGAATCACAATTTACATCGACCACTGTGCTATTTGGTATATATAACAGATAAAGGATGCAAAATCCATATTGATAAGATGGATCCTTCTCCCCAGAAGTTCGACATGAAAATCAAAGATCAGCCTGAAGTTCAAAATGTGGTGGCATATCACCTCTCTAGAACTGAGCATTAAGAACCTCCACTGAGCAATGTACCCATCACAAGCACCTTTCCCGATGAGTCGATTCTTGTTGTGGATTCTCTCCCTTGTTATGTCAATATTGTAAACTACTTTGTTCCGGATGTATTACAACAAGATTGGACAAAGATGAGAAAGGACAAGTTCTTGTATAAAATCCATTTCTACATATGAGAAATTACTATTATTCAAGGAAGGAGCAAACAACATTCGACGTTGGTGTATCGCTCATGAGGAGCATCATAGATCCTTGAGTATTGTAATTCGCTCGAATCTTGTGGACATTACTCTAGAGATAGAACGATAGCGAACGTATTATAGTGTGGCCTCTGGTGGCCTACATTATTCAAGAATGCCGCAACATATGTCAAAGGCTGCACTAACTGTCAGAAAAAGGGAGGAACCCTCATTGCTAAAGACTCGATACCCTTCAAGTTCATTCAGATTTCCGATGTATTCGATGATTAGGGCATCGATTTCATGGTTCCCTTCCCTAATAGTCAGTGAAATGAATACATCCTTCTTGCCATTGATTATGGGAGTCATTGGATTAAAGATATTCCCACTCGAGCCGCCGATATCCATATTGTGTTTCGATTCTGGAGAGAAAACATCATCTCATAGTTCAATATGCCGAATATTCTCATATCGGTTGGGGATCGTCACTTCATCAATAAAGAGGTCAAGAAATTAATGAAGGAGTATGACATCAAGCATTATGTCACGTCTCCTTATCATCCTCAAACCAATGGCATGGTAGACCTATCAAACAAACAAATCAAGACAATGTTGCAGAATCTTGTGCGACTGGATAGAAAGAACTATTCCCAACTCTTAGACACAGTGTTATGGGCATAGAAAATTGCTTACAAGTCTCACTTGGTAATGTCTCCCTATAATATTATGTATGGGAATCCTTGCCATTTTCTCGTTAAACTAGTTCATAACTCATTGTAGGCAGTCAATGTTTGCAATCTCGTCTCACATAAAGGTGTTCAACAGAGAAAAGTGCATCTGAACATGCTCTTGGAGTTCTGATACTATGTGTATGATAACATATTGATGTACAAGGAGAAGGTTAAATGTTGGAATGACCAGCATATTATACGAGAGACCTTCAAGATTGGGCAGAGAGTATGGTTATTCGACAAAAAGTTGAAGATATTCTAGGGAAAATTAAAGAGTAAATGGACAGGTCCATTTAGAGTAAAAAGCATTTTCATTACTATTTGTTTCCTAACGCACAACCATTCATCGTTAGTGCTAAACTACTGAAGTTGTACCATGAGCATGACACTTGGTTGTTGTCGACTCAGTTCAAGTGATAATCAATGAAGAAGCCTCTACAACCTCAATAGCATCAAAAGATTCAGATAATGCTCCTCTAAAACTCTTTATTTAGTTTTCTCATTTTCTTCTTTTAGTTTCTTTTGTTTATTTTTCTTTTGCTTCTTTCTTTCATCAATCTCAGCCATCACTACTATACTTAGGATATGCTTCATCCTAAGTATAGGGGGGTGAACGGGTACCGTTGTTAATTCTTTGATCCCTTCGTAGTCACCTCTTTGATTGATATTCTTGTCTATACTTTGAGATATTTTACCCTAAATATAGGGGGAGGCATGACGAGTTGTTGTTATGTTCATTCCAACCCTCGACCCTACCTACATGTAGATACAATCTACTATACTTAGGATTAATCGATCATAATTATAGGGACGATGATCAACATCTCATTAATTCATTATTTATTCTTCAGTCGTTGTAGTATAGACTTTACTATACCCAGTGTGAGTTATGTCTTCTCTTTCTCTCTTTAATCTATGAGGAGATAACTTAAGCTAAGTATAGGAGGGTACGTTGTATGTACTTTAGCCATAATTCATACTTTTGTATTTTCAGTAAGCATGGCTAAAATACGATTAATTAAATATAAAGAACACACTTGTATAAAATTCATTGAAATCCTTTGTATATACTCATTAATAAAATCGAGCTAAAAATGTTTTGTAAAATATTTGAAAAATGATTGGAAAATCTTTTGAAAACTATACAGAAAATGTTTTGTAAATTATTTTCAACCTTTGTAAAAGTGTTTTATTTGTAAAAATTTCCTTCTTTATTTGAAATAAAATGTCCTGAAAATCTATCTGCATATTTTTGGAAAATTGTTGCAATAATAGTTTGAAAAATCTATACATATTGTTTGGAAAATCTTTGCAAAATGATTTTCAAATTTGTAAATGCTTAAAAATTATTTGTCACGTTAGTTGCAAAATGAAGTTTTCAAAATGTTTGCAAAAATCTTTTCGAATTATTTTAAGAACTACATATATGATTCAAGCAAATAAAGATCCTTAACAAAGATTGTATATACAATCCTGTAAATTCCTAAAATCCAATTCTTGGAATAATAAGATGCATTCCCATATAAATATTAGCACATATTAATTTTCCTAAAAAAATTGTTTTTGAAAAAACATTAAAAATTTGCAAAATAAAAAATTCCAAAAATATTCACAAAATCTTTTCAAAAATTGCATAAAAAATTACAAAACTTTTTCAAAAATCCATAAAAAGGTCAAAATAAGAAAATTGCATCATGAAAATGTTTTATGCATAGCATTTGCATTTTTTGGATTGATGTTGATAACTAAACAAGTCTAAATAAAATATGAAGATTTGACATTGGTTGGACATTAAATCTACTTAACCACATGAACCTCATAGGAACTGGAATTGAGGCACTTCAGGTTTTGCTAGACTTAATTCTTTGAGACCACAAGACTTGGTTCAGTGTCATATTGACTGCCTAAGATGGATCACGCAAGACTCTTACCAACAGTTACCTCGCTTGCACACCTACACCTTACACTTCGCTCACCTCAGTTGTAGTGGTAGAGGGCTCGATTTGCCAGCATGAGACACAAACTAAAGGAAACATCAAAAGTCACAAATTTGTGGCCATTGTACCCCAACCCGATATAGTAGCCATGAGGTCTAATAACTTAATGTTGTTGGTTGCAATAAAGCTTAAAAAGAGGGATATTCTACTAGCTCAAGAGGAAAAAGTCCCTTAGTAAATGTCATTGTATATAGTATTAAAAAAATACAATAAAATTCAAAAAACGTGGACATGCCTGAAAAAAGTAAAATGCCTGTCGGAGTATATGTATAGATGTATAGTCCAATAATCATGCTTGAGCTTCAATGTCATATTCATTTGAGCCTGCAACCAGATGACTTAGCTCTAGGATAGATAGCTACACTGGCTACCATCGATTCTTCTCTCCAACTCCATATATTGATATGCTTATACTTGAATTTAGAATGGAATACTATGCTTCTTGAGGAAAGAGTTGCTATATTGGGGTAATAGGGTCGTCATGTTGGAGAAGACTGACTTTTATTGCTTCAGCTGAGGAGAGCTACATATCACTGACACGAAACAAGAGAGACTCATAGTTACAAGGGACTGCATATGGTGTCAAAGTGTTCTGACCAGATTTTGAGGAGACTTGGGCAGAGTTTTGTGACTCTCTGAGGCTTTTGTATTTCAAGTTTGATTCCCAATAAGGTTCCGACCAAACTAAAAATCCAAAGGTCCGACTGAGCTACAAACTTTGATTTTGCGAAGATAAAATTTAAAGTTAAAATCAATCCAAAGTATTTCTTTTTCTTTTCTTTATTTTTATTTTTTTGCACTTACAGACATAAGTGTTTTCTATGGACTAGCAAAGGCAAGTATAGGGGGATGATAAATCTTCTATTCATCACCTTTATTCTTTCATTTTGGCCTTTAAACCCTGGTTAAATGCATGGAAATATCATTATTTTGCATAACTTAACATTCATTATTTATTGTGTAAATACTGTATAAAATGTTGTAATTGATGCCAAAATAAAAGAATAAAGTAAAGAAAAGAAAATGAAATAAAATGCCAAAGGAATTTTATGACCTTAATCCCCAAGGACTAGGCATCATAATGATTGGGTCGACAAGGAATAAAGTAGGGGAGATAAGAGCCAAAAACAAAATAAAATCCCAGGTTATTATGCCAAATAATTCATTTTGGGGACTTATTTTATTATTTATTATTTATACATCAAATAAAAAACTTTGAATATGAAAGTTGTAGATAAAAATACATAGAAATAAAAAAATATTTTACAAAAAATACAATATACATTCTATACTCAGAATAAAAAACTAAAACCCAAACTTCACAGACCCATATCTTCTCCATATAAAATAAAAGAGCACCAAAATGACCTTTCATTGTATATAACTTTTGATTAGCTATTTATGAAGGTGGTTTCATTTAATTTAAAGTTAAGATGCAAAAGTTAGATTTTAGACCCTTATTGTACATTATACTAGAATAAAATATTTATTTTATTTATTCTTAATATTTTCATTAATTTATATTTTTATAATTTTGTAAGTAATTTTTATAGTATATGTACATAATTAGAATATAATAAAACCATAAAAGAATACAACAAAATAAAATACTATACAAAATACATAGATGAATACACTATACTTATATCTATATAAAAAATATGTCTACGCATTTAAGTGTTCAAATAACATTAGAAAACCAAAATATAATATATTTGTGGTTATCTGAATAACTTATAAATATATAAATTAAGTGTATGAAATATTAAAATCTAAATAGAATGTAAATATAACTATGATTATATTTGTAATACTAGCTCATAGTAAAAACCCCATAAAATAAATAAAAATAGTGATTAAATACTTCATAAAATAATTAATATTTTTATTTTATACATTAAAATTAATAAAATCAGTTACTATTATTAATTAATTTTCAATATTTCTTGTATTTCCTTCTTGTTGGTCTGCGTGGACCAACCAAAGAGCTTGCTTTGTTGACTTGGGTCAACTATTTGACCAAGGACACCTACTCGTCTGACTGAGAATACCCCATGTCATGTCCTTCATTTCTTGAGTGATCAATCACTTGCACATACTCAATTTTTCACGAAACCACTCTGTTTATCATTCCTAATACACGCCTAATCCTGTAATCTTTTGTACATGCCTTTCATTCTGCAGAAGTTAGTGGTCAATAAGGAACCTCACCCATGTTTATAAATGACCCTCCATGATTCCCTTCTTTGTTTGGTCCCTCTTCTATAATCCTTCTACCCTCGAACAAGTATGACACTTGGTGACAACGGACGATCCCCTACGGTGTTGGAGTAGAGCAAGGAGGAGAGGAGGCGGTCCAAGGTGGAGCTCCGATGACACCACTGCTCTGTGGTGCAAACCATGTTCGAACAACGTCCTTTACACATTTTTAGAAAGATTTAGTAGTAGTTTTTACTTGCCTACATTTTATTTCGTACTTAGATCTTAATCTTAGATGAAATTCAGTTCTTTGATCACTGGAGCTCTCAACTCTGACTACGTCCTGTTCTGTTTTCGACTTTGATTCTACGTACTAATCGCTCCATTTTAATTCCCTTCAGTTTCTCCACAAGAATCACCTATTTCCCTCTTGAATGTTACACAAATTTGAGGTGTCCGAGCTTCATATACCGCTACTCATCGGAGCTCTATCACCACCCCATTTCACGAGGTTTCACACCTCCATTTTTGGATTGAGATTGTCATCTCAAGTCGAGCCATCTTTTTGTGCAGGTCCTCATAGTAAAACATGCATATGGAGCCACTTTTGAAGTTCGATCTCGATTATATGGAGGAAGAGATCCAGGTCCCCATATTAAGACATTGAAGCTCATTTGACCCACTGGCAGACGCGGAAGGACACTAGTGAGCTGTTGGACCTAGTGGAGGAGAGGATTGAGGCCTGACATAGGAGTATTCAATGATCAAAGAAAAGACAGAGGAGTGTTCTTCCATGTTCTTCATGATTGCCTAGATATCTTTTGATCAAAGCCACAACCCAGATTTAATCATGGCCATCCAATTTAATCGATGAGGTGAGCACCTCCAGCTGGCTCATGCAACTTAAGTGGGCCACGTAGAGCACTCAACACCATCCGATGGCGGACATATTTTGGGTAAATTGCACATCACCCCTTTATTGTATGTTATTTAATTTTTAGTCGTGTAAAAAAATGCGTAGTTATGTAAATATTAAATAGACCCCTGCACTTTATTGATCTTACATATAGGTCCTTGCTAAGTCACCTTACGTAGACCCCTAGATGAGGGGACTTTTTACAGGTATGACCATATAGTTTTTGTAAATTTAATTTAGTCCATAAAATGTAAATATGAGTTGTAATTTTTGACTATTTTGCACTATAGCCTCTGACTTTTATTTTAATTGCAAATATGTCCATGTCATCTTGTTCATTTTTGTGCATGTTTGTTTAATTTTATAAATATCGCCCATGCTCCAAAAATTTTGGAAAAATAGGATAAGGCACCTAAATACATGCTCTTTCAAGTTATGTAATTTATTTTTATTTTATGCACTTTTCCAATCTATTAAAAATAAAAAATTATGCATTATGTCCCAATTTGTGCTTAAAGATCCAAAAAATATAAGACTTTTTTAAAAAATATAAAAAATTATATTTCATTTATAATTGCATTTGTACCTCCAGACTAAAAATTCATAAAATAGAAAAATAAAAAACTAAAAATTAAAAATATCTAAATCCTTATAAAATTCTTCATAAAATCCAAAGTATATATTTCTATCTCTGAATTTTCTTTATGAATTTCAGACTCATTTTATATTTTTAATACCTTAAAATATTCATCCTATTTATTTAAACCTTATTTTGAGATACTTGGACTTTAAAAATACTTAAAAATTTGAAAAATCCAAAAATAATAGAAAAATATGCAAGAAAATGAAAATATTTTATTTCTTTATTCTTTTTAACTATATTTATAATTAGAATTACCTATATTGTATTATATAACTATATGTACCTATATATACATGTTATATTATTATTAACTATTATAAATATCTTATAAATATTTTAAAACCAAAAAAATAAAATCCATAAACATGGCAATAATTACTAATATTTTTTATTTTTGTATATTTATTATATATATTGCATATAAAAACCTTGTAGCACATTATCATATATATATTCATATACTCTTATTTATAATATTAAAATATAAAAAGTAATTAAAAATCAGAAAATTTAAAATTAAAAAAATATAAAAGGAGAAAATAAAAGAAAAAGTTAAAATAAAACCCCCAAAACATTAATTCATTCATTCATTCATTTATTAAGCAGATATATGTATACATACTCATTTATTAATAATTCATTATTTATTTATAATGAATAAAAATTGGATATCATGTTTATTGTCAGTGGTTCGACCTCTACAAGCATACACATTATACACCTTTGTTTGTAGAGTAAAATAATTTGTACTTCACATTTTTGTTATTGAATGATTATTCACATGTTTTGGATACTTGTGGTTTGATGTGGATTTCGTGAGGTGCCTCAACGACAGTGTAGTCCTCGCCTTGTGTAGGTTAAGACCCTTGTACAATCTGTTTCAACAACTGCTAACTAAGAATCATTAATGAATCTAAAAGGATTTGGAAAGTTATAACTTAAGCCTTAAGTTTTGGGCTTAGATTTGGCTAAAAACATGGGGCAAAACCATGGGTCACTTACCGTGGTTAAGGGTTAACCATGGTTAGCGATTTTCTGAAACCTATAAATGGCCCCCTACCCATTCATTCTCTACGATTTCCACTACCACTACTACCAAGGTCTAGGGTCAAGAGGTAGGGAGGAGGAGAGGGAGGTAGAGAAGAAGCATTATTGAAGCGCTACCGAGAAAATGAGTAGGAGGAAGACGATGTGATCCTCTCCCAATTTGCTTTGTTAGTTGGCTCTAACTTGAGATAGGCTTTCGATTCATCTTATTTTCCAATTCATTTGGTGTTTTGGTTCAAGGAGAAATCTAAGCATAGCCCTACTCGGGTGTGGGCAGCTCGACCGTTAGTGAGCATACGTCTTCTTCATATGACTCACTCACCCTTGATAAGAGACTTACCGATTTTGCAGTTATAATCGATTTTATAGTTGTCTTGATGGAAGAATCTGTGTAACAACCTACTTAGATAAGGGCGTTTAGGCACCTATGAACCATGTGATTTATCACACGCTTCACTCACCTAAGACATCATGTGTCTACGATTCTCCATCACTTGTAGTTCTATTTTATTCTTTGTGTTTTGCTGTTATTTTCCTCTATGTGATTTTATAGAGAAAACTCTTTCTATTTTTCATATAAATAAATCCTTAGATAAGGGGAAACTCAGCCAAAATTTTCATAGAAATATGAACTAATATAAAGGGAAACTCCACCAAAAGTTTCATAGAAATATGTCTATATATAAGGGGACTACTGAAATTTTGAGAGAAAATATGTTCTTCACGTTATTTATGTTCTCCGTTAATTCTTTGCATCCTTGGTATGTTTTAGAGCTCTTTATATGAAAATGAAATTCTATCATTTCAGGAGCAGATTTCATCCTTTCTGAAAACTAATCACGATAAAGCACTGCAAATGTGGGAGAGAGCTTGATTAGGTAACGTAATCCATCCTCTTGCTATTGGGTTTTTAAGTTGAATGAGATAAAAATACATGTTTGTCATGCTAGCTATTTTGAAGAACGTGCACATGTTTGGTTTATGTTTACTCAAAAATAACTTCTAAATACAATTGGTGAAATGAATCATCCTTGTAGTTATTGTGATAATTATGAAATATTATAATGATACTAGTTAAAAATTGATATGTCATAAATAACATTTCGTTTCATGTTTCATACTATTTTTTACGATAAGTATGACTTGAATTAAATACTACAGGTCGGGCATGGAATATGTAGGTTTAACAGAAGAACATTTGTATTGGTAAGCAAAACCTAGCTGGTACACAATTGCCTGGATATGTTGAGTGCATGAAATAAATTATTTGCAATGTGTGGTATTCAATTGCCATTTGGCGGGTTGATTGACTGAAGATGGGGATGTGCCATGTAGAGGCATGAGTGGCTTGATAGTGGATGGGCCTCGATTGTTAGACATGCAAGCCCATGACGAGCCATTATGCAATAAATGTTATTGTAAATATCATTTCCTAATCTGAAATGGAGAATAATTAATTTGCATAATAGGTCTCTTAGTACAATTAGGGTTATGTGCAATGATCATCTTAATGATCATACAACTGTTGATTCAATTATTGAATTATGGAGGCTGGTTCTTGGATGAATATCTAAATAGTTAGATTGAGGACCCATCAAGCATCGTCAAATGATTGTTAATAGAGGATGTCCAGCCTGAGAAGGAGATGGCAATCCTTTCTCTAAAGGTAGATATCTGACTGACTTCTTGATGCAGGTCCTTTGCATAGGAATAGAGATTCGGAGGTGTCAGATTAGTTAGGTCAAAGTGTTGACTTAACAATATCGAGATAACCAAAGTCTTATGTCATATGCTATCACGATATAGTCACGCATCCTCTGACCAGATATAGATGTGTTACTATATGTCTGAGTATGTACATTTGGCAGACCAATAGGTTGATGACCTAACCAAGGTCTATACACTAGTGCGCCGGTGTGCATGAAAGGGCATATGAGTAATACAATCTCTCAAACAGATCATACAGATTTATTACTGAACTAGAAGACATGAGCTCGCTCATGAGATATTGGGAAGAATCAAATTCCGTGCACGGTTGTCTCTCTTTGGAAGCTTGACTTAATTTATAGGGTTTGATATATGCTTTTGGAAAGTATATGATCAAGACCTACGTATGTTATATGCTTTTGGAAAGCAAATGATTGATACCGACTCCCAATGATTAAATGAGAAACTTAATGATAAATCCCTAAAGTAGACAATATAAAATTGATCTTATACTTTGAGTTTACTCTGCGTCTTCCAGTATGGAGGATGTATAGGTATTAATAATACCCGACAGTGATGTGATCATAAACGATTGTATAACCATGATGCTTCCATTCCTTGGGAATTATGAAACGGGTCTGGATTTTAGTGACTCCTCTCAGTAGAGAAGTGATCTGATCTAGGTCCAAATGTTGGACATTGATCTGAATGTGATTCATATGCAATGAGAAGATTAGATTGTGGTCTTGAATTAAGAAAGAATATATGAGAGATCCACAAGATCTGGATTTGGGATGTGATCTCAATATCCAAGACATATACGTGGAATAATACAATCACCCTATCCTTATATCCAGGTGTCCGCGAAGAAAGCGCATTATCCATAAAAGAGTTTAGGATCATTCATTGTTGTTATTATATATCCGAACATTGAGAAAATTGATAATTAAATGTAATTTAATTATCATGAGTACTACGAATTTGATTGATATTATAAGGAGAGTTATCTTAGATAAGTAAATGTGATATAATTATCAAATATGTGAATAATGTGAATGTGATTCATATTATTTGGGCACATGAAAATAGAGATGCAAGATGATTAAATGTGATTTAATTATCATGGATATGAATAATATGGATAGCAATATCCATATTAATCATATATATTATAAATGTAATTTATAATATATAAGAGAGAGCTATTTGTAATTTACATTTGTTGATTAAATGTTGATGTGAATTGGATTCACTTAGATAATTAATTGAAAATGTAATTCACATTTTATTTTGGGTTTTGAAAGTGATTCATAATTTTCCAATGGAAAGATTGAAATATTCGAAAAATAACTATGATTTATTTTTGTAGAATAATTTACAGCAGGTGTTGTTGTAAATATTGGATATTTCCATAGAATAATGTAATCTCATGAGATTACATAAGATTTTCACTAACTCCCATTAGGAAAGGGTGAAGCAATCTCCATTCCATAATCTCCATGCTTGATTGATTTAATTTGAAATATATATATATATATATCAATATATATTTAATATAAATTATTTTAATTGTTGTTGTATTTTTTACAAAAAATCTTGGCCACTAAAAAAACACAAATAAATGTGACCTGTTGGATTTGTGTTGTTCATGGATTGCGATCCATGGATCCCAAAATATTATAAATAGAAGGGCACCCCTTGCTCTTAAAGTTACACAAGTCGGATACAACAACACAAGGCTCTCTCCCTCTCTCTTTCTCTCTACACTCGATCTCTCTCTCTCTCTTGTGGCCATCCACCATGATGCCCTAAAGAGAGTTGCCATTGTCGCAACATCAATGTTATGTTACCAGATCGTTTGCTCGTGTTACCATTGTCTCAACGTCGTTGTTATGTTACCGGATCGTTTGCTCGTGGATCTCCATCTCCTTCGGTGCGCCTCGCTCATGAAGAAGATGCCAGATCTCGTATGACAAGATTAGGAGATTCGCCACTTAGATCATCAACATGGATTGCGAGAAGCACATGTTTCATCAATGCGCTCGCAAGCGTCTCCTCCGTTGGATCAAACTTGAGACAGGATGTCTCTTCGTTTAGAGACTTGACTGTAGCAACACTTAAAGAGGTAACCATAATACTTGTTTGTTGTTTAGATGAAGTGATCCGAGAAGTGTTCTTGAATCATGTGGTTTCATTACATAAAAATTTTAGTTTCTGTTTCCTCGAGAAACTAGTGCGACTAGTCGCTCCCGATCGCATTTGATCCGATCCTCATGCTTCCGTTATGCGCTCCAGGATCTTACCATATCCTTAATCGATAACATATATTTAAAGAAGCTAGTTTATGTAATTAAAGGTTAGCATGTGGTTTAAGCTACCAAGTCCTCGAGGACGGTGCTTCTTTGTTTGTCAAGATGAGGATTTGGAATTTAAATAATAAAAAAAGGGAAATTGTCAAGGTAGTATTGGAGGATTGTTTGAGGAAAAACCCTAGAGTGTCCACAACTCTAGTGTTCGTTGAGGGGAGAGGATCAATCCTTGATGTGGATTAGAATGGCTAGGACCTATACAAAAATAGAATAATGGAGCTACTGTACAATTTGGTCTGTTGAACCTTTCAAATATCATGTTTGGCATATGCTTCTTTTCTTAATTATTGAGCATTGTCTCATCTCTTTTCTATATTTTTGAAAACCCAACATGCATAAGAGATTTATCACAAGGATAATAGACCTCTATCCAGCCATAATGGCATTACTCTATAAGGTAGTTGGTAATCTTTTTATACATTTCCTTTCCATCCAATGTACATGCAATAATTATAGTGGGACAATATGCCGTGTAAACTTTATTTTATGAATAAAAAAGTGTTGAAATACATCCTTCTTAATATTTTTAATTGTAGTCTATTACAGATTGTTAGTTGTGATTGTTGAATAAGTTATTATTGACTATCTAGATCCGGATATGGGTGGATCAAATCTCCCAGAATTGGGGTCGTGACATCACCTACCCCCATCCTCCCGCTATCTCACCACATTTTTGACCAAAATCCACTCCTATAAGAAACCCCTTCAACCTTCAGTTTGGATTTGATCTCCCTTTAGCCATAGTAACACTAGTTGGAACACCCTGTCGAGTTCTTGATGACAGCAAGTTGCACTCTAGAACTTCGTGGCATGGATCAGGTGGTGGAGGGCCAGATCCAAGTTCATTAGACCTTCCCTCCAGCTATCTTCATTTGCTCCATGCTCTAGATCTCATCGAGCTACCAGGTATGTTTCTTTAGCTAGTAAAATCCATATGGAGTACCACTCTAAGGATAGAATAGGAGCTCTAGTCATTGCTTGCTCCTAGGCTCCTCCAACAGGCCCCGGGGGCATTTGAAGGACCTGGTTGACGCACAATCCCCTTAGGAAGACAAGGATATTCTCAGTTAAGGATGAGGAGGAGGCTTAAAGCAGATGAGAGGAGGGAATCTAGATAAGAGAATCAAACTCGTCAGCGACAAGTTCATAGTTCTTCCAGCACCTCTCTTCACTGTCGAATCTGGCTTGGGGCTCATATCTAATTTTGGCCCTTAATTTAAGATGAAGCGAATCCCATTGGGAGTCGCACATCAAGCCATATGGTGATACCGTTGTCGTTTGATGGAACACAATTAAAGGGATAAATTAATAAGTAACCCATCGCTTTTTATAGTTTTAATATTTAGTCCCATAAATATTAGTTTACATTTAAAAAGTTATGTGAAATTAGCAAGTGGTCCCTAAACATTATTGTAAATCGCATTTAGGTCCTTTATCAGGTCAGTTCACATGGGGCTACATGTGAGTTGGCATTTCGTAGGAACACCTTCGAGTTTGTGTAATTTAAATTTTAGTATATAAAATTTGTAAAAACATGTCGTATTTTTGGTGCATTTGACAGAGCCATCCATCTTTATATTTTATTGCAAATATGCCTCTACTAGGACTTGTAAATTAATATGTTTCTTTTATTTTGGATTAAATATCTCCTATGCTTGAAAAATTGCAAAAAAAATTAATGAACATGCTTTAAATGTTGTTATTCATGCTACTATTTTTATTTCCTATTTCATTGCATTTTTCAGTTTATCATTTTTAGAGGTACTTATTCCCTATTTAGAGATAAAAATAAAAAATAGAAAAATACTTTTAAAAATTCTAAAAAGTTATGTATTATATACTACTATAAAGTTTATCTATAGACCAAAAAATACAAAAACATAGCAAAAGAAAACACTAAAATTTGAAAACCCCCTCTAACATAAAAACAATCAAAAAAATTAAAATACAAAAATATATTTTTTTGTAATATATTTTTATATATACATATTTTTCATATTAAAATTAGCTTTTTGAATTTTCAAACCCTTTATCCATTTTAAATAGTAAATCAATCTCGACCCTTTTTATTAACTCTATGTTTTATAGTATTTTGGATTTTAAAAATATTTAAAATATATTTAAAATACCAAGAAAAATTACAAAAAATAGTCAAAAATATAAAAATATAAAAATAATTTATTTTGTAATTATGTATAGTATTTTCTATATTTATAAATGAAAAAGAATATATACTTATACATTCTTATATATGTAACTATATACTTATTAATATAAGTGTTATTATAATAAATAGTTATAAATATTTTTTAATACATTAAAAAAAAGTAGTATTCGTAGTTGTATTTATAAATTCTATATATTTATTACATATATTTCAATATATTACATACATTATACATATTCGATATACTTAAAAATACTTATTATATATTAAAAATTTTAAAAATCAAAAAAATATAAAGAAAATAAAAATTATAAAATTAAAAACAAAAATATAAAACATAAAAATTCCATAAAAATTAAATATCATTAAAAAGATATAAAATCTAAGTAGAAAAATTTCATAAAAGTTAACACACACATTGATCGCTTACTACTACTACGGGTTAAATGTTGATTAATTGCTAATATTATTTGTTTAGCAAACTTAAGTAAAACCCCTCCAATCAAGTGCTACTTGCCCCCATTTTTCTTTTCATCTATTTTTACTTCTTCTTGCTCCGATCATTGTGAGCCTTCTACCACTTTCATCTTCGTCTAATTGTTCATCAACATATACAATTCCTCATTATTATGCTTCTCTCCATGATGTCATCTCATTGAAGCTATAATCAGGACTCCATCGACACCCACATCGATTCCACAAGTTCTACATCTTTAACAATTCAAGGAAATTCCCGAGAATTTTATTTTGACCTTGCGAACTGATCTACAGACTCCTTGACTTCTTCTTTCTATTCCTCCATTAACCAAGATCACTCTTGTCTAGCCATTCGCCCCTTGTGGATGGAGAACGATTCAGTCATTATCAACTGCTCCATTCACATACATATGGATTAATAATAGATCATCATTTCCATATGGTGTTGATAATTATCAGTCTAAATGGGATTGATTTCATGATGCAGATCAAGAGCCAACACTGGACCCCGTTCAATCACATCCGCTGAGTCTGATTCAAAGATGTCTCCTTAATAGAAAGGAAAGGGACCGAGCCTGATCAGAACACCGTAAATGCACAATTACTTGATTCCATCTAGGACATCTGACATCAGCTGATAGATCATACCTTATCCTAGATCGTTTTCCAAGAAATATTAAATGATCTGAGGGGAGAGAGAGAGAGCGAGGAAAGAAGAGGAGGAGGAGATGATGGATACGATGAAGATGATGAGGAGATGATGGAGATCAGACCTTAACCTAGGTTACTTTCAAAGAAATACTGTGAGGGCCCTCATATGAGGTGAGAGAGAGTCCCAAGCGTTATCTCAAAGAAACATACAGTTTTGGTGCAAGCTAGATGACAGAGTGGGTACAGATCCCCGAAGTCCACATACATTTTGAGCTCAAGCCGTAGTTTCTTGCTCTTCTGTTGTCATTCCACGGGAATATCAATGAAGAGCCCTACATCCATCTTCAACAATTTTCTTGCATCTATAGTACCACTCACTACTCGAACATCAAGTTGGGTGTAATCAAGATGATTACATTCCCCTTCAGCATTCAAGATAAGGCTATCCACTAGATCAACCATATGGGAAGGTCGTGATGACTTGGGAGGAATTGAAATCTGCATTCCTCTATAAGTATTATCCATCAGGTCATATGAATCAGATGCGATCACAGATCAACAATTTCTCCCACGGTCTACATGAATAATACATGAATAATGGGAGAGATTTCGTAATTTACAGGAAAAGTATCCCCACCACAACATCCCACAAACCTTCCTGGTCCAACACTTGTTCGAGGGCCTCACTCTTGAGAGTGAGAGGCTAGTATATGCTTCTTGTTGTGGCTCACACTTCAACAAGGATGAGGATGTCATCTATAAAATCTTTGAGGTGATGGACAAAGGAGAGGTTGCTCTATCCTCATCCCATTGATATCAACAACAGTTGTAAGTCCACCACAATCCCATCAATATGGCGGTGACTAGTAAGCATTACAGGGATGAGAGAACCAACCTCAGCATTATAAACAAACACTTGTCTAAAGTTGGTATTTTTTAAAAGCATCACAGGACTTGGAGAAACTATCTGTGATCGAACAGAGGACCCAACACTTAGACAAGCTGGATCAGATTATAAAGCAGTTGGAGCTGCTTCTGAGCACCATCAACACCGTACAATATGTAAACCCGGTCGCCACCACTCCCACTAAATCAAAGGAACCATCATCTCGAGCCTCGGTTGAGTACATATTAACCTCAGATCTAGCATGTATATTATGTGCAAACACCTGATTAGTCGTCGCCACCATCTCAAAAGATTATCTTGTACCAGCCAGAGTTCTAGCCCCAATAATTTGCCAATTTTTCCCCACCTCCACTTATAATACAAGAGGTTAATGTCAGATGGAACAATGACGCACAAGCGGCATGCCCAAGTGGACACTAGTAGGTCTAGTCATCTTCTATTTTACCATATCATTAACCCACTGGTGGGAGGTTTATCCAAGGATCTCACAAGCCTCAGCAGTAGCCTCCACAACATAAGAACAAGTGGAGGCAGAACTGGAAATACTAGCATCCCGTATACCGCCACTATCAGTCGTATCACTATTATGATGGTTGTTCTTATATCCAGTATCCTCCTTCTTCGCAATTTCATCTGCAACAACTCCCACCTCCTCACCATGATTCTCAGAATTCCCAACCTCCACTATACCATTCTCAATGTGGTCAGCATGCTGATTCATCCGAGGTTGCTCCAATGAACCTAGCGCTCGACTACTTGGCCCAAATTGTCAAGGGCTTAACAGAGATGTCCCAAAAACTTGACTACCTCACTGTCACCAAAACTCATATTTTTGTATTGGTCGAGGCGAAGCCCAATAAATTCAAGCACAAAGAGCATGTAGTTTGTGATGTTTCAACCAAACCGTCAAAGTCAGATATTTCAGGTTATGTGTTTATCTCATGAATTGGCTCTTTGGAGCGATGTAACTTTGCACCCATCTGTCGCCGCTAAGGGGAAGAATAAATAAATTCTAGAGATTCATCTTTTGCATCAGTCATTCCAACAATTGAGCTAGGTGAGGAAGAAGATGATGGAGGAACAACACCCACCAACCATCCATCGCCACCATCAAGAGAACAAATTACAAAAAAATCAACATAAAGAAAATTTACAAAAAGAAATTAGAGCCCAACTTGAGAAGGGCCAACATTAGAGGAGCTCGCACCAGTAGATGGTCTAGAGCAGCCTGATGAAGCCCAAGCTCATGTTTATAGATTTTATTCGATTTTGAATGATGTGTCATCTATTATCCAGTCATTTATAAACTAGTTTGTAATTAGGAACTCTGAATTTTTATATGTGAATATACCATTTCCAGTTGTTATGAAAAGTACCAAAAAATTGCAAAATTGAAAAATGAATTGTTCAATCCTGGAGTGGTTGACGAATCTCGTATTTATCACTTTAAAAATGATTAATTAATCTCAAATGCCTAAAATTCATTGGCATTTCTTCATTAATTCTGCATAATTAGCATTCATGTATGTTTTGATAGGAATTTCATATTATCACTCATTATTACACAAAATAAGGAGTACAAAATCTAAGCCAAAATGACTTGTAAAATAGCCTAACTTCCCTGATTTTTATCTAATTCATGCTAACTCCAAATGATCTGAAATCACCTCCACTATGTACATATCACTAACAAGAACAAACAAAAAATATAAAAAAATCACTAACTTAAATAAATGGACCAAAAGCCCAAACACTAGTTCTAGGATTTCCGAATTAAAACCTTGATATATTCCTCATCCAGTGTCTCATGTGATCCTACTCACTTTTGAACTAATGTACATTCAATTACCTTCAAAACAAGACTAAGTTCAAGTGAATCGGAGCTCATATGTGAAAGTTGGGTTTTGGGCTTCTTTTGTACATTTCGTATTTTAGCGAGTTTTGACTTATTATTTTATGTACATAATTAACTCATTTTATTTCTTTTTTATTTGTTTTCTTTGATGAAAGTTTTCTTAAAATACACAATAATTCAAATGCAAAATGAGCTTAATATTAAAGAAACTAACATAGTCCGAGTCTTGACTAATAGTCTGTACAAAAGGTGTCATTTTCATATTTTATTTTATTCCTTCTTTTTCTTAATTAATAAAAAATCTAAAAAATAGATTAATGAAATATTTATCATTGATTTTATCATAATTTTTGGAATGTTTTCTAGCTTAAAAATTATAAAAAAATTAGAAAACTCAAAAATCAAGATATTCTATGTACATGGAATACCCCAAAAATATCATTTTGTGCAATTGATTGTGGTTATATCCCTTCATGGAAGTTGTAGATCTTTTGAAGACGAGCAACTTTCATTAGAAAAATTTTCGATCTGAGGTTGTTTTCTATTTCTTTTTATTTATCTTTGTATTTTTTTTCGATTTTTCTGGTGGTGACATGTGGTAGTTTCTGGAGCGGCCACATGTCACCTATTTTTAGCCATTTTATATATTTATTTTCGTTAAAAAAATAAAAATAAATAAAATGTCACGTGTCTCGACCTGGGTCGTCCGATCTCGACCGATTAGATGGTTCCCAAGCTATCTCCTTTCTCTGTCGTTATCTCTCCCACTTTCCCAATCAGGTGGCAACATCTTCCATTGTCGTACGACGCCACCACGATTCTCATCGCCGCCTTATTCAATCTCCGATACGAATCCCTAATAAAAAAACTTTTGCAAATCTCATCACCTACGTCATCTGATCTCCTTCCTAATCCTCCGATTCCCTAGATCTCCTATATAACCCATCACCTGGCCAACCTCTCAAATCATCCACCCATGCATGTAGCTGAAATGGAGGATTCATCAACGACGCTGACAGTGCCCTTGACAATGCTCCCTTGAAGGACAAGCGACATCCGAAGCTTTCAAGCTTCGTTGCAGTGTTGGGCCCTCCGTACAGCTGCTCCCTCCGGTTGCTATAGCCATCGAGCTCCATCTCCACTTCGATTCATTTACCCTTCCACTATATCAATTACTACCCCCACCGATACACCCTTCGAGTCCTCCACCGATACTACCTTGCTCTGGCCTCCCCTGATCATCGCCAAGCCCAGCTGACATCAATGTCGCCCTCGCCAATAGAACAAACACCACCGACTTCAACGTTCTGCACCTCTGCTTGATGCCCGCATACATTCCCTCTCCACCGCCGGGCCCCAGCAAACTGCTCAGATCCTTCTTCAAAAGTCACTGGGGCGGGGGCTTCTCTACCTTCATCAAGCACCGTCTTCATGTCGCCTTGACACTAAGCCACAAAGCTCCGCTCCTCCACCACTTCAACCACCATGTGCCTGTTGTACGCCTCCATCAACCTCGCACCTCATCCACCTTCAAGGATAGGGTTCAGCCTGAGACCCCCACAAACATGAGGAGCACGTGCTTTGGGGGGGCATCTTGCGAAGTCCTCCCCGGGGAGCAACTGATTATAGAAGACCCCCTGGTCATGTGATACCACGTGCGGGGTGGGTTATTTGCACCCATGCCCCTGAAAACCCCCGTTGTCACCTCTAGATCCAGCCACCCGGGGGGCACGTGCAGAGCACGTGACCCTTGTTAATTTTGTAAAATTACCCCTCAGATTTTATGTACTCTTAGTTTAATGCATGTGTTGGATTTTATTTGGTTTATATTATTGCAATTCTACCCATGTGTTCCCCCTTTGTATTAGCCCTCTATATGACATTATTTTTATTATCAAAAAATAACATTGTGTTCTACAATTAATTCTCTACATTATGGCATGCTTATGGTAATTTTATTACTTGTGGTTAATTAGTGATTAATATTCTTGCATAAAATTACATATTTTACCCATCCCGTGCTTTTAAATTCATAGTTAATTAACCGTCGCCCCAAAAATTGCTAAAATTTCACAGATAATGGAATTAGTTGTACTTCACATTTTGCCCAAAGCGAATTGCATTTGCTTGCATGTTTTGCACTATAAAAATCATTATGCATATTTCAATCTTTAACTTTTTGATAGGTATTAAATTTTGTTTTTTTATGGTTTAGGATTTTTCTAAGATCAATCACCTAGTGATATATCATGGATAATTTTATTCCTTGAAAATATGTCGGCTTAGTATTTATTATAATAAATTATTGAAAGTCACTTTGTTTGCATTCATAAATTCACAAAATATTTACCTTGCATCCAAAAATTTCGAAAAATCACAATACGTTAAATTCACCACATTTTACTTCTCGAACAAGTTTCATAATTTTAGGACATTGTTTGATTGAAAATTGGTTTTTAGTCCCTAAAATTAGTCGCATTTGCATTTTGCATTTCAAATTGCATTAAAAAAACCAAAAAATACAATCTCGAAAATCATGCATGAACTTTGATAGACATAATTCTAGGTTGTACCTTTTCCTTCTTGAGTTCGACCTTGGGACTTGCCCAATTAAATAAACATAAAATCACATCGCATAATATTGATTAATTTATTGTGGTTATTTCTTGATCAATTCCGATTGCCCAATGTAATTACAATAACACATTCAACATTATTTGTAAAACTTAATTCTCACAATTAAATAGGGCATCTTCGGACTCGTCAGATGGTGTCGTTGGCAGGGAGGCAAACGACTAGTTTTTGTCTAAAAAATTAAGTGCTATGTTTTCAACACATTCGGGTAGTTTGACCCCTGACATGCCACTGCACATTTTTCATATATTTTTCGGCATTTATTTTTTAAAATTTTTGAGTCAATCTCTTTAACTCTCTCTCTCTCTCTCTCTCTTATTTTTTATGTGAGGTACCCAGTGTACGTGGAGCGGTTTTCAAAAAATCGACACATCTTCACCAATTTCCGAAATGCTGCATTAAATTAAGATTGAGTCAAGTCGTGAAAGGGCATAAAGTTTAGGATTTATTTTTCAGTATTTTTACTTTTTGTAATTAAGTGCTCATTTATATCAGTGTCTGTTTGGACTCTCACATGTGTAAAAAAAGACCTTGAGGTTTTTCTATGGTGTATTGTGTCTTGTTTCACTCTCCGGTACGGGTGGAGCCCGACTTGAGCGGCGCTTAGGATAAACCTGCACATACTGCTATTATAGCTTCTACGATTTTCTGATTGTGCTTGTAGAATCTAGGAGCATACTGCACTTTAATTGAGAAGTACATTAGATCGTTCAACTTAGTCAAATTCAAATTAATTTTTCACAGCTAATAGAACTTTCTGCTAGGTCTGGTTTTCATTGGCTTGCATTCATCTAGAATAATTTTCAATTCTTGTCTTGCATCCCACATGGAGATTACGAGAATCGCTTTAAGCCTTTTAACTTGGCATACATCATTGTTTCACGTGCATCGGCTTTTCCCAGTCTTCTCCCTCGGGTTTTATCACATAACTTTGAAAGCAAATTGGGACAAGACGGTAGATACATATTTTTGATCATCTAATCTTTCAGTGATCGCCTAATTAAAATTGGGACTGCTAAACAAAGATGAGTAAATCAACTAATAAAATTAAGAATTTTTGCGGGAGAGCAACCCCGACCTTGCATTCATTTATTTGTCTGAGGGAGCGAGATATGACACTTTAAGAGCCCAGCTCTGAAATCTTCATTCAGACTACTGATTCTATAAAAATGATTAGCTAATTCTCAGTGAGGATCTACGGGTAGCCAGTAAACGGTCCGGATTTCCTCAGCAGAGTGGGTGGTTTAAAGGACATTACATAAGGCTCCGTCCTTAAGTAACATGGGTAGTCATTTTACGGTCTGTACTTACACCCATACTGGCTGAAAGTGGATGCAACTAGTCGTAAGAAGTCGGGCTAGTCTTTAAGAAAATTTTTGCCACCTAACAACTCATGAAATTTTTTCCAAGATTGAATTTATCAGCAACTAAAATTTAAAAGATAATTGCCGAACTCTTGCAATTTCATTGCATGTCTTGGTGAAATTGGGATGTGTATTGTGTTTGCATTGGTGTGCATGAACTAATTCGAAGATCAAAAATTGCACACTTGTGCTATCACTGTCCTTGATAAAAATTTTCTTCTTGTGAATATCCTGTGCACTTGCACCGAGATTAACCATGTCGATTTGTTATAAACCTCCTTCAAAAAGTATGCAACTTTTGTCCGAGTACCCACCAGACCTATTCAATGAAAATGAATTTGTCTCGGTCACACCAAAATCCTCAAAATATCCTTCAACCAGCCATACTCCGACATATGCAAGAGACTCTCACCCTCGAATGAATCCATCCAATCTATGAATCCTAATCCATTTTACTCAAATGATCCGATTGAATTCAACACTCCATATTTGCCACCTCCCCTAGCCTTTGGTACTGATGATCAAAATCCATCTTGAGCCAACCCAAGATATTCCCAACTCTCGTCAGACCTCATGATCCATTCAATGATCACTCCAATTTAGAGATAAATGACCAGCCGAGACATTAGTCCCATCCTACCCTATTCTTTCCTCATCATAATGTTGGGACAAGTCAATAATCCATCGAAACACCAGCGTACTGGACCTTAAAGAATAACATAATAAACCAACCAAATCGAATGGAGTGGCCTGTACTTGGATGGATTAACCCCAATGATCAAATCTCTATTGACTAACCAATATACCACTCCTTCGATCAACCTACACATAGAGATGACCAAATTGATGATATCGACACATATAAACCTTGTATGACTCCTTTGTTTGAGGATACGACCAGTCATGACCAAGGAAGTAGACTCTACTCAAATCAGCATTGCATGACGAAGTCGCGGTATGTTGACTATGAGACCTACAAATTCCAACAAAATCCTTCCATGACTTTTGAGGAGAAATTTTCAGAAAATGACAATCATATATTGTATGTTCCAAGAGAATATCCTCCCAGCTCATACGGGGAAATGGAAGATCAAATAACTGGATCTCAAATTCAAAAATGATGACCCACACCGATTCTGTACATGATTGATCCTGAAAATTCTTTGGAGGATAATATTTCTAGGATAAGTAAGAGATATGAAATAATGGAGGAAAAATTTTAAAATTCCACTGACCAATTAATTTCGTTTTATAGAAACTCGAGAATGAAAGTAGAGGATGAAATGATTGGATCTAATGTTAAATATCATGAGGATATTCAGAAACTCATAGATTATGTTCACCCTAGGGTTGACTCTAACAACGACAACTCTGCATATTACTCCCATAAGGATGACCCTGAATCTAACTCTTACTCGGCAAATCGAAACCCCTCATCATTTACGGAAAGCATCACATCTACATACCACACAGAAAATACCAAAAAATCGAAATATTCAAAAATACCCAAAACATCGAAAATCCAGAAAAATCGAAACTGAGGAGGATTTGAAGATTTCGGATCCTGCTCTACAGGAAGCACTATAGAAAAGATTAATTTTTGAATTTCCCTCGATACATGACATTGAACACTTCCCCAACCTTAAAGGATTTGTAATGAGAAAATTAATGCTGAAAAAATCAGGAGGACAAGAACAAAGACTGAAAGACACATCTTGTCAATGTCCACCTCCTTGGTATGAGGAGAAAAATCAAGATCTGCATAGTGAAGCAGTTACAAAGATTTGATTGTGAAATCAAAGACACGACATTTACCCATGCTCAAATCGATCATGACTCACCAACCAATATCCTCCCGACCTCTGTATTTGACAAGCTTAAGCTCAGACCTATCAGGAAAATAAGAGAGATTGTTCAAGTGGCCGATCGATTTATAAAGCAGCCAAGAGGAACTGTTTCTGCCATCGTTACATTCCAAGGTTCTCCGCTCAAAGGGGACTTCATGATCATTGATATTGAGGATCAAGGAGAATTCACCTAGTCTCCAATCATTCTCGGAAAGCCATTCTTGACATTGGCTAATGGAATTATTGAGTGCGAGACTTGGGAAATCAATTTTACAACATTGGAATCACTTCAATATTAAACAGTCTTTGAGGAACCATGATTTTCTAAGGCAACCCACGAAGCCATCAACAATTGTAACCATCGAGCGGTAGATGAGCCATGCCCCATTGCTACACCTGAGGTAATGGTTGTTGAGGAAACTATTGGTTTAGAGACACTCTCTAATGTTCCATTTCCCGTTGCTCTCATCATGGAAAATCGAATAGATGATTTCTTATATGATCCTGAGACATATGCTTGAGCTAACCTTGAATCGCTTGAAACTTTCTCTTACTATCTTGACCAATTCAATCAAACTCAGGAATGTATTAACATTAAGAAAACTAAGAACAAATACGCAGGACGTTCATTGACCAAGGAGGAATATTTCAATGGTTATTCATCTGGAGACTCAAGTATCAACACCTCAACCCATGGACCAGCACCTTCACAGACAACACAAAACAAAATGGTTGCTCCTTCATCGAAAAAGAAACTCAACTTCAACCTTATGGAAAAGGAATTGTCTGATGATTCCTCATTAGGTCGGGAAAGGGTAATCTACATGAGTGAGGTCTGTTCGATAGTTTTAAAGCCCTATCTTCGCAGGATCCAAATTTTGATTCTCGTTGGACAATTCTGGTTCCTCACTATTATTCATCCAAAGCTGTCTCTCCTATTATCGTTAAATATACTAGAATAATTTCTTATGAGCTGACTGGGACTGGTTCTTCAGATTATTCATCATCCTAGAAAGAATAACTTGATCCCATGAAAGAACAAATTATGAGAAAACAACTAAAGCAACTAAAGAACAAGAATATCTGGAGTGCCTCCACTTTGAAATATTATTCCTCTGAGGATAACTTCGATGATGGTTATCTTTCATATGATTCATACACTTCATCTACTCTCCAGCATGATTTCTCTGAGGATAACATTGACAATGGTTAGGAATCACATGCTTCATCTCCTTCTTATCATTATGATCTTACACCACAGGCTCACAAAAAGATTGGTCGAAAACCGCCTTAATCATTGTCTACCCTCCCGACCCCATCGGTCTCCTTGTACATCTTCTTCCTCTACTTAGACAATGCCTAAGTATAGGGGGGGACCGATGCCATATGTAAATACCATTCTCCTTCTCACGATCAGTCCATTTCCACCCTTCTTCCATACTTAGGATGACCATAGCTTAAGTATAGGGGGAATTGATGCTCATCTGTGTATACTCTCCTCATTCACATATCCTAACCACCTCATTTTCACTCTTCTTCTATACTTAGACTATTCACAGCCTAAGTACAGGAGGCAGGCTAACTTTTATTGTTTTTATAATTTTTTTCACTTTCTTATGCTTAGATCGAGTTGTTCTTCATTTCACTTCTTGTGCTCTAAGTACATAGCACTCGCTAAGTATATGGGGTGTGTGTATATAGTATGTATATATTTTACCAATAGATCGTACTTTCATGTAAGTCTATATGTATTTGCGAGATAAGTAACTAACTTGTAAAATATTCACAAAAACAAAATAAAAAAACAAAATAAAAAAAGTTTTGCTACTAATACTGACTGTGTTCAATGAAAAAATTTAGAAAAATGGCTTCTTATTCATTTTTGCATAAAAACAACAAAAAATTCCTTGCATTAAAAATACTCAAAAAAATGTGTCTGAATTTCACGCACCTGCACTTTGTCCAAGATTACATGCATACGCATTTGTGAAAAGCCCTTGGGTTCTGAACCAAGTTATGAGCAGAAATCAAGAGTGGTCTGGACTTAACCTTAATCCACCTAATTTTCAGAGGAACTTCATTGAGAAATACAATTTTAGAAGCTTCAGTTCAGTGACTTAATTCTTCGAATTCCACATGACAATGTGCAACATTTGACTCTTAGTGTCTAACCTAATCTCTTTATTCTGTGTACGACTCTGGATTATGGAATTAATTTGTACACTCGCACTCTACACTTATCTCAACTCAGACGGGGTGTTGGAAGACTGCTTGAGTTTCTTTTTTGGTAGTGTGGACATCTAAAGATAGGAGTATGAGTTGAACTAAAGCTCGGAAAAGGAATGGACAACTGGGCACAATTTTTTCTAAGACCCCAAAAAATGTACAGAAAAAATTCCATATCTGTAGGGGCACAACAAGATCCATGCAAGAGCAACCAAAATTCCAAACAAAAAAAGAAGCCTACTACCAAATAAATATTTGACCAAAATGTCCAAGCTTTAAGAAAACCTGCAGATCTTGGTGGAGACTCGGATACATTGGCCAGCTTCATGAAGAGAGGCAACTACACTAGTCACCCTCCAGTTCTTTTCCCCTTCTTATATTTTTCTCCCTTATTTTGATTGTGAACACAACACGATAGACCTTAGAAGTAAATACATGACTCCTCGAGGATGAGTTACTAGAGAGGAGTTTTGCATGGTAGTCCGGCATTCTGGATGGGAAGAGCTAAAACCTTTCACACACATGAGTCGATTATTCAATGTTCATGGGGTATTCTTTGGGAGGAGTATTGATCTAAGATGACTTCTGAGCCTAAACTATGACAATGATGTGTAGAACTTAAAGGTTGTTGATTTTAAAACCCTAAGTCTCATAGAAGTTCTGCCAAACTAATAATCCAATGGTTTGGTCTAGTTCCATTTTCACCTTGAGCTCATGTTCTTGGTATGGAACCCAATCTCATTTCACCTCATTGCATTTCTTTTGATGCTCAGGAACGAACATGGTTTATTTATAGGTGGATGATGAATCTCATATTCATCACTCTAAAAATGATTAATTAAGCTCAAATCCCTAAAATTCATTGGCATTTCTTCATTTATTCTACATAATTAGCATTCATGCATGTTTTGATAAGAATTGAAGTTTATCACTCATTATTACACAAAATAAGGAGACAAAAATCCTAGTCAAAATGACCTATACAATAGTCTAACATTCTTTATTTTTAACTAATTCATGCTAACTCCAAATGACCTGAAATCACTCCACTATGTACATATCACAAACAAGAATAAATAAAAAATACAAAAAAATCACATTTCCTAAATAAGTGGACCAAAAACCTAAACCCTAGTTCTAGGATTTCCGGATTAAATCCTTGATACCTTTCTCACCCAGTGTATGATTTGATCCTACTCATTTTTGAGCTAATGTACATTCAATTATCTTCAAAACAAGACTATGTTCAAGTAAATCAGAGCTCATATGTGAAAGTTGGGTTTTGCGGGTTTTGTGCCTCCTTTGTACATTTTGTATTTTGGAGGTTTTTGACTTAATATTTTACGTACATAATTAACTCATACTATATTTTTCTTTTTCTTTTGTTTTCATTGATAAAATTTTTATTAAAATACACAAAATATAAAATCCAAAATTACCTTAAAATCAAAGCAACTAACATAGTCTGAGTCTTCACAAATAGTCTGTGCAAAGGTGTTGTTTTTCGTATTTTATTTTATTATATATTTTTACTAATTAATAAAAAATACAAAAAATTATATTAAAGTGTAAATATTTATCTTTTATTTTATCATATTTTTTCATATTTTTATATGGTTTAAAAATAACAAAATATTAGAAAACTCAAAATTTGAGGTATTCTATTTACAGGGGATGCTCCAAAAATATCATTTTGTGCAATTGACCAATTTTGGTATGAAAGTTGTAGATCTCGTCGAGAAGAGCAACTTTCATGAAGAAAATTTTTTCGATCTGAGGTTGTTTTCTATTTCTTTTTTCTTTATCTTTTATTTATATTTTTGATTTTTCTGGTGGTGACACGTGGCATCTCCTGGAGAGACCACATGTCACCCATTTTTATCCCTTTTATATATTTATTTTCATTACAAAAAATAAAAAAATAAAAAAAGTAAAATGCAACGTGTTTCGACGTGGGTTGTCTGATGTCGACCAATGGGACGATTCCCAGGCCATCGCCTTCCTCTGCCTCTCTCTCTCTCCCACTTTCCCAATCGGGCGGCTTCGCCTTCGATTGTCGTATCATGCCACCACGATTCTCACTACCACCTTATTCAATCTCCGATACAAATCCTAATTAAAATCTTTCGCAAATCCTATCACCTCTGTCATCTAATCTACTTCCTAATCCTTTGATTCCCTCGCTCTCCTATATAAGCCATAGCATGGCTGACCTCTCGAATCAGCCGTCGATTCACGCAGCTAAAGGGGAGGCTTCGTCGATGATGGTGACAGCACCCTTGATAATGCTCCCTTGAAGGCTGTGCAAGATCCAAAGCTTTCAAGCTTTGTTGTAGTGTAGGGTCCTCCGTACAACTTCTCACTCCGTCCACTGTAGCCATCGAGTTCCATCTCCACTTTGATTCCTTCGCCCTTCCACTATATCCATTACTACCCCCACCAACACCCCCTTCAAGTCCTCCACCGCTACTACCTTGCTCCTACCTCCCTCGATCGCCATCGAGTCAAGCTACCATCAACGTCACCCTTGACTTCAGAAGAAACACCACTAACTTCAACTTTCTGTACCTCCGCCTGACAGCTGTATAAGCTCCCTCACCACCGTTGGGCTCCTCCACGCCGCTCAGATCCTGCTTCAAAAGCCATCGGGATGGCGGCTTCACCACCTTTGTCAAGCATCAACCCCATCTCGACAAGATGCTCAGCCTTAGAGCTCCGCTCCTCCGCCATGACAAACACCACGCGTCTACTATAAGCCTCCATCAACCTTGTGTCTCCTCTACCTTCATCGGTCGGGTTCAGCCCGAGACCGCCACGCACGTGAGGAACACGTGCTTTGGGGGACATCTCGCAAAGACCTCCCAGGGGAGCAACTGATTACATAAGACCCCCTGCTCACATGATACCACGTACAGGGTGGGTTATTTGCACCCACGCCCCTAAAGACCATCATTGTCCCCTCCGGATCTAGCCACCCTTGGCCATTTTCCAGAATCACCCCTCGAATTTTAGGTAACCTCAGTTTAACCCTGGTAATGCATTTTATTTGGTTTATGTTATTGCAATTCTACCCATGTGTTCCCCCTTTGTATTAGAACTCTACATGACATTATTTTTATTATTCAAAAATAGCACTCTGTTCTACAATTAGTTCTCTACATCATGGCATGCTTATGATATTTTTATTGCTTGTGATTAGTTAATGATTAATATTCTTACGTAAAATTACACATTTTACCCATCATGTGCCTAAATTCATAGTTAATTAACTGTAGCCCCAAAATTTTCTAAAAATTTACGGATAGTGGAATTATATTTCACATTGTGCCCAAAAAAGAATTGCATTTGCTTGCATGGTTTTCTTTATAAAAATCATTTTGCATATTTCAATCTTTAATTTTTTGATAGGTATTAAATCTTGTATTTTTAAGGTCTATGATTTTTCTATGATCAATCACCTAGTGATATATCTTGGATAATTGTATTCCTTGAAAATAAGTAGGTTTAATATTTATTATAATTAATTATTGAAATTCACTTTGTTTGCTTTCATAAATTCACAAAATATTTATCTTGTGTCAAAAATGTCAATTACATTGTGTTCATTTCACTATACTTTACATCTGGGCCAAAAATTGCTTTTTAGTCCCGAAAATTGGCCTCATTTGCATTTTGCATTTCAAATTGCATTAAAAAATACCAAAAAATATTGTCTCGAAAACTATGCGGCAACTTTGATAGACATAATTCTTGGTTGTTCTTTTGCCTCATTGAGTTTAACCTTGGAACTTGCCCAACTAAAATAAACATAAAAACATGTCGAATAAGATTGATTAATTAATTTTGGTTATTTCTTTATCGATTCCGATTTCCTGACATAATTACAAAGACATAATCATCATTA
This sequence comes from Ottelia alismoides, assembly GCA_037367405.1. Classification (NCBI taxonomy): domain Eukaryota; kingdom Viridiplantae; phylum Streptophyta; class Magnoliopsida; order Alismatales; family Hydrocharitaceae; genus Ottelia; species Ottelia alismoides. The sequence goes on from JAZKJV010010630.1 coordinate 402,973, forward strand.
TTTTTAAAACTTAATTCTCACAAATTAAATAGGGCATCTTGAGACTCGTTAATGGTTGAAATTATTAAAAATCTATTTTCAAATATCACTTGTGAAGGACATGAACTACATTTCAGGTGTCAAGAAAGGGTTAAAGGAGGGATGTAACTGCAAATGTCTGAACTGTAGAAATAGGAGCAACCGAGGAGAGAAACACATCTTGACCATATACATATTAAATGAAATCAGTGACCTCCCATAGAAAAAGAAAGGCAAGGGAACATCCAACATAAGATGCCAGATCTTTGACTGAGATTTTCAGCAGACTCTTCTTGATAGCGGGTCTTAAATTAACCTCATTCCTTCCTCTCTACTACAAGAATTATGGATTGGACCGTATAAGATGACAAGAATGATCCTGCAATTCTCCGATCGATCCGTGAAGAAGTCCGGAGGTATGTTGGAGGACATTACCATAATTATGTAGGACATGAATTTCTATTTGACTTCCTATCTTAGACATGGATTCACCTACACCGTTACTCTAGACCCCCGTTATTCTAGGATGATTGTTCCTTCGCACAGTCAAGGTAGTTGTTGACTATGGGTCTGGGAATGTCACTTTCCACTCTAACACAGATAAAGTTACCACGGATTTGGTCAGTGAGCAAAAAAGCAGCATCTGATACAGGGAAAGCAGAATCATAAGTAGACTTTGATATTGTGGACATTAAAGGCCCATCAATTTATTTGAATGATATTATCACATGGGAAATCCTCTCTTCAAAGGAGTACATGGAAAGTAGTTATTGTGCCTTTTTCACCATAAGTCGATAACTATTATAACTAGTAAGTGCCACCCTTATGTCTGGAAATCTCTATCTCCATAGATTAAGACATAGTCTTAAGTCTATCAAGGTATTTGTAGGTAAGACTTTAGATCACTATCTATAAAGTCTTAATTTCTTAAAGAAAAGAGTTTTAGATCACAATCTCAAAAATCTTGTGCCTTTGAAGGTGTTGATTATTATTGAAATTTAGTGTTTTATCTCCATATTAGGAATGGTAACACTTTACTACTTACACTGCATGGCATACATTTAATCTTTTGTACACATCTAGTGCACATCGAGCTTCCCATAGCTGATGCACTAGGGCATGTAGCTTTGGTATTCACATCCTCAAATCTTTGAGTGTTATCCCTTTAGATAGATCATTTCCATATATTAAGGGAGAGAAGCTTTCCTTGGAGTTTTCCAAAAAATGAAATATGTCATGCTAATGTGATGGTCTTAATGCCCTCTTCTCTTTTCTTTGAACACCTTCAGAACTAAGATATAAGTGGCATCCTTGAGATCATATCTCAAGGTATAGAACAACCAGATCATAAAACACTTATTATCACCCTTATATCATTCCAAATGATTAGGATTTTACATTTACCATAGTGAACACAATGCCACTCCCACTAAGCTTCACGTGGTTCATCAAGATTCTATATGAAATCATAAAATTTATAATTTCATCAAATCTAATGTTCCAACTACAAGAAGCTTATTTGACTCCATAGACTGAGTTCTACACCCTTCATTCTCTAACAATGCAGCCATGGGGCTACTTCATATGAATATCCTTGTTGAGGTATTCATTGAGGAATGCAATTTTGACTTCCAAAATCTAGATATGATAGTCAAGTTATGTAGCTGTTGTCAGCAATATTCCGATGGATTTAAGCATGGTCAATAAAAAGCAAGTCTCATTGCATGCAATGTCTTCTTTCTGCGTGCCCATATGGCTATGAACCGTGCTTTAAAGGTCTCTACCTTCTTTTCAGGTTCCCTCTTTTTTTTAATATTCATTTAAACCCAATGGGTTTGAACTCTTACAGGGATCCGGGTCCATACACAACACTTGTGTATGAAGTCTACTTTAGACTTTATTAGTAACATCCATCTTTCCATGTCATGATCTACATAAGCTTCATCATATTAAGTTCGATCATTATTAGATTTCTCTAACACATGGAATCCATACCTTTTAGGTGGTATTACCACCCTCAAACTGATTTGAAGAGATATTAGTGTTTCATCTTTTAATTTTCATTTAGTTTCTTTATTCTAGGAGGATTGTTATCCTCTCAAGATTTAACGAGTCCCTTTGCTTCATTCCTATCTTGCTTTTTAAGAAAGTCATCCTCTTAGAATCATATTTTAGAGATGAAATCTTTTAAGAATCTCAAGGTCATAAATTAGGTACCCAATACCATTCTTTATTTAAAGAAGAAGCACTCTCAAGTGCAAGATTCCAGCTTTCTTGCATCCCTGTTATAGCACGGACCAAGCAACCCTTAAATCCTCTAGTGGCTGATACCAGTTTTGATTACAAACCATAGATCATGAGGAGTTTTGGGCTCATATTTGCATGGAATATTATTAAGAATATATATTGCAGTCTCTACTACATATATACATGGAAACTAAGAGGTGCTAAGAGTCAGCATTGATCAGATCATGTCTAACATGATCCAATTGCATCTCTTTAAAACTCCAATGAGTTGAGGTGTATTAGGAGGTATGTGATAGGAATGATATTCCTTCATATATAAGGTATTCATTGAATTCATCTAATAGGTACTAGCTACCGAGGTTAGATCAAATTCATTTCATATTCCTTACAACTTTGAATCTCAACCAAAATTACGAAATCTTTGAACATTTCAAAGTTTTATGATTGGCAAAGGAATAAATCTCATAGCATGAATAATTACTGGTGGATATCACATATCATTAATGTTCATTGTGGTATGGAGGGTCCACATGCATCAATATGTATGAGGCCTTGAATACCTCAATATCTTACATCATTCCCTAAGAAAGGTGCATCAGACATTTTACTTTGAATACAATATTCACAAGTATGTAAAATTTGAATTTTCAGATAATCTAAAGTTCCATTTTTTTACTAGTCTATTCATCTTATCAATAAACATATGTACAAAGCTTGATGCCAGATCATTATTAAATGATCTTCATCCTCCTATTGATCTTTTAGAATTTAAATTTTAGTACTAGAAATGTTAATGAACCATTCATTAATATTCTAATTTAGTAGAATTCTTTAGATGTCAGATTACTATCCGAAATACATCCATCATAACCTTTTATGATAGGTCTATTCCATAATGTATGTCAATTACTAACAATTTTAGAAATAAATAATGAATGTTGTCTAATATCTAGGTCATAGAGACATTCTCTAAGGTTGTTGTCTCTCCCACTGAAAATATGCAGTCTTTATGTATAATGGAGCTTGTTGTAACAATTGCATCAACTCCCATGTGGATGACTATTCAATCTTAAGAATAAATTTTCCAATCTTCTAAAATATATGCAACCAATTGCAAGTGTCTTTTGAAGGAAATACCATATTTGGACTTTATTCATATCTAATAAGTCAATTTCGATGATGATATGTTGATGTAGAATATCCTGATGCACTATCTGGGTCCTTCTCTAAGGATCTTAGATAGTATAGATAGCCATAATATCAATACATCGTCGAGTTGTAGTATTGGCATTCATCCAACTCTTTAGATGTCATATGTATGGAAATCACAGAAGTCCAGTAAACTCTTTGACTATCCTTCTTACATGGGTCATACACATGCTTCCACTATGCTCCCTTAACACTAAAACAAATGTTACCTAAGATAAAAGATATCTTAAATTGAACATGTTCTCAAGGGACTTCAATACAAGAGTATCTCAACATTTATTCTTGCTTCATCCATTCATACAATATGAGTAAAATGATGCGTCATGGCAAGATTGAGTTGAGATTGCAGAATAATGACATTCATCATATTCACACTCATATTAACTAAATAAGACTTAGGTTCAGGAAAGTACTTAAACATTCTGAGCACATCATCTCTTATTGAGTTATCATTCTATATAATGCAACGAACCATGTCATTATTGATTGAATATTGAGAGCACATATGTTGTCAAACCATGTTCTTCGGTTTTTATTTTAAGAACGATCCTGAAAATTGCGATTCAAATGGTTTGGAATGTAATTAGAAATGATAAAGGGAGAAGGATTCATCTCACTGATGCATTCTCTGGCTCATGTAAAGTGCGATGCATTTCGTTGAGCTCACTTAGAGTGTGAATTATTTCGGCTCGATCCCAACAATCATAAGCGACGTATTTTTTCTAAAAATGTTATAACCCTGAAATTGGATAGATATACAAATTTCAAGTCACTATACTTAGATAGTATGATCTCCCCAATATATAAAACAAATATATAAATATATATAATTAAAAACCCCCATAAAATTACAATAAAAACAGATCATGAGGACATTTTTGGAATTAAATTTCCTAATGTATCTTGTGTGTTCCATGTGTTCGATCTCTACAATACTTACACCTTTACACATCTCTTGCAAAGTTATAATAAATTTTAAGTCCACATTTACTTTTCATTTCTACATCTATATGTGGGTTAGTTGTTGATTGTTCTAGCAGTTTTGTGAGCAGTCACCTCAACGACAGTGTAGGTCTCGTCTTATGTAGACCACATTATACCCTTGCAAAACTCTAGTCATCAAATGGCGCCATTATAGGGGAGTAACAATTCATAGATTAGTTTTGTATTCCTTTTTTCTATTTTCATTTATTTATTTTTCATTTATTTATTTTCATTTTATTTTGAACTATCTAACCATCTTCTTGTTTGATTTTGTTGCAAGGGACTACATATTTAGGGGGATGTCTTAGGAGGCCTATGCACCCACGTGAAGTGGAGTCAGCTTTTCAGCACAAGCCAACTACAGAGAGCGATAAAAGAGGACTTGGAGAATTTTTGAATACAGTACATATTTGTAGTTTATTTTATTTTCATTTTACTTTGCAATTCAAGTGAGAGAGAGAGATAGTTAAATTTTTAATAATTCAGAACTCTCAAGACACTTCGACACTTCACGAGGTCCAGTGCCCATATCTAATATATCCATGTACCTATAGATTTCCTTTTGGATTTAATCAAAGATTTATTTGCTTCTCCTTAGAGTTAGAACCATGTGTCGCAAGAGGTCTCCGTACAACGCTAGTAGGACCCACTGTGGCGGGTAGCAAGGAGCCACCAAGACTGGACCTTTTGGGTTATATTTATGAGTAAAAGCATTAGATTCACAATGAATAGCAATTTCTGTTAGGGTGCTTTCATCGACTTGCATTTGCATATAGTATAGGTTTCAATTGTGCTTAGCATCCCACATGGAGAGAGCCGGGAAGCACTATAAGTCTTCTAATTGAGCATGCACCACTGATTTCTCGCTTGCGTTGCTTTCTTGATCTCTTCCTTTGATTTTGAACACTTAGGCTCCCAAAAAATTGGAATACCATTAAGCATTGTGCATGAAAAACAATCAAAAAATGTGATAACAAAAATAAAATCAGGTCTGCCAAATTTACTTGACCTTAAATTAAATGTAATTGGACTCATTGCCTTTGGAGGAGCAACTCCCTCATTGTGTGCAGCTTTTTAAGGATAGGCATGAACACACCAGTACTTAGAGACCCCATCCCAAGCCTATTCCTACGTGCTTATACAACTATTTGAAATTCACAGCTCTAAAATCAAAAAGATAATTGATCGAACCCTTACGGTCTTCAACGTATTGAGTTGGTGAATTGGAGTTTGCGTGGTGTATTGTTTGTGCTCGGTAAATCCAAGTGTGTTCATTTTTACTTCTAGTTAGCAGTCATTGAGTCATTTTTCTTCTGTTATTCTATTCTTCTTTTCAGTTTCTTGATTTCTTCATCTGCATTGTCATTATGGGTCATCACTAGCCAGATCTTGCGGCTTCTTTTCACCCTTATCACTCACATGTATGCATTCATGGTCTTGTTCAAGATGACTCTCTTCTTGAGACACAATTTTTTCCTCATCCAGTTTGACTCAACCATCATGCAGTTGGAGTCTTATCTGAACTCTTGTTTCATATGTCTCACTCACCCTCCTTGTCCCCCTACTATCACCTTCTTGTACCCTAAAGCATGTTATGCAAATTAATGAAGCTTACATTGAGGAAAGAGATGGTATTACTGAGTTGGGAAAATTTGAGGCTGGAGTGAGTGTGCTTCCTTTGGTGGACTATGGATCTGATTTGTGTGATGATATTCTTAATGTTTCTGCAGTTGCACACTAGGTTGAGGATGTGATCTCTAAGGCAGTACAATGTTTGGAGAATTATATTGGTGTTGTGTGTTTCCAGTTTTCCATACCAACCACTTCATGTTTCAGAAGCATGTTATACCATCTCTATCAGTACCTTAGAAGATGGATTAGAAACCCACATGGCTTGATCCCTCCTACCAGCCGATCTATTTTCCTCTGCTTCATTGTCCTATCCCCATTGAGAATAGTGCTGACCGTGATCGATACCATGACTTACTCAAGTAGAGATTATTTGGTGAGGACTATCATTTTCACAAACTCCATCTTAGTAGCCCCCCCCATCCACCATATATCCTCCCAATTGATGAGTGTGATTATTTCTATGAGGAAGAAAGCTTAGATGCTAGCATGACCTCGCTTCGTAGTGATCAACTTGCATTACGCCCTAAGGGTCTTCTACATGTGGGTGCAACACCTTCTAGGTACCTAGTCTCGCACATTGAATATGCAGCTGATTTGTCGACTATAGCGATCGAGTTGTATGACTTTTATGACTCCTTTGAGTCCCCTCTCCTCGACAACCCTCGTGAGGACGAGCCATGCTTTGTGGAATTTGATGTGCTTTCATATCTTTCTACCATATGTCCATCAGATGCCCAGTTACTCAGGGAGTCTCATGATCTTTACTTTCGTATCTTTATGAGACTACGATTGACATGGAGGATTCTATCACCTCTCCATCTTTTACTTTATTTTATTCCATCAGCATTGATCATTCACTCCATTCCTATAAGCCGACGATTTCTTCTAAACCGTCAGACCATGCTTTACTTTTTTATTCTGTTCTCCCGATGGTATACACTCATTTGATTTCATATACAGGTGTCTTTTTTATTTCATCATCCTTCTAACTTTGGGATGATGGAAAGAGTACCACATTCATCTGATATATGATGTCCTAAACCTTAACATAGAGTTATCCTAACTTTTGCACCATGCTAGGGGCGTCAAATATAGCGCTCGTTGAGAGGCGCCTCGACAAACCACACCTCTTGTATATACATATGTCATCTTCATTTTTTAATTCTTCCATCTGACCTACACCCTAGATCTACCGTCTAATATATTTGTCTATAATTAGGGCATACTTTGTCCTAAGTATAGGGGGTGTAGGCCGCATTTTTCTCTCTTCATCCTATTTCATCACTCCTATTGATGCCTATACTTAGGGATACCTTACCCTAAGTATAGGGGTAGCGATGTATACATTTCCCGGACGTATTTTTTCTTGTCATCAGTTTCTTGATCCCCTCACATGTCTCCTCTCTTATTGATATTTATGTCTATACTTAGGGTATACTTAGGGATATCTTACCCGAAGTATAGGGGAGACATATTGAGTCGTTGATCTCTTCATTCCCACCCTTGACGCTACCTACCTTGTGTACAGTATGTTATACTTATGATTATTTGTTCCCAAGTATAGGGGGGACGGTCTACTTCTCATTCTTTCATTGCTTCATTCTTTCATCGTTATAATATAGGATCTTTTCTATAGTTAGTACGAGTTATGTCTTCTCTTTTCTCTCAAAACTATGAGGACATAGCTCAAGCTAAGTATAGGGGGTTGTATATACGTTGTATATACTTTAGCCATAATTCATACTTTCTATTTTCAATAATATGTCTAATTAATATGAAACACACTAAGATTCTTTGAAAACACTCGTAATAAATTGATTAAAATTGTTTTGCGAAATGATTCAAAAAATGGTTGGAAAATATTTGAAAATCATTTGGAAAACTTTTTGTAAAATATTTTAAACCTTTGTATAAATATTTCGTTTGTAAAAACCTCTTTTATATTTTTTGAATAAAATATATTGAAAATCTACTTGCAAATGATTTGAAAGATGATTGTAAAATGATATGAAGAATCTATATACATTGTTTGGAAAATATTCGTAAAATGGATTTCAAGGCTTGTTAATGTTTGTAAAAATGTTTGTCGAAATTATTTACAAAAATAAGTTTTAAAAATATCTATAAAGTTGTTTTAAAATTATTTTGAGAATTGTATACATGATTTAAATAAATAAAAATTCTTTACAAACTCCGTATAAGGACATACTAACTTTCAAGTTGTAAATTCTCAGTGTAAAAATATACCTCAATCCTTGTAAATATAGATGCACTCCTATATAAATACATGTATATAATTCTTTTCTAACTTTTTTGTGTTTCAAAAATCTCTAAAATTTACAAAATTCAAAAGTCCAAAAATACTTTCAAAATCCTTTAAAAAACATGCATAAAATTTTGCAAACTTTTTTTTCCAAAAAACCATAAAAAAGATCAAAACTAGAAAATTGTGTCACAAAAATATTTTCTATGTATTATACATAACATTTGAATTTTTTAGATTGATGTTGATAATTGAACAAGTCTATGTAAAATCTGAAGATTGGAGCCTGGTTGGACCTTAATCCACTTAATCACAAGAACCTTCAAGGAACTAGAATTGAGATACTTCAAGTCTGCTAGACTTAATTCTCTGAGACCACAAGGCTTGGTTTTGTATTGTCTTGACTTCCTAAGTAGAATATTTCGGAACACACACATGACTCTTGTCAACAGTGACCTATCTTGCACAATTGCACCTTAGACCTTGCTCAACTCAATTGAAGTGGTAGAGGACAGCATGAGACACAAGCCAATGGAAACATCGGAAATTACACATTTGTGTCCATTGTACACCAACCTGATCCACTAGCGAAGAGGTCTAAAGATGGGAGTCTGTGGGTTGAAAAGTTCTTCAAAAGAGGATAGTCTACTAGCTCCAGAGGAAAAAGTCCTTATCTAAATGTTGTTGTCTATAGTATTCAAAAAATGCAAAATCAAAAACTCCAAAAAAATAGATGCCAAAACCCAAGAAAAATCAATTCCTGTCGAAGCATGTATATAGTCAATGAGCAAGCTTGCACTTCAAAGTCAAACAAGTATGTGAGCATGCAACTAGGTGACTTGAGTACATTGGTCAAGCGTCCTAGTATACATAGTTATACTAGCTATCGTCAATTCTCTTCCCCACCTCCTCTTTTTGAGCTGGTTGCACTTGAACTTAGAAGAGAATACCCCTCTTCTTGAGGAAAGAGTTGTTGGATTGGGGAAATAGGGTCACCATGTTTGAGAAGATTGAATTCTACCGCTTCAACTGGGAGGAGCAACATATCACTAATACTGTACAAGGTAGACACATAGTAATGAGGAACTATGTATGACATTAAAGTGTGATGACCTAGCTTTTGAGGAGACTTGAGTAGAGTTTTGTGGATCCTAGAGGCTTTTTTATATCAAGTCTGGTTCCCATTAATGTTCTAACCACACCTAATTTTCCAAGGTTCGATTGAGCTCCAAATTTTGATTTTGTGAAGACAAGTTTAAGAGTTAAAATCAATCCAAGTTCTTTCTTTTTCTTTTCTTTATTTTTCTTTTCTTCGCGTATAGGCATAAGTGTTTACTAGGGACTAGTAAAGGCAAGTATATGGGGGTGATGAATCTCCATTTCATAACCTCTATTCTTTCATTTTGACTTTCAACCCTATCTAAATACACATAAATAGAATTATTTTACATGAAATAACATATACTATTTATTGTGTAAATATTGTATAAAAGACTGTCTTTAAAGTTGAAATAAAATAATAAAGAAAATAAATGAAATGAAATGAAATACCAAAGGTATTGAATGATCCTAATACTCGAGACCTAGGCATCATGATGAATGGGTAGACAAAGAATAAAGTGGGAGGTGATAAGGCCCAATAAATACAATAAACCCTAATTTTAAATTATTTAATAAGCCTATTTTGGGGCCTATTTATACTTTACTATTTATACCTCCAATCCATAATCTTTGTACATGAAAATTATAGATAAAAATATATAGAAAAATACAAATTTATTTCACATAAAAATAATGCATATTGTGCCTTTTACACTCAAAATAAAATCCAAAATCCCAGTTTCACAGACATGTATCTTCTCCATATGAACACAAGATTCATGAAAATCACTTTAATTTTATATAACTTTTAATTAACTATTTAATGAATGTGTTCTCATTTAGTTTGGAGTTAAGATGCAAAAGTTAGATTTTGGACCCCAACTGTATATTAAATCTGAATAAAATATTCATTTTATTTATTCTTTATATTTTCATTATGTTATGTTTTATAATTTTTTAGATATTATGTAAAACATATGTACATAATAAGATTAAAATAAAACTATTAGAAATACACTAAAATAAATAAGTACACTAAATAACATAGATAAATTATAAACCTACATACATATATAATTAATGTACATATTTATTTAAGTGTAGATATTACTTCAGAAAAATAAAATAAAAATATATTTATATGTATTTAAATAGTTACAAATATATAAATTATGTATATAAAATAATAAAATTTATAAAATAAAAATAAAATGCGTACTATATAGATAAATATACCTATAATTATACTTGTATAAAGTAACTTATAATAAATTATCTTGTAAAAATAAATAAAAATCACCATAAAATATTACATAAAAATAAATGTTTTTCATGTTTGACTAAAAATTAATAAAATCATTTAATATTTCATTCTTATTTACTAAGGTATTTTCTACATGTTTAGTATTTTTTCTGCCACATGTGGACTAATGGGAACGCGGTCACTATTGACCTCCATCAACTCCCCGCTCCCTTCTAGGTCTACTTTTGACAAACCTACACACGCCTCTTCCTTGAATTTTCCCTCTGGATTCTTTTACCCATTTTGCTTAATTCCTTCTAATCTTTTTCTCCTCAATCGTTGCATTTTCACGCCCTAGCATTTCCTTGATCCTATGATCACAGAGTCGAGCCATGTCTCTCGTCGAAGTCATGCATATACATAATCCCTTCGCTGGACACATTCCTGACTTGATCTCGCTCTTCTAGTAGAACTCCTCAATCCCCTAGTATGTTGCGTCAAGGGAGGTGATAGCTCCTTCACGGATCGGTTTGCAACGGAGAGGCGATCCAAACTTCATCGACCACCGTCTACCATGAGCTTGTTGAGCTCCTTGCTCTAGCAAGTTTGAGCTCTCCTTGTACTGCTTTCTAGATAGATTTTAATGCCTTAGCTCATTTCCAGCATTTTATTTCTAATTTCAATGCTTGAAGTAGTGTAGCTTCCAATCATAGCATACCCCGGAGCACTATGCTCCGACCACTGTCCATACCGTGTTCCGCCTCGTTTCGACGGCCAACTACCCCATCCTCTTCCCCTTCATGTTCTCAACATCTGTAGCATCTCCATACACCTTGAACCTCCTTGGATCGAGCTTCCAAAGCCCTTCTCGTCTGTCCCTTGCCTAACCTCACCGACACGACTCATCTCCACCCATTCCCACCCAATAAAGGGTTGAATACTTTGTTTTTGTTCTATTTTGCTAATCATGCAGGTTTTGAGCCACAAGAGCCCCATCTGGGGTGTATTCGCACCAAAAGACCAGGTACCAAGTCGCTATACTTCTTCATACCTCCAGGCCTCTACCGATGAGGCTTGGACATCCTTGAACCCTCCAACTATTGTAGAATCCTCCTATGAGTGTGGGGAACCCATTTGCAAATAGGGTGGCAGCCTGACGCCCCTGGAAGTTGGATTAATGCTCACCTTGGGAGTGTTCTTCATCTATTCCTCCAAGACCTCTCCACGTATTTGGATGAAGAACACTCCCCAGTTCTGATCGCACCCATTGGACAGGCCCCTTCTAGCATTGTTGGATCAGGGAATTGATCTAATACAAGTTGTTCTCTAGGAACTGGTATTGTGCGATCGGAGGCTGACACATGGAGAAGTGAAAGATCAGAGCTATTGGATCGTGGCCAGTGTGGGTATTTTTTACTTTTACCCCCATCCATTTATGTATTTACTTTTTAATATAGAAACTTTCATCTGTAGTTAATTAATTATTGTAATATTTATAGCTTAGCCCCCATATTTCTAGTTTTGCACTTCAGTCCTTCGCCATGTCACCTCACGTGCCTGTGCATGTGAGGTGCATGCATTTTTCAAGGGGCACCTTGGTTTTCTTGAATTTTTATTTAGTCCATTAAATTCCAGTTCCGGTATTAGAACTTTAGCTAAATTACAAGTAGGACATGTTGCTTTTTCTTTATTGCATTTATGCCCCTACCACCATATATTGAGTTGTTCATTATGTGCTTTTTGCATGTTTAGCCCTAGAATTCTTTAGGGGTTGTGAAAACAAGATATACTTTTATTTAATTATGTTTAAGTCCCTACTAGTGTAAGTATTTTTATTTTTTATTGCATTACAAAAAATATCAAATTACATCTGAAAGATATAGGATGATTATTTTAAGTGCCTAACCTGATTATAAATCATTTGTTATTTTTCAAGGGTTATTTAATCCTTGCATTTTGTTCCTATTTGCACTACGGCATGTCGCTTTGGTATTCACATCCCCAATTCTTTGAGATGATATCCCTTTATATAGGTTAGTACCATAAGGTAAAGAAGCCTTTCTTGGAATTTTCAAAAAAAATAGAACATGTCCAAGGTGTACCACTAAGGTGACGGTCCCAATGCCCTCTTCTCTTTGCTTCTAAATAACTTCAAAACTAAGATCTAAGAGGTATCCTTAAGATCTTTCATCTCAGGGTATGGAACAATTAGATTATAAAACACTTATTATGATCCTTATATATTTCCAAATGACTAGGATATTATTTGCATTTAGCATGGTGAACACAATGGCACTCCCGCTAAGCTTCACATGGTTCATTAAGATTTTGTATGAAAACATACGAATTATAATTTCATTAAATATAATGATTTAACTACAAGAAGCTTATTTGAGTCCATCGATGGAATTCTCTTACACACTTTGTGTTCCTCAACTTTGAAACCATGGGGCTACTTCATATGAATATCCTCGGTGAGGAATTCATAGAGGAATGCAATCTTGACTTCCATCTTGTAGATGTCGTAGTCAAGTTGTGTAGCTATAGTTAGCAATATTCCGATGGGTTTAAGCAAGGTCACTGAAAGCAAGTCTCATCGCAAGCATTGTCTTCTCTTCGTTGTATCTTGTGGATACAATCTGTGCTTTCTATAGGTCTCTACCTTCTCATTAGGTTCCCATTTTCTCTTGAAGATCCATTTAGACCTAACAGGTTTTACTCTTTTAGGTGGATCCTCGAGGATCCATATACAACCCTTGTATATGAAGTCTACTTTAGACATTATTGCTAACATCCATTATTCCATATCATGATCCTTTAAAGCTTCGTCATATGAAGCTAGATCATTATTAGACTTAACTAACACATGGAATCCATCTTCAAACTAATTTCAAGAGATATCAGTGTTTAATCTTTAATGGTCCTTTTAGTTTTGGTTTTAGGAGCCTCTTATCCTCTTAAGATTCGATGAGTTCCTTTACTTCGTTTACATCTTGATTCTCAAAAAGTCATCCTCTCAAAATCATATTCTTAGAGATAAAATCTGTTAAGAATCTCAAGGTCATAAATTAGGTATACAATACCATCCTTTATATTCCTAATGAAGTATCATTCTCTGATGTTAGATTCCAACTTACTTGCATCTGTGACATTGCTATGAACCAAGAAACCGTAAATCCTCTTAAGTCCAATACTAGGCTAGGTTTCAAACCATAGCATAAGAGGATTTTCAGCTTTAGATTTGCATGGAATCTTATTACGATATATATTGTAGTCTCCACTACATAAATAACAGAAAACTAAGAGGTAATTTTGCTAAGAGTCATCATTGATTAAATCATGTCATACATGTTCTAGTTGCACCTCCCTACAACTCCATTGAGTTTATGTGTATTAGGAGGAATGAGATAGTAATTATATTCCTTTCTCCCTAAGGTATTCCTTGAATTCATCTAATAGGTATCTGCTACCCAGATCAAATTCATTTCAACGTCCTTCAAACTTTTATTCTAAATCAAAATTATGAAATCTTTGAACATTTAAAAGGTTTCTACGGAGAAGGAAAGAAATATCATATCACAAATAATTATCAATAGATATCTCATATCATTAAGGTTTATTATGATATATATGATCCACAAACGTCAATATGTATGATATCTTGAATACCTCAACATCTAACACCATTCCCAAAGAAGGGTGCATTGGACATTTTACTTTGAATACTATATTCACAAGTATGAAACATTTGAAATTTCAGACAATCTAAAGTTTCATATCTTACTAGTTTATTGATATCATCAACAGACATATATAAAAGGCTTGATACCAGATCATTGTCAAATGATCTTCATCCTCCTATTGATATTTTAAGGTTAAAATTTTCAATATTAGAAATGTTAATGAACCACTCATTAATTTTCTAATTTAATAGATTCCTCTAGATGTTATATTACTATCTAAAATATATCCATCATTACTCTTTATGATAGGTCTATTCCAGAATGCATGATTATTTCAAACATTTAGAAATAAACATTGAGTGTATTCTAATATCTAGGTCATAGAGACATTCTCTATGATTAAGGACTCTCCCACTAAAAATATATAGTCTATCTATCCATTGTAAATTGTTGAAACAATTGCATCAACATCCATGTGGAAGAATATTAAATCTTAAGATCTAGTTTTCTAGGCTCCTAAAACATATGCAACCAATTGCAAGTGTTATTAGAAGAATGAGATACACTTTTTAGACTTTTATACAATATGCAAGTCAATTTCAATGATCATATGTAGATGTATAATTATGTCGACGCACTATCCGAGTCCTTCTCTATGGATCCTCGATAGTCTAGATAGTTATACTATCAACACATCGACTTCTTGCACTATTAGCATTCATCCAATTTTTTGGACGTCATATGTATGGAAGTTACAGAAGTACAATCAACTCTTTGACTTTTCTTCTTTATATGGGTCAGACCCATGCTTCCACTATGCTTCCATCATTTATAAAGAACCATTGCTTGAGACAATGGATCTCTTATGTTGAACTCAAAAGATTTCAATATAAGAGCATTTCAACATCTATATATACTTCATCCAATTAATACATTATGAATATTATGAAGCTTCATGGAAGTCTATGTTATAGATAGGAGAACGATGACACTCATCATATATACATCCACCTTAACTCTTAAAGACTTTAGTTTAGGCAGGTACTCAAACATTTTGAGTACAACATCTCTTATTAGTCCATCATTCTGCATAATGTTGTGAACCATTTCATTCATGATTAAGTTTCAAGAGCACATATGTATGCCAAAACAACTTCTTATATTTTATAAGGATTTTCGATAATTATGATCATCATCGACATGATACTTCCAAAACATATTCGATTAGATATCAAGACTATAGAGACATAAAAACCCAAGGTTGTTGTCCTATTGTCTATTTAATTGTTATTCCTCGTTATTATGGGGAAACTTGCACAATACAACCACATACATTATGTGTCCAACTGCAAATACAATATCTTGATATGGGATCCAATCCATGATATTTTACTCGTTATTATTGAGTATGTTTATGAGTGGGTTTAATGTAGGTTATATGAAATAAGATAATTTGTATGAATACATATTTTGCTTTGATTTAGGAGTTTTTGTATCAAAGTTGTCTTGCCTTGTCCACTCCGAAAGTCCATTCTCTTATTCACAATCAAAATAAGAGGTATACATATCATTACATCTCAAGCAAGATCTGGGATCTCCTTTCTTACCTTTGTTACATCCCAATAATATGAGAAACTGTGACTAGGATAAGAATAAACGGGAACTCATTACTCCTTGCAAGTTAAACTTTCATTTCCCAATTTGGTCTTTAATACTCTGGCCTAGCACACGTAAGGTGATGTTGACTCATCGTTAATTGAACCAACCATCAACAGGAATAGAATACACTATGCGTAATCCAATATCACCCCAATAATATGAGAAACCGACATTGGGGTCGCTACGCATACGTCCTTACTCTTTAGAGAAGCAAAGAGCCTGATCCATGTGTGTTTGTATGTAGGAGTTGTCACTTCAGACAGGCATCTCCTACATACAATCCATGGCAACGGAACCCTTTGCCTCGATGGGAGATCATGAATAAAACTTATGTGATCCTCCATATCGTGTTTAAATTCTAATTAATGATTATGAACCATATTTACATAATTAATTCTTCCAAGAGAAATACTACATTGTTCATACTAGAGTGTTTAAGTGGATATATATTTAATTTAGCCAGATTAAATCAATTATAAATCCAATTTAAACAACCAACAAATTATAAATCCAATTCAAACAACCATTCAAGAATTATCATTTCCTTACTCGTTGTCATTGCCAGCATGCACAGGGCGTGGGAAAGACTGCTCACAGGGCAACCTGCTACCCCAACGATCCTCGACTAGACTCCATATCCGTCTCATGTCAGGATAATATAATTGATCATATTTTATTAGAGATGATATTCGATCTTTCAACCAAAGTTATATCATATAACATTTATCAACGCCATTTTGATTAATAATATAAGGAGATTTGTTAAACAAATCTCCAATTCTATTCAAGTATCAATGTTTGTTGGAAAGTTCATTATAACCAAATCGATCAAGATCAATTATCTTATCATGTTGGTTATGGTCATTCAAAAATAATTATCTTTATTAAATATTTAAAAAATATTTAATAATTAATTATTCCAGGAGATTATTCATTAATTTCTGTGAAATAATTGAATGACAATCACAAGATTCTTGTTTAAAATTGTTTAGTTTCCAGCAATGACACATGTTTACTAAAATTAACAACTCTTGAGCAAATAAACTTCAAATCAAGCAAACTAAATTTTTATGATTTGATAATTTGATTTGAAACATTATATAATTATGAACACGCATTTCTATGCATTTTAAAACCATGATTATCTACTGATTACGTTCTAAAATACCATTCCCATGACAGTGGACACTTATCCACTAAAACGATCATAACTTGAGCAAATGGATACCAAATAATGCAAAGTCAAGTCCTACAATTTTCTAATAAGATGGGGAAAGTAATACAAGTGATCATTTAAGGCACTAAACCGGGCGAAAAATAGCACAAAATAGAGTTGCAGGAACAAAATGCGATGAAAATTCGCACAATAAAAAATGCCCATGTCATCTTAGATTGATGGATCATATTTGTAACCTTCGACCTGTGGATCTAATACCAATTGAAGTTTGTGGATCTAATACGATGCCTTCTTCACTAGTAAGATGCACCGAAGATGGAGGATATCCACAAGCAGTCGATCCGTCAGCATAACATAGATGCGGTTAATACGAGGACCACTAGGTGAAAAATTAGAGAGATATATTTTTTGTACATCTTGTGGAAAAATAAAAGTCTAGGGCATTCCTTCTATTTATATTAATTGGATATCTGTGGATCTCAATACATGTGCTCACATAAATCAATGGTTGACATTGATTTGTGCTTTCAATCGATGGCCAAGATTTTCTTTTACACAAACTTGAAACAATAAGTTGTTGTCTTTCAAATAAATTAAATATATTGAAAGTCAATCAATATAATTCAATTTAAATCAAAGCAGCATACATGGAATTACTTGGAAGGAGGGCAATCCTCCTTCCTTACATAGAGGGGACGTCCACCAATTTGAGGCCTTAATGATGGTCGTCCAAACTCTTGGTATGGAAGGTGGATCCCTCATTCCTTATTTGTGAGATTTAATATCTCACCAAATATTTCACATGTGTAATAACTTTTGTTGCAAAATTATTCACCAAAATAATTCCAAATTATTTTATGACAATTTCAATAATGCCATTGATAATTGTGAATCTTATTCACACATACAAAATTAAATGTAAATTGTATTTACAATTAATTGTCCAATGTGATACCGATTCACATCAACATTTACTTCATAAATACCAATTAAAATTACCTCTCTCTCTCTCTAATATATTATAAATCACGTTTGTTATATCCATGAGTAATATGGATAGTACTATCCACATTATTCACATCCTAGATAATTAAATCATATTTGATCATCTTGGATGTCCATTCTCATATGTCTAAATAATATGAATCAAATTCATATTATTCATAATAATTAAATTAGATATTCATCCAAGCACCAACCTATGTTATTCAACTATTTGAATCAACAGTTGTATGATCATTAAGATGGCCATGGTACGTAACTCTACTTGTACTACCTAATACGAAAATTTACTATTCTTCATTTTATATCATGTAATGATATTTGCAATAAAATCTATTACATAATGGCTCGTCGTGGGCTTGCATGTCCAACAATCTCCCACTACCTCAAAGAGCCATTAATGGGCTAAACTTTAAACCCACACTCATTTGCTAATCATAATCTATTTAGAAAAATAGCCAGGTAAGGTGACTAGTCACTCTGTTCTCGAGAGATTATGCCAAGTCCTTTTACGATACATGCATATCTCCTAGTAATAGTGCTCGCATCCAATGTGAATGTTGAATTTCATGCAAACAATACTCAATTTTTTTAAAAGCAGTTATAATGACTTTGACAATCATTATAATAGGTATTTAGTTTGTATTATCCCTATTAGAATATGATTATTCCTGGAGATCTCTATCTCCTATGACTAAGACCAAGTCTTAAGTCTTATAAGGCATATGCAGTTAAGACCTTTTAGATCATATCTACAAATTCTTAAGTTCTTGAAGATAAGACTTTGAGATCACTATCTCAAAAGTCTCGTCATGTTTGAAGATATTGTTATTATTCAATTATTTGTTTCATCTCCATAATAGGATTAGTAACATTTTACTACTCCCACAGAATGGCAGACATCTGACCTTTTATACACATCTAGCATGCATTGAGCTTCCCAAAGCTTATGCACTACGGCATGTAGCTTTGGTATTCACATCATCAGCTCTTTGAGGTGTTATCCATTTATATAGGTTAGTACCATATCTTACGGGAAAGAAGCCTTCCTTGGAATTTTCCAAAAAAATGGAACATGTCCAAAGAGTACTACTAATGTGACGATCCCAATGCCCTCTTCTCTTTGCTTCTGAACAACTTCTTACCTAAAATCTAAGAGGTATCCTCGAGATCTTTCATCTCGAGGTATGGAACAACCAGATTATAAAACATTTATTATCATCCTTATATCATTCCAAATGATTAGGATATTATCTGCATTAAGCATGATGAACACAATCGTACTCCCAATAAGCTTATACGGTTCATCAATATTTTGTATGAAATCATAAGCATTATAATTTCAATAAATAAAATATTCTAACCACTAGAAGCTTATTTGATTCCATCGATGGAGTTCTCTTACACACTATGCATTCCTCAACTGTGAAGCCATGGGGATACTTCATACAAATATCCTCGGTGAGGAATTTATAGAGGAATGCAATTTTAAAATCCATCTTATAAATGTCATAGTCAAGTTGTCTAACTACAGTTAGTAATATTCTGATGGGTTTAAGCAAGGTCACTGAAAAGCAAGTATCATCGCAAGCGATGTCTTCTCCTTGTGTGTATCTTGTGGATACAAGTTGTGTTTTATGAAGTTAGTAATATTCTGATAGGTTCCCTTTTTCCCTTGAAGATCCATTTACTTCTAACATGTTTTACCCTTATAGGTGGATCTTAGAGGGTCCATATACAACACTTGTATATGAAGTCTACTTTACACATTATTGCTAGCATCCATCTTTCCATGTCATGATCCATAGAAGCTTCATGATATGAAGTTAGATCATTGTCAGACTTAGCTAATACATGGAATCCATCCTCAAACTCATTAGAAGATGTATGAGTGCTTTATCTTTAATTGTCCTTTTAGTTTCTTATTTCAGGAGCCTCATTATCTTCTTAAGATTCATTGAGTTCCTTTACTTCATTTATATCTTAAGTCTCAAAAAAGTCATCCTCTCATAATCATATTCTTAGAGATGAAATATTTTAAAAATCTCAAGGTCTTAAAGTAGGTATACAATACCATCTATTATATTCCTAATGAAGTAGCATTCTCTAGTGCTAGATTCAACTTACTTGCATCCACGACATTGTTATGTTCTAAGCAACTGTAAATCCTCTAGTATCCAACACTGGGCTAGGTTTCAAAACATATCTTAGGAGGGTTTTTGGGTTTAGATTTGCATGTAATCTTATTGAGATATATATTGTAGTCTCTACTACATATATACTTGGAAACTAAGAGGTAACTATGCTAAGAGTCATCATTGATAAAAACATGTCATACATGATTTAGTTGCATCTCCCTACAACTCTATTGAGTTTAGGTTTATTAGGAGGAATGATATTCCTTTCTCCATAAGATATTCCTTGAATTCATATAATAGGTATCTGCTACTTTGGTTAGAACAAATTTATTTTATCTTCCTTAAAACTTTGGTTCTAAACTAAAATTGTAAAATATTTTAACATTTCAAATGTTTCTAAAGTGAAGGAAAGAAATCTAGTATCACAAATAATCATCAACAGATATCCATATTATTAACGTTTGTTATGGTTTAGATGATCCACATACATCAATATGTATGAGATCTTGAATACCTGGACATATAACACCATTCCCAAAGAAGTGTGCATTGGACATTTTACTTTGAATACAATATTCACAAGTATGTAAGATTTTTAATTTTAGACAATCCAAAGTATCATCTCTTACTAGTCTATTGATCTCATCAACTGACATATATCCAAGGCTTGATGCCAGATTATTGTAAAATCATCTTCATCCTCCTATTGATCTTGTAAGGTTTAAAATTGTAGTATTTATAAATGTTAATAAACCTCCATTATTTTTTTAATTTAGTAGAGTCCTATTTATGTCAGATTACTATCTGAAACATATCCATAAAAGCACTTTATGGTAGATTTATTCTAGAATGTATGTTTATTTCCAACATTTAGAAATAAACATTAAGTGTATTCTAATATATAGGTCATGGAGACATTCTCTATGATTAAGGACTCTCCCACTGAAAATATGTAGTTTAGCTATCCAATGTAAATTGTTGCAAAAATTGCATCAACATCCATGTGGATGACTATTAAAGCATAAGATCAAATTTTATAGTCTTTTAAAACATATGCAACCAATTGCAAATGTTATTAGAAGAATGAAATACAAACAATTGTTATACTTTTATTTTATCCAATAGGCAAGTCAATTTTAATGATCATTTATACAAGTATAATTATTTGGATGCACTATCCGCGTACTTCACTAAGGATCCTAGATAGTTTATATAGTCATACTATCAATACATCAGCTTGTTGCAGTATTAGCATTCATCCAACTTTTTGCATGTCATACATATGGATGTTATAGAAGTACAATCAACGCTTCGACTTTTTTTATATACAGGGGTCAGACCCATGCTTCCACTGTGTTTCCTTCATCTATAAACAACCATTCTTAAGTCGAAGGATCTCTTATGTTGAATTCAAAAGATTTCAATATAAGAGCATTTCGACATTTATATATATTTCAATCAATAAATACAATGTAAGTATTATGAAGCTACATGAAAGAATAGAGAAAAAATAGTAGAATGATGACATACATCGTATCTACATCCATCTTAACTCTTAAAGGCATTGGTTAAGGAAGATACACAAACATTTTGAGTAGAACATCTCTTATCGAGCCACCATTCTACATAATTCAGTGAACGATGTCAATCATAATTAAATGTTGAGAGCACATATGTATGCCAAAACATCTTCTTAAATTTTATAAAGATTTTCGATAATTACGATTATCATCGACATTATACTTCCAAAGCACATTCAATGAGAGAGCAAGATTATAAAGATATACAAACTCGTGGTTGTTATCCTATTGTCTATTTAATTGTTATTCCTCGTTATTATGAGGAAACTTGCACATTGCAACTACATACATTATGTACCCAACTACAAGTATAATATCTTGGTCATGGATCTAATCCATGATATTTTACTGGTTATTATTGAGTATATTTATGAGTGGATTTAATGTAGGTTATCTAAGATAAGATAATTTGCATGCATACATATTTTACTTTGATTTAAGAATTTTTATATAAAAGTTATCGTGCCTTGTCCACTCTAAAAGTTAATTCCCTTATTTACTTTCGAAATAAGAGATATATCTACTATTATATCTCAAGCAAGATATGGGATCTCCTTTCTTACCTTTGTTACATCCTAATAATATAAGAAATTGTAATTCAGATAAAAAGAAGCATGAAATCATTCCGCCTTGCAAGTGCAACTTGCATTTCCCAATTTATTCTTTAACACCAGGGCCCATCACCCTTAAGATGATGTTGACCCGTCATTAATTGAACCAACCATCAATAGGAATAGAACTCGTTATGTGTAATCCAATGTTACCCTAATAATGTGAGGAACCGACATTGCGATCACTGCATATAGAGCCTTACTCTTTCAAGAAGCAAAGAGCTCGATCCATTTGCATCTGTATATAGGAGCTATCACTTCAGACAGGTGTCTCCTACACACAATCCATGGTGATGGAACCCTTCGCCATGACGAGAGACCATGGATGTCACTTATGTGATCCTCCATATCATGTTCAAATTCTAGTTTATGTATGAATCACATTCACATAATTAATTCTTTCAAGGGAAATACTACTCTATTCATAATAGAGTATTGATTGGATATATATTTAATTTAATATTATTCAATTAATTATCAATCCAATTCAAACAACTAACAAACAATCTTGATTGTTACTTGAAGGATGGTATAGTATCAAAATACGTATTACTCAAATTTTAATAATTAGAAAAATACCTCATGATTATTTTAAGAATTATCATTTCCTTACCCTTTGTCATGGCCAGTGCATACAGGATGTGGGACAGACTATTCACGAAGCAACATGCCCCAATGATCCCCCACTAGACACCATATTTGTCTTAGGTCTGAATAATGTGATTTGATTACATTGTATATCATATGATATTCGAACTTTCAACCAAATTTATACCATGTAATATTTATTAGAACTATTATGTTTAACATTATAAGGAGATTTGTTTAACATCCCCAATCCAATTAAGTATCAATGTTTGTTTAAAAGTTAATTATAACCAAATCGAACAAGATCAATTATCTTATCATGTTTGTTATGGTCCTTCAAAAATAATTATCTTTATTAAATATGTCACAAATATTTAACGACTAATTATTCCAAGAGATTAACCATTAGTTTTCATGAATTAATTGAATGAAAATCACAAGAATCTTGTCCAAAATTGTTAAATTTCCAACAGTGACACATATTTACAAAAGCTAACAATTCTTAAGAATATAAAACCCAAATCAAGGAAACTAAATTTTCACGGTTTTATTATTTGATTTTCAATAGAATCCAATTGATAAAAATGTATTTTCGAGCATTTTAAAACTATGGTTATCTATTGATTATGTTCTAAATACCATTCTCGTAACAGTGGACACATGTCCACTAAAACAATCATAACTATAGCAAAAGGATTCGATATCATGCAAACTCAAGTCCTATGATTTTCTAATAAGATGGGTAACATAATCCTGGTGACAAACTCACGTTTTATGGCACTTAAATAAAGCGAAAAAACCGCACAGAATAGGGTTGTGGGAATAAAATGCGATGAAAATTTGTACATCCAAAATGCCCATGTCATCTTAGTTTATGGATCATTTCCGAAACCTTTGATCTATGGCTCTGATACCCCTTGAAGTTTATGGATAAAACCTTAAGCGCATCACAGAAGTGTGAAGATTGCATCATACACGATCGGGAGCGACTATTCACACTAGTTGCTCGGAGTATCGGAATTTAAAAAGAAAATAAATTGATGAAACTACATGATCAGATCATTTCATCTAGACCAAAAACAATTTTAAGAGTTACCTCTTGAAGCTTACTTGTGATCGTTTTTCTAAATGAAGAGACCTCCAGCCTCAAGTCCGATCCAACGTAGATCGCACTTGCGGTGGCAAGGATGAATCATGTGCTTCCTACAATCCACACTGATGATCTGAGCGAGGAGTCTCCTGGTTTTGTCTCACCAAATCTGGCATCTTCTTCATGATCAAGATGCACCGAAGATGAAGGAGATCCACAAGCAGTCTATCCGGTAGCATAATGGTGATGCGACAAATACAAGGATCTCTAGGTCAACAAGTGGATGGCAACATTGTTGAGATAGAGAGGGAATGACCATGAGAATTAGAGAGAGATTTCTTGTTCATCTTGTGTAAAAATAAAGGCAAGTGCATCCCTTCTATTTATACTAATAGAATATCCATCGATCTCAATCCATGTGCTCACACAATTCCAATCGTAGACATTGATTTGTGCTTTCAGTCAATGGCCATTATTTATTGTTGCATAAATTTGCAACAATAATTTGTTATCTTTAAAATAAATTAAATATATTGAAAATAAATCAATATAATTCATTTTAAATCAAAGCAACAAAACGTGAAATTACTTGGAAGGAGGGCAAGCCTCCTTCCTTACATAAAGAGGATGGCGACCAAGTTGAGAGCTCAATGACGGTTGTCCATCCTCTTAGTATGGAAGGTGGCTTCCTCAATCCATATTTGTGATATTTAATATCTCACCAAATATTCTACATGTGCAACAACTTTTGTTGCAAAATTATTCACCAAAATAATTCCAAATTATTTTATGGTTATCTCAATCATGTTATAGATAATTGTGAATCATATTCACACATACAAAATAAAATGTAAATTGTATTTAGAATTAATTGTTCATTATGAATCCAATTCACATCAACATTTAATTCGTAAATACTAATTACTACTAACTCTCTCTAAGATATTATAAATCACATTTATAATATTCATGAATAATATGGATAGTACTATCTACATTATTCACATCCTTAGAATTAAATAATATTTAATCATCTTGGATGTCCATTCTCATATTCCCAAATAAATTGAATTAAATTCATATTATTCATAATAACTAATTCACATCTGATTATTCATTTTTCATAATGTTCAGATACTTTATTCTTGAACTCTTTCAAGAATAATGTGCTTTTTCTACGGATACTTGGAGATAAGGGCATGGTGATTGTACTTTCCATGTATACTGACTTGGATATTGAGATCATGTCTCAAATCCATATCTCAAGGACCTCCCATAGATGCTTGATTAAATCAAATATGCAATTTTAATCTTCTCATTGCATCTAAATCACATCCAGATTACTGACAACATTTGGACCACAGATTACTTATCTAATGAGAGGAGTCACTAAAATCCAGACTTGTTTCATCACATCGTCGAAATGGTAGCATCATGGTTATACAATCATTTATTTATCACATCATCATCAAGTATTCCTAATACATGCACATCTTGCATACTGGATCTAAATCCAGACTTGTTTCATCACACCATCGAAATGGTAGCATCATAGTTATACAATCATTTAACAGTGCATGATGACTCCTTAATCTAAATCTTTATATATTTATCCAATCACCAGCCTCTATGATTCAAGAATTTGAATCGATAGTTGTATTATCATTAAGATGGCCATGGTACGTAACCCAAATTGTACTAAGGGAACTATTATGAAAACTAATTACTCTTCATGTCAGATCAGGGAATGATATTTGCAATAACATTTATTGCATAATGGCTCGTTGTTGGCTCACATGTCCGACAGATATATCAAAGTCTACCAATAAATCTACCATAATAGATCATCCACCAAGATAATTTCATTCTAAGGTAATGATGAAACCATATAGATTTTAGTGCTACATTTCTTAGCTTAATGACCTGAGAGTGAATTGGATTAAGTCGCATCTCATTTGAATCCAATATCCATTTCCAAATTCAATGTGCAAATATTGGAAAGTGAAATGGTGATGAAAATGGAAGTATATACACTCCTTAGCTCATTTCTAAACTTTGAATGGTTTGGACTATAATTAGAAATGGTAAAGGAAGCAGGATTCAGCTTACTGATGCATTCTCTGGCTCATGTTGAGTGTGATGCATTTCATTGAGCTCACTTAGAATGTGAATTAATTCAACTTGATCTCAACATTCATAAGTGATGTATTTTTGCTAAAAATGTTATAACCCCTAAAATTGGATTGATATACAAATTTCAAGTCACTATATGAGGATAGTATGATCTCCCCAACATTATCTCCAAGTATCTGCATTTGTATAAGTCATAATTGGATTAGGTCTCGTACTTTTTGATGTCAATAGTGAAACAATAATTGTTATTATCATTCATAAAGATATTTTTGTGAATATAATTCACAAATATAATTCACTAATTAATATGAATAATGATTCATATAATTAATATGAATGTGATTCATATAATTATTCCAAGTCACATGTGTGAATATGAATCACATTAAATTAATAAATATAAATTTAATTTTCATTTTTATTTTCATTTTCATTTATATTTCATTAGATATGGGGATTATTATCATACAATTATCGATTTTAAAAATTGAAGTAATAAATTAATAAATAAGCAACAATCTCAATCCATATATGGAAAGAGGGGTATGTGTTAAGAGAGACACATGGTGCCCTCTATGAAAGTCCTAATTGGATTAGGATCTCAATTTCTTGCTTAATTTATTAACTAATTTGATTGGTGTTAAAATGAGATAATTCCAGCCCTATTTCTTATAGAACAAGGACTAAATCACTTCCCTTGATCCTCCATCCAAGGGACACCATGGAGGATGTCCACTATGAGGAGATAACTCCTCAAAAACATTCTCCAAAACTATAAATGAGAGGAAAAATTATCTCTATTAAAGCATGTGGGTGCCTCCCAATATTATATTACCTTGATAATTAAAAAAAGGAAGAGAAGAGCCTTGAGAATTTATTTCTCATTGCACATCTACTTTTCAAGTCCCTACACACCCACTTTATCAAGCCTCTCTTCTCTCCATTGGAGTGGCCTTGTGGAGGAGAAGATCATCTCCTTCTTCACTATCCTCATGTGTGAAGAAACATTGATTTCGTCCGACAAAACTAGGAGCTTGATCATCCTTGCATGAACAAGATAAAGAAGAAAACATAGAAATTCATGGGAAGTAACATGACTCGTCATAGTGCCCAGGAAAAAGACGAGCACATATCACACTTGATTCGGGAGATCTCTTTCTTTAGATATTGACGCTTCAATATGTAACCTTAGTCTCATCTTATAGTCATTATAATATGTGAAATCATTTAGGAAAATTGTTTCCCTAAAATTAGTGGTTTCACTAACTACAAATCGTTATGCTGAAATTTCTTGTTCATGTCATGAGCAAACAATCCTTTTAAGGAAATAGTTTGCAATTGGTACGAATGCAAAATTTCTTAGAGTTTATATATATTTATGCATGGAATACCATAGAAACTATGTATGCTAGACCAGTTTTCAGAATGTTTCTTACGGATGACGATAAAAAGAAAGTTATATACAACTCAAAGTAGTTAATGCCATCTTATGTGCAATTATAATAGATGAACTCAACAGAGTTTCATCTCGCAAGACTGCGTACAAAATTTAGAACAAGCTTAATGTAACCTACGAATGTACAACGAAGCTAAAAAAATCACATATTAGTCTGTAATAATAAATGTATGAGCCCTTTAAAATGGAAGGTGGACAGTCCATTAAAGACATGTACACTAGGTTCTCGATAATTTTCAACCATTTGAGAAACCTCTAGTTTGAACTCACCAATGCGAAGAAAGTAATGAAATTGCTCAGATCCCTCTCATCAAAACAAGAGCACTACTACTACTGTCATCAAGGAACCAAATGACATCAACACTATCCCAGTTGATGAATTGATACTTCTAACCTACGAAGTTGAAAAGACTAAGATAGTGGAAGTAGAAGTAGAGGTAAAGAAAGGTATCGCTCTTCAAGCAACATAAATCAACCTATAAAGATAGATCAAAAGAGGAACAAGCAATGTTTACAAGAAATTCATGAAGTTCTTCAAAAGAAAGGATGGAAAGAAAGGAAGAGATCTAGAATGCTTCAACTGCAAGAAGAAGGGACACTTCAAAAAAGATTAGACTCTCCTCAAGAAAAGCAGCACTATAGAACATCAAAGTCAAGATACAAGAAAGGGAAAGAAAATCATCAAATATGAGTGGAGAAAAGGACACAAACATCACCACAAGTATTCAAAGAGAAAATCCTTCAAAGCTACTTGTGATTCTTCCAACTTTGACTCTGGCACCTCAACATTTTCAGTAAGCGAATCAGATGATTCAAGCAAAGAAGAAGATCTGCTCTGACTCATGGCTTTAGAGGAAAAGAGGTAACTTCTGACAAACCTACTCTAGATGAATTACATAAAGCTCTTTATGATTTACATAGTTTAGTTATTACACTGAAAAAAGTAAATAAATCATTAGAATTAATTGTACGTGCCACAATATAAAATCACTCAATAAAGACCAGCTCTTTGAAAGAGCATATTAGGGAACTTACATCTGGTTTATATCTTTCTGAAAAATAGCATGAAACAGAAATAAAATTTCTTAAAACAAACATAGATGAACTACAAACATTATAGGAGAATTAAAACAAAACACAAGCACACACACAAGTAAATGACTTAGCAAAATTCACTGACAAATTACGAGGAGGAAACTACCAAAGTAGAACTATGGGTTAGGGTGCAACCCAGAAAAGCGTAGTTGTTCTAAGTCTATTAAGCCTGTAAAAATTATTTTGCCTAGTAAAAAGATTTCTAATGAAATAAAAGACAAAAAGGTAATGGAACCAAGGAATAATCCATGGAACCATCCTAACACTGTAAGAACCCTCAAGCAATGGGTACCAAAGAAATCCATAAATTGTTTTGCAAAAAGTAATTGTTAACTAAAAGAGACCAATTGAATGTCCATTCATGTCCAGTCCATATTTTGCAAGATGTTAAATCAGACCATATTGGGAAGTGGATCATTGATAATGGATGTTTACGGCACATGACCGGAGACAAGAGTCTCTTCCTCAACATAAGGACAAAGCTGGTGGGACTGTCACTTTTAGCAACAACCACACATGTATGATAGTTGGTGAAGGTATAATCAGAAACCCTTGAACTTCTGTGAGTTGTGTTAGCCTTGTTGATGGTCTAAATCACAATTTGTTGAGTGTGTATCAAATCTATGATAAAGGTTTCAAAGTATTGGATTCTTCTTCTAATTTTGAAGTTCTGAGGAAGACATACTTGACATGTTGCTTTAAGGGATATAGGCATAGAAATTTTACATAATTTGATTTCATGAGTGCTCATCAGTAGATTGTCTTCTGGCAGCACAAAAAGAATCTTTATTGTAGCATAAAATACTAGGTCTCATTCACTTTAACTTAGTCCATATGATTATCTTATCTAGTTAAAGACCTACCTAATCTATCATATAAGAAGATAAGCTTGTGCTCAACATGTGAATTAGGAAAACTCCATATAAAATCCCTAAAATCCAAGAAACATCTTAGCTCAACCAGATTGTTAGAGCTATTACACTTAAAATTATTTGGACCAACAAAATTTGAAAGTTTAAGTGGTTCCGCTACTACTTTTTTATAGTAAATGACTATTCACGTTATACTTGGTTTTTTTCATTCTTTCCAAGCAATTAGAATTCTCTGGAATTGAGAAGCTATCCAAATGGATCCATAACGAACAACGATCTACCATCATTAAGTTAAGAAGTGATGGGAGTTTGCTAATGAATTTTTTTCTAACTACTCTACAAAGGGTGGGATCAGTCATGAATTTTCTGCGCCCAAAACAAAAGCTCAGAATGGTGTAGTTGAATAGAAGAATTGTACTCTTCAGGAATTTACCTGTACAATGTTATGTGAATCTGATATGCCTAGATATTTTTGGGTAGAGGCTGTCAATATAGCCTACTATATCTTGAATAGGACTTAGATCTGGCCAGGATTAAAGAAGACACCTTTTGATCTCTATTTTTGATGCTCACCAAGTATTTTACTATTTTCTTGTATTTGGAAGCAATTGTTTCATTCTTAACACTAAGGAAAACCTTGACAAGTTTAATCCTAAAATTGAAGAGGGAATCCTCTTAGGTTACTCTTCAGGAAGCAAAGCCTATAGGATATTCAGTAAGAAAACAATGATTGTTGTAGAATCAGTCAATGTTTTAATTGATGAGAACTTTAGCAAGATTCCGCAACTACATGGACTAGAATTTGAGGGAGATGCTCAAGTAGGTCCTTCCAGTGTCCTTGAGAATAGGAATTCTCGTGGGTTACCAAGGATTTCAACTTTGTTAGATATCACCAAAATGAGTTTGTAACTAGTCGCTTTTCAACTATGTTAATAGTCATTCATCATAATACAGCCTAATACGAGTCACATAGAATCAAGTCAGATATCTCCGTGAGGAGGGCTCGTTTTAGATTATTTAGCCTGGATAAGTCTAGGGTCAAACTTGGAGACACAAGCTCTCAATATATTTAATCAAATTACATATACATATATATAGCTTAAGTGATTTATTACATTATCTAGGTCAAATGTGACAAGATAATGCAACAAAGAAACATATGCAATAATTGATGCATTTTAATTTAATTTTCATGAAAGATAATAATGAATAAAATGATATAAAATGAACTAAGTACAAAACATATTATATACAAAAAACAATGCTCCTAAATTAATAAAATAAATTAAGCAATATGCATGTATCAAGTCAAAGTCCAACTGATGATAAAAATAAAGCTAGAATACAATAATGATATTCAACTTGATAAAAAAAATATCGCTAATTAGTGGATTAAATTTATTTGTCAAATCATAGATTAATTAAGAATTATATAGATAATTAAATGAGCTTCAAAATGCCATTGAAATTAACTCAATTAGACTTCATTTGCATAAGTTATTAAATAAAAGATCCAGGAACATATTTACAACAAAACATAAATTAAAATAACATAAAGCATTACATTTCAGTCCAAACAAGGGTATAATTGCAATTACTGAAAATTGACTAGAACTCATATGTAAATAACCTTGTGCAAGGATATTAATAGAATTAAACATAACGAGAGGGTTGGAAAGCAAAAATCAGTGGCATACCACGTGGGTCACTTGAGGCAGTATTGATCTACTATTTTAAGAAGTTGCAGGATGCTGGCTACAAATTCCCTAGGTGTCAGGCACAAGGAGTATGTGAATCAACCCTATAATTGGGTTTGGTCGGGTACAGGTAGCCCGGTCCATGTGGGTGAGCCGAGTGCTTTGGGTCACAGCTTTGTTCCACCAAGGCTGACAGCTCGTGGTGGATGTTTGGATCCCATATGGATAATCAAATTGATTAAGATCTAATGGTATGTTCTCTTTGTCAGCGATCGATCTCCTCCTCATGCAGTGGACCATCAGTGGAGCTCTGATGATGTCCATCTTCCTCCTTTGTGGTCATCTTACCTCGCTAAAAGATGGTACACCTTTGAGAGAGGATGGAAAAGACATCTCATGCCCTGAGAAGGCTTGAGGATGAACAGAACACTGGATCGATGCAACACTATCGGAGGTCGAGCTCTAAAATGGAGGTCACCTCGAAGCTCTGACCATTGAAGATGCTTGTACCTGCAAGTAATAGAGTGCATAGCCTAAACATACGAGTGGTTCTTGTGGGTTAAATGAAGAGTTGGTGAGGTGTTGATATGGAGCCCTAATGGATCCCTCCTCCTTGTAGGAGGAAGAAAGGGGAAGGACATGAGGAGAAGGAGACTATGGAGAAGAGGAGAGGGTGAACGGATCCTCCAACGTAGATCAAGGATGCACCCATGTCACCCTAGAGGTTCAATCCCTTCTCTTTGTTTTTGTCCAAGTTTGTCCATTTAATTGATCTTATTAACTGTGTCACCTAGTCTCTATCCCTCCTCATGCACATATCTCATTAGGATTCTCCATCACGCACATCCTCCAGCACTTTGAAGTTTTCATTATCTTGACCCTGCCTAGATCCTTCGAGTCTGCCCCTTCAATGTAGAGTCGATGTTGTTCACCTTGGATATCAATGAACTAGAAGTGGAGTCATCTGTGACCACATACAGAGACACACTAATCCTCCCTACCGGCCAACTTCACTTCTCAGGATTCATTCATATGTGTGTTTGTCCCATCCCCTCCACCTTCGACGCCACTTGGGCATATCCTGGCTATTGCTTGGGCCCAGAGGAACAGCTCAGCCAGTAGGCCATCATTGAGTAAGTTCCACCAAATTTGAGAGACGGTTGATGCAGTAATGAGTTTCTAGTAGGTGATAAGTGGGATTTTTTGTGGGTTAGAAGATATCCTCACATAAAGTAAAGATAAATTGTCATTAAGGTGACCCACAAAAATTCCCAAGTCAACCAACAATTAACCCAAAAATACATATAACAATGTAAATAAATGTATGGAGTTGAAATTTATGTTATTTAAATCTATAAAATGTGTCTATAGTGTAACTATGTAGAATATCGAACACAAGGAGCAAACGGTAGATTGGATAAATTAATGCGCAAAAATTGCTCTTCTTCTAGTCTATTTATTTTCTTTTTTGTGTGGGTTTTTAATATTGTATTTTTTATTTTTAATTCTTATATTTTTAATTATTTTTTATAATTTTTATTTTCTTTTATTTTTCTGATTTATAATTTATTTTCCTTTCAAAATGTATAATATGGATATATATATATATAATATAAAACAATATATTTATAAATACTACTACAAATAATTAAAATACTTGAAATAAAATATTTTTGGTTTCTATATAATTTTCTATTGGTTTTTTATTTTCAAGAGTGCTATTTTTATTTTTTTAAAATAATAATATCCTAAAGTAATAGCCCGAATTGATTTGAAGATAAAAATTAACAAAATGTATCAAAAGTATTTCAAATCAATTTTAATAAATAATAATAAGATAAAGCAAATTTAGAGACATAAATAAGTATTGTTGGGATTTTTGGTGATTTTTAATATTTTATAAAGGATTTTGAGCTTTTCGATTTTTAGCCTTTTTTCTTTTCTATTTTAGGATTTTTGATCTTGAGATGTGAAATAAAATAATAAACAAAATATAATTTTTTTGGAATACTTCAAAAATTTTATTTTACTGTTGGTAATTTTTAATTTAAACAGGAATAAAAACATGCTACATTTATTTTTAATAAATATAGAAAATGCCTAAAATGAAAAAACATAATTATGGCTTGAAAGTGTATGCCAGCAAGAAATTAAACCGAATTTTTCATTATTTTTGGAGCATAGATGATGATTATAAAAATTAAAGAACATGCACAACAATTATTAAACTAACAAGGGAATATTTGCAATTAAAAATAAATGTAAGGTTGTTTTGGCAAATTACCCAAAAGTATTCAACTAATATTTAAGTTTACAAACTAAAATGAAATAGAAAACCATCAAGGGTTCTCTGCAAAATTGCCACTCACGTAGGATCGCAGTGAGGTGATGTGGCACAGATCGAAAAGAAAATTAAAATACGAGTAGGGGTTCCTTGAATTTTTACACAAATATTAAATGTTAAAATAAATTTCAAGACTAAAATATAATGCTACAAATTTGGGGAATGAAATGTAAATTACTCCCACTAAGGTGTGAACGTGCGACTGGATGCTCCTCACTTATCCACATGGCAGCCTATCAATAGTCGATACTGCTTCGATAATCAATGCTCCCGATTAGATCTCGCTTCTGATCTGGCGACGGAGTGGTGGTCAGATCAAATGGCTTAAAAAAGAACGGGGACATCTCGCTATCCAACGGTTGTTGATCTTCATCAAGAATGGTGAAGAACATCTGTCTCGATCTCCTTCCTCGCACTAGATCTCTTGGCTCTAGCCAGATGGGATCCTCGCGCCTAGTGCAAAATGAATATGATGCTCCTCCACAACTGCAGTATCCTCAGAAGGATCCAGGACCCAACGGTGGGGTTCTGGTGGCTCAGTGGAACAACGAAGGCCAAGGGACCTTCCTTGTTGTCAAAATCGACCCCAATGAGTCCTTAGCCTCCAATACCTACAGAAAAAGCACATGCAAGCAACATGGGAGTTTGGGGGCTTTATTAGCGAAGATGGGTAGAAGATGGGGCGTAGTGGAGGTGCTCCAGCGAGGGTTCGTGCTGGAGCACTCAAATCATGATCCAGAGGGGATTAGGTGAGATGGAGGAATGTGGGGCGTAAAATAAGCATGGGGGAACGAAATGGGGTGGTCCGACGGGTTGGAAACAAGGTGGAGCATAACGACGTGGTTTGCGAGAGCAGATCCCCAGCGAACGAGGAATGATGAATTTTTAAACTAAGGTGATGGATTAAACTTAAATCTAATTGCATGAAATAAAAAAAGAAACTACAATTGACCTAAAATACAAGAAAAATCAACCTCGAGCGGTTGTTGGCCGCGAGATGGGTACCACATGGCAAGGTTCGTCGAAGATAGCGGAACCTTCTTCTACGTCACTCCTCCACACGCTAAAGAGCTGGGTGAGCGAGTTGTCACCTCGCTCAAGTCCTGGAGCTCAAATTGTAAGGAAGAAATGGTAAGGAGGAATTTCAAAAAATCAAAGAAGGTGGAGGCTCGAGATATGTACAGGTGATGAAAAGGATGGGAGGATCAAGACGAAAAGCTCAGTGCAGCAATGCAATCCTCGCAGATTTGATCTGGCATGAGAGAGCACAGATCGAGGAGAAAAGGTGGAGAAGGAATATCTCCAAAAGTTTGCAAGGTGCGAGCTACAAAAATTGAAGAAGTGAAGGGTCAAACGATGTCTAACAGGGCCACAAGGCTGGTCAGAGGAGTTGACCAAGCTCAACTGATGACGCAGCCTTGTTGGTCCACGTGGGCCAATCCGAAAAAAGCTGACCTAAAATTGTTTGTAAAATCATTAATAAATAGTAAATGAATTAATTAATGTTATGTTATAAAATAAAAAAATGTTTACTATTT
Source organism: Ottelia alismoides (assembly GCA_037367405.1). Classification (NCBI taxonomy): domain Eukaryota; kingdom Viridiplantae; phylum Streptophyta; class Magnoliopsida; order Alismatales; family Hydrocharitaceae; genus Ottelia; species Ottelia alismoides. The sequence goes on from JAZKJV010010630.1 coordinate 438,333, forward strand.
TCTGTAGTATTTTAATATGAATTTTACTGATTTTTATGAGTATATTTATTACAAGTTACTTTTTAGGGTTTTATTTATAGGCATATTTACCTATATTTTTCATTTTTCTAACTTATTATTTGTGTGTACAATTTATATATTTATAAATTATTTTTGTAAACATAAATATATTTTTGTTATATTTTCCTGATGTAATCTGTACACTTAAATAAATAGGTATATGTAATAAGTACGATTAAGTATAGTATATTAATTTAGGTATTTTTTATATCATGTTGTTTTAGCATACGTTTATGTCTTTATTTTTTATATTTTTAAAGAATATATATAATATTTACAAGGGAATAATAATATAAAATAAAAAGAATAAAAGAATAATTTTGCCTATTTATTTATATACATGTATATTGTACAATAGGGGTCCAAAATCTAATTTTTGCATCTTAACTCCAAATTAAATGAAACCACCTTCATTAAATAGCTTATTGAAGGTTATACACAACTAAAGGAGAATTTTTGCATTTTGAGTTCATATGGAGAAGATACGGATCCAGGAAGTTCGGGTTTTGGCCTTTTATTTGAGTATAAAATGAACATTATGTATTATTTTTGTGTAAAATCAATTTTGTATTTTTCTATATATTTTTATCTACAACTTTAATGTATAAAGTTTCTTTATTTATGGTATAAATACATAAGAATAAAATAGGTCCCAAAACTGAATTACTCAAGAATAAAATAATAGGATTTTTGTTGTCTTTTTGGCCCTTTATCTCCCCCTACTTTATTTCTTGTTGACCAAAATAATTTGTACTTGGTCTCAGGGTTTACGGTCATAAAATTCCTTTGGCTTTTTATTCCTTTTCTTTTCTTTATCTATAATTTTTACATTAAAAATAGTATTTTCTATGAAATAAATATAATAAATAATTAATGTTAATTTGTACAAAATAATAATATTTACATGTATTTAGATATGATTTTAAGGCCAAAATGAAAGAATAAAGATGATGAAATGGAGATTCATCACCCCCCTATACTTGCCTTTGCTAGTATCTAGCAAACACTTATGCAATAAGTGCAGTAAATAAAAAATTAAAGAAAAAGAAAGAACTTGGATTGATCTTAATTTTCAAACTTGTCTTCATAAAATCAAAGTTTGGAGCTTATGTCGGACCTTTGGATTTTAGGTGCAGATGGAAGCTTATTGGGAAATGGATATGATGCACAATAGCCTTTGAGAATCATAAAACTCTGCTCAAGTCTCCTCAATAGCCATGTCAGAACACATCAACTCATACATAAACCCTTATGACTATAAATCTGTCTTGGACAATTTGTGTGATATGTAACTCTCCTCAGCTGAAGCGGTAAAAGTCAGTATTTTCCAACATGGTGACCTAATTCCCCAATACAACAACTCTTTCCTCAAGAAGCGGGGTATTACCTTCCATGTTCAAGTGCAATTAGCTCAAGAAGAGGAGGTGGAGAGAAGAATAGATGGTAGCCAGTGTAGCTACCTATCCTAAGATGCTTGACCAGTGTTGCCAAGTCATCCGACCGTAGACTCGTAAATATATGATTTTAAAGCTTAATCTTAATTATTTTACTATACAAATAAACACGTAGTCTACCTGGCATTTTATTTTCAATCGGCCCTGTCCACTTTTTTGGAGATTTTGCTTTTGTATTTTTTTAATACGATATATAACACCATTTACATAAGGACTTTTTCACTTGAGCCAGTAGACTACCCCACTTTTGAAGTTTTATTGAAACCCACAACTTTTGTCTTTAGACCTCATGTCTATTGGATTAGGTTGGGGTATAATGACCACAAATGTGCGACTTTCAATGTTTCCATTGGGTTGTGTTTCATGCCGACAAATCCAGCCTCTACCACTTCAACTGAGGTAAGAAAAGTGTAATGTGTAGGTGTGAAATTTATGTCACTATAAACAATACTCATGCATGTGCTCCAAAATATTCTACTTAGGTAGTCAAGATGACATTAATCTGTCTCGCAATCTCAACGAATTAAGTCTAGCAAACCTGAATCATCTCAATTCCAATTCCCATAAAGTTCCCATAATTAAGTAGATTTAGGGTCAAACCAAGTTCCATTATTTGGATTTTATTTATATTAGTTCAAATATCAATTTCAAACTGAAAAAATGCAAATGCTATGTACCATGCAAGGAAAATATTTTTGTGATGCAATTTTCTTGTTTTGAACTTTTTACGGATTTTTTAATTAGGTTTTGCAAATTTTTATACAGTTTTTTAAAAGGTGTTTTGCAAATGTTTTGGTATTTTTATTCTCCAAATTTTTAGGAATTTTCAAAAAAAATGGAAAATAAATATGTACAAATATTTACATGGGAGCGCTTTTTATTATTTACAAGCATCGAGATTTTAGGAACTTACTGGAGTTATATATACATGCTTTGTAATGGATGTACAAAGTTCTTGAAAAGGTGTTTTGCAAATGTTTTGGTATTTTTATTCTCCAAATTTTTAGGAATTTTCAAAAAAAATGGAAAATAAATATGTACAAATATTTACATGGGAGCGCTTTTTATTATTTACAAGCATCGAGATTTTAGGAACTTACTGGAGTTATATATACATGCTTTGTAATGGATGTACAAAGTTCTCAAAATAATATGAAAAGATTTTTGATAAAATTTTAAAAACTTTATTTTGCAAACTAATTTAACAAGTAATTTTTACAAACATTTTACAAATTGGAAAATAATTTTGCAAATATTTTTCAAATAGTATATATAGATTTTTGAAGATAATTTTGCAATCATTTTTCAAACCATTTGCATATAAATTTTCAAAACATTTATTTCACACAAATAAAAGAAATTTTTACAAATAAAACAATGTTACAAAGGTTGAAAACATTTAACAAAATATTTTACAAATAGTTTTCAAAAGATTTTCAAAAGATTTTCAAAATATTTTTCAAAATTGCAAAAAACATTTTTAACCTGATTTATTATTTAGTATATACAATAAATTTTAATGACTTTTATACAAGTGTGTAATTATTTTTATTTTAGCCATACCTATTTAAAATATGAAAGTATGAGTTATGGTTAAAATATATATGAAGTATATACGACCCCCCTATACTTAGCTTGAGCTATGTCCTCATAGATCAGAGAGAAAAGAGAAGTTATAAATCGTACTAAGTATAGAAAAGCATGTACTACAATGACAAATGAAGGAATGAAGAAATGAGTAAATGAGAAGTTGACCATCCCCCCTATACATAGGACGTAATAATCCTAAGTATAGCAGATTGTACACAAGGCTTGGAGGGTCGAGGGTGGGAATGTATGAAATCATCAGCTTGACCTATCCCCCCCCCATTTAGGGTAACATATCCTTAAGTATATATAAAGTGTCAAAAAATTGAGGGGACATGTGAGGGATCAAAACGAACAGCTCGGGGTGTGCACCCCCTTCATACTTAGGATAATGTATGTTCTATGTATAGTAATGAAGAAGGGGTGACACCTTTTTGCAAGAAAAATAAAATGAAAATGAAAAGATGAAAAGAAGAAATGAAGAAAAAGAAGAAAGATCACTAAACTCATCCACCTCCCCTATATATAGGACAAAGTACATCCTAAGCAATGCAAAACACACAGAATGAGGAGGATGAGCAAAAATGATAGATGGAAGTGAAGGATATCGAGTATCCTTCAAGCGCATCACGGAAGCGTGTCGATCGCATCGTATGCAATCGGAGCAACTAGTCGTACTAGATGCTAGATGCAGCGGAAATTAAAATTTTAACCTTAAAGATGAAACCACATGATCACGAGAACACTTCTCGGATCGTTTCATCAAACCACAAAGTACAAGGAATACCTCTTGAAGCGTGGTTGTGATCGCGAGATCCCAAAGTAGAGATCCTCCTGTCTCAAGTCCGACCCACGAAGAACGCACTTGCGGGCACGATGATGAGTCGCGTCCTTCCCGCAATCCTTTGACGAAGATCCAAGCGTCGAGGCGTAGAAAAAATGATCTCCTTCCTAATACACAAAGTGGAAGGCCACTTGAATATTAGGGAGACCCCACGAGAATGAGAGAGAGAGAGAGAGTAGAGTTCTTCAACTCAAGAATGTTGTCTTGTAACTTGGAAAGGCTACCCTAGCCCTCCTTTTATACTAGTTTAGGATCCAATGGATCTCAATCCATGGGACACATGGATCCAAGGGCTATGCTTGGTCCATGCTAAATCAATGGCTATGATTGTTGTTGGTTAAAACCAACAACATTAATTTAAATTAAAAAAATGTTGCAACATTATCAACATAATTTAATTTAACATTAACTAATTAAGAGATAATGTGATAAATAAAAGGGAGTCAACTAACCTCCCTAAATTATAGGGGGTTATTTTGTCTCCTTTTATTTTATCTTATTATTTCTTAATAAATTGCAATAACTATTATTGCAATAATATCCACCAAATTAATTCCAAATTAATTTGTGAATATTTTAATCATGCCATCGAAGATATGTGAATCACATTCACAACCTAAACTAATTAGTAAATTGTGTTTCCAATTAATTAATGAATGTGAATCCAATCCACATTATTAATTAACAAATGCTATTTACATAAATTCTCTCTCTTATATATGTATATTATAAATCATATTTATAATACACATACATCATGGATAGTGTTATCCACATTCTCTTAATCCTTGATAATTAAATCCCATTTAATCATTTTCACAATATGAATTGTATTCATATTAAGCTTGATAATTAAATCTCATTTAATCATCAAGTCCTTGCTTGGATATTTCATCAAAAGAATTATTCTTGAACCCTTTCATGAATAATGTGCTTTCTCCGCAGATACTTGGAGATAAGGACAGGGCGATTGTATTATTCCATGTATAGTGACTTGGATATTGAGATATTATCTCAAATCCAGATCGAACGAACCTCCCATAGATGCTTGATTAAATCAAGACCGCAAATCCAATCTTCTCATTGAATCTGAATCCCATTCAGACTAATGTCCAACACTTGGACTAAGATCGGATTGCTTCTCTACTGAAAGGAGTCACTAAAATCCAGACATGTTTCATCACTCCCTCGGAATGGAAGCGTCATGGATATACAATCGTTTATGATCACATCACCCTTCAGGTATTCCCAATACCTGTACATCCTGCATACTGGAAGACCCATGGTCAACCCGAAGATCAAGATCTATTTTACACTGTCTTCTTCAGGGTTTGATTACCAAGTTTCTCATTTGATCATTGGGATTTGGTATCGATCATATACTTTCCAAAAGCATATATCATACCTAGGTCTTGATCATATACTTTCCAAAAGTATATATCAAACCTACAAATTCAGTCAAGCTTCCAAAGCAAGACGACCGTGCACGGAATTTGATTCTTCCCAATATCTCATGAGTGAGCTCATGTCTTCCGGTTCAGTAGTGAACCTGTATGATCCCTTTGAGAGATCGTATTACTCATATGCCCTTATATGCACACCAGCTCGCCGGTGTATAGACCTTGGTTAGGTCATCAACCTATTGGTCTGCCAAATGTACATACTCAGACATATAGCAATACATCTGTCTCCGGTCAGAGGATGCGTTCCTATGCTGTGACAGCATTCAACATAGGACTTTGGTTATCTCGATCTCGTTAAGTCAACCCATTGACCTAACTAATCTGACACCTCCGAATCTCTATTCCTATGCAGAGGACCTGCATCAAGAGGTCGGTCAGATATCAGCCTATGTGAGAAAGGATTGCAATCTCCTACTCAGGCTGGAGATCACATCTTAACAATCATTTGACGGTGCTTGATGAGTCCTCAGTCTAACCCTTTAGATATTCATCCAAACACCAGCCTCTATGATTCAATAATTGAATCAACAGTTGTATGATCATTAAGATAGCCATGGTACATAACCCTAATTGTACTAAGGGACCTATTATGCAAATTATTTATTCTTCATTTCAGATCAGGGAATGATATGTGCAATAACATTTATTGCATAATGGCTCGCCGTGGGCTCACATGTCCAACAATCTCCCACTAGCCCAAAGAGCCATTAATGGGCTAATCATTTAAACCCACACTCATGTGACAATCATAAGCTATTTAGAAATAGCTAGGTAAGCTGATCAGTCACTCTGTTCCCGCGAGACTACGCCAAGTCCTTTTACGGCACTTGCATATCCCTAGGTAACAGTGCTCGCATCCAATACGAATGTTGCATCTAATGCAACCAATACTCAATCTTGACAAAGAAATTATAGTGTCCTTGACAATATTGCTCAGTAATTATTATAACCAGTATATCCATAATCCTTATCAGAATACCCTTATTCCGGGAGATCACTATCTCTCAAGGTATCCACAGTTAAGACCTTTTAGATCTCTATCTATAAAGTCTTAACTTCTTAAAAATAAGACATAGAGATCACCATCTCTAAAGCCTTATCATCTTTGAAGATTTTATTATTACTGCAATCAAGTGTTTTCTCTCCATAGTAGGATTAGTAACAGTTTACTACTCCCACTGCATGGCAGATATCTGGCTTTTGTACACATCAAGCATACACTTAGCTTCTCGTAACTGATGCACAAGTGCAAGCAGTTTTAGCATTCACTTCCTCAACTCTTTGAGGTGCTATCCCTTTAGATAGGTCAGTACCAAATCTCAAGGGAAGGAAGCCTTTCTTGGGATTTCCAAGAATGGAATACGTCCAAGGTGTACTACAAGTGTGACAGTCCCAATACCCTTTTTTCTTTGCTTCTGAACAACTTCAGAACTAAGATCTAAGAGGTATTCTTGAGATCATATCTCAAGGTATGGGATAGCCAGTCTATAAAACACTTATTCTCATCCTTATATCATTCCAAATGATTAGGATATTATCTACATTTAGCATGATGAACATAATGGCACTCCCACTAAGCTTTACATGGTACATCAAGATTCTATCTGAAATCATAACACTTATGATTTCATCAAATCTGATGTTCCAACTACAAAATGCTTATTTGAGTCCATAGATGGATTTCGTTAGCTTTCACATTGCTTTCCTCAACCATGAAGCCCTGGGGTTACTTCATGTGAATATCCTCTGAGAGGTATTCTTAGAGGAATGCAATCTTGAATTACATCCTGAAGATGCAATAGTCAAGTTGTGTAGCTAAGGTTAGCAATATTCTGATGATTTTAAGCATGGTTATCAAAGAGCAAGTCTCATTGCAAGCAATGTCTTCTCTTCCGGTGTGTAGCTAATGGCTACAAACCATGCTTTGAAGGTCTCTACCTTCTCATCAGGTTCCCTTTTCTCTTGAAGATCCATTTACACCTTTATGGGTCTTGCCCATATAGGTGGATCCTCGAGGGTCCATATACAACACTTGTATATGAAGTCTACTTTAGACTTTATTGCTAATATCCATCTTTCCATGTCACGATCCTCAGGAGCTTCATCACATGAAGTCCGATCATTGTCAGACTTATCTGACTCATGGAATACATCTTCAAACTCATTTGAAGAGGTATTAGTGCTTCATCTTTAATTGTCCTTTAAGTTTCCGATTTTAGGAGCCTCATTATCTGCTCAAGATTAAATGAGTTCCTACACTTCATTTTCATCTTGATTCTCAAGAGAGTCATCCTCTAAGAATCACATTCTCAGAGATGAGATCTTTTAAGAATCTCAAGGTCATAAAGTAGGTATCCAATACCATACTTTATTTTCCTAATGAAGTAGCACTCTCAAGTGCTAGATTCCAGCTTACATCCATGGAACCTTATTAAGGATATATATTGTAGTCTCTACTACACATATATAACAGGAAACTAAGAGGATAATTATGCTAAAATTCATCATTGATCAAATCATGTCACAAATGATCCAATTGTATCTCCCTACAACTCTATTGAGTTCAGATTTATCAGGAGGAGTGAGATAGAAATGATATTCATATCTCCATAAGGTATTCTTTGAATTTTATCTAATAGGTACAAGCTACCTAGGTTAGACCAAATTCATTTCATCTTTCTTTAAACTTTGGTTCTAAACCAAAATTGTGAAATCTTTGAACATTTCAAAGGTTTCTCAGGTGAAGAGAAGAAATCTCATATCATACATAACCATCAATAGATATCACATATCCATAATGTTTACTATGATATAGATGATCTACATACATCAGTATGTATGAGATCTTGAATACCTCGACATCTAACACCATTCCCAGAGAAGGGTGTATTGGACATTTTACTTTGAATACAATATTCATAAGTATGTAAGATTTGAAATCTTAGACATTCTAAAGTTTCATATCTTACTAGTCTATTGATCACATCAGCAGACATATGTCCAAGACTTGATGCCAGATCATTGTCAAATGATCTTCATCCTCCTATTGATCTTATAAGGTTTGATTTTCAGTATTAGAAATCTTAATGAACCATTCATTAATTTTCTAATTTTGTGGAGTCCACTAGATGTTAGATTACTATCTGAAATATTTCCATCATAACTCTTTATGATAGTTCTATCTCAGAATTCATGTTTATTTCCAACATTTAGAAACAAACAATGAGGGTATTCTAATATCTAGGTCATAGAGACATTCTCTAAGACTAAGGGGTCTCCCATTGAGAATATAAAGTCTATCTATCCAACAGAGATTGCTGCAACAATTACACCAATATCCATGTAGATGACTATTAAACCTTAAGATCAAATTTCTAATCTTCTAATATATATACAACCAATTGCAAATGTCATTAGAAGATTAGGATACAATTGTCAGACTTTATCTTATGAAGTAAGAAAGTCAGAGTCAATGATTATATGTAGATTATTCTGATGCTCTATCAGAATCCTTCACTAAGGATTTTAGACAGATTTGATAGTCATACTATCAACACATCAACTTATTGCAGTATTGGCATTCATCTAACTCTTTAGATGTCATATGGAAGTCACATAAGTAGGTCAACTCTTTGACTTTCCTTCTTACTCGGGTCCGACCCATGCTTCCACTGTGCTCTCTTCATCTATAAACAACCCTTGTTCAAGACAAAGAATCTCATATGTTGAATTCAAAAGAATTCAATGTAAGAGCATTTCAACATTTATACATGCTTCATTAAATTCATACAATATGAATATCATGAAGCTTCATGAATGACTTGAGTATAGATAGCAGAATGATGACACTCATCATATCTACATACATCTTAACTCTTGGAGACTTAGGTTCAGGTAGGTATTCAAACATTTTGAATACATCATCTCTTTCGAGCCACCATTCTGCATAATGCAGAGAACCATGTCATTCATGATTAAATGTCTAGAGCACATATGTATGCCAAAATATCTTCTTTTATTTTATAAGGATTATTCGACAATTACGATCACCATCGACATGTCACTTCCAAAGTACATTCGATGAAAGATCAAGACTACAGAGACATACAAACCCTAAGGTGGTGTCTTATTGTCTTATTTAATTGTCCTTCCTCATTATGTTGAGGGGACTTGCACACTGCAACCACATACATTATGTGTCCAATTGCAAGTACAATATCTGGATCATGAGTCCAATCCAAGATATTTTTACTGGTTATCATTGAGTATAACATTGAGTGGGTTTAATAAAGGATTATCTGAAATAAGAAATTTGCATAATTGTATATATTATATATACATGTTTTACTTTGATTTAGGAATTTTTATATCAAAGTTGTCTTGCCTTGTCAACACTGAAAGTTCATTCCCTTAATTACTTTCAATGTAAGAGATATTCTTACCATTATATCTCTAGCAAGATCTGGGATCTCCTTTCCTATCTTTGTTGCATCCCAATAATATGAGAACCTACAACTCGGATAAAAAGAAGCGGGAACACATTCCGCCTTGCAAGTCCAACTTGCATTTCCCAATTCGGTCTTTAACACCCGGGCCCACCACCCCTAAGGCAATGTTGACCCGTCATTAATTGAACCAACCGTCAACGGGCTTAATACTCGCTATACGCAATCCAATATCGCCCCAATAATATGAGGACCCGATATTGGGGTCACTACGTATACGGCCTTACTCTTTCGAGAAGCAAAGAACCCGATCCAATTAAATCATATATAGGATCTGTCACTTCGGACAGGTGTCTCCTATACACAACAACTGGCGACGAAATCCTTTGCCTTGATGGGAGACCATGGATGTCACTTATGTGATCCTCCACCTCATATTCAAATTTTATAATTAATTATCGTGAATCACATTCACATAATTAATTCTTCCAAGGGAAATACACATCTATTCATAATAGAGTGTTTATTGGATATAATTAATTTAATCATATTAAATTAATCATTAATCCAATCATCAATCAACAAACATGTCTTTTACTTGAATAGTAGGTATATACTCAAAGTACGTATTATTCAAATTTTAATAATTAGAAAAATACACATTGTCTGTCTCCGGCATTATACAGTCCCTACCCGCTGTCATGGCCAGTACCGACGAGAGTGGGACGGACCACATACGTTGCAACCCGCTACCCCAATGCTCTCCGACTAGGCACCACATCCGCCTCGGGAAAGGATAATACCAGATAGACCATCATGTACTTTGAGATGTTCATCGGTTTTTCAACCGAAATTATACCATATAATATACATCAAAACATTTTTGATTATAAGGAGATTTGCTAGACAAATCCCCAATCCTATTCAAGCAAGAGGGTTTTTCATGTAAAAGTTGTCCTACAACTATTGTAGGATAAACTATGGTTTTCATGAAATCAATATTTGTTGATGAACGAATGATCAAGATCTAATATCTCATCATTGTGGTTTAGGCAAATGTCATTCAATGAAATAATTATTTCTTTAAATATTTCACAAATATTTATCACTAATTATTCCAGAAAATTAACAATTAATTTCCATCATGATAATTGAATGACATATCACAAGGTTCAAGATCAAGAAATTTTTAATTTCCAGCAGTGACCCCCAATCACTAAAATTAACTTATCTTGATCAATTTAAATCCAAAAAATTGCAAACTCAGTTTCCAAAGATTGCCTATTTGATTTATTAAAGAACTCAAGTGATAATTCACGCATTTCAAGGCGGATTAAAACCGTAATTATCTCATTAATCACGTTCAAATCCGCAGTTCCCGCAACAGTGAATATAGTCATATTCAAAAAGCCATATCTTGAGCAAATGAAGTCCAAATTTAGTAAACTCAAGTCCTATGGTTTCCTTGTTTAATGGCGAACAAAATCCAATTGAAAATTTCGTGTTTAAACATTTTAAACAGAGCCGAAAAATTCAATTTTACAGAGGTGCGAAAAATTGAAATACAGTAAAATTTCGCAACCCTTTCAAGAACCAAATCGTCTAAGGTCTATGGATCATATCCAAAACCTTATTCGACCTATGGCTCTGATACCACTTGAAGGATATCGAGTATCCTTCAAGTGCATCACGGAAGCGTGTCGATCGTATCGTATGCAATCGGAGCAACTAGTCGTACTAGATGCTAGATGCAGCGGAAATTAAAATTTTAACCTTAAAGATGAAACCACATGATCACGAGAACACTTCTCGGATCGTTTCATCAAACCACAAAGTACAAGGAATACCTCTTGAAGCGTGGTTGTGATCGCGAGATCCCAAAGTAGAGATCCTCCTGTCTCAAGTCCGACCCACGAAGAACGCACTTGCGGGCACGATGATGAGTCGCGTCCTTCCCGCAATCCTTTGACGAAGATCCAAGCGTCGAGGCGTAGAAAAAATGATCTCCTTCCTAATACACAAAGTGGAAGGCCACTTGAATATTAGGGAGACCCCACGAGAATGAGAGAGAGAGAGAGAGAGTAGAGTTCTTCAACTCAAGAATGTTGTCTTGTAACTTGGAAAGGCTACCCTAGCCCTCCTTTTATACTAGTTTAGGATCCAATGGATCTCAATCCATGGGACACATGGATCCAAGGGCTATGCTTGGTCCATGCTAAATCAATGGCTATGATTGTTGTTGGTTAAAACCAACAACATTAATTTAAATTAAAAAAATGTTGCAACATTATCAACATAATTTAATTTAACATTAACTAATTAAGAGATAATGTGATAAATAAAAGGGAGTCAACTAACCTCCCTAAATTATAGGGGGTTATTTTGTCTCCTTTTATTTTATCTTATTATTTCTTAATAAATTGCAATAACTATTATTGCAATAATATCCACCAAATTAATTCCAAATTAATTTGTGAATATTTTAATCATGCCATCGAAGATATGTGAATCACATTCACAACCTAAACTAATTAGTAAATTGCATTTCCAATTAATTAATGAATGTGAATCCAATCCACATTATTAATTAACAAATGCTATTTACATAAATTCTCTCTCTTATATATGTATATTATAAATCATATTTATAATACACATACATCATGGATAGTGTTATCCACATTCTCTTAATCCTTGATAATTAAATCCCATTTAATAATTTTCACAATATGAATTATATTCATATTAAGCTTGATAATTAAATCTCATTTAATCATCAAGTCCTTGCTTGGATATTTCATCAAAAGAATTATTCTTGAACCCTTTCATAAATAATGTGCTTTCTCCGCTTCCATGTATAGTGACTTGGATATTGAGATATTATCTCAAATCCAGATCGAACGAACCTCCCATAGATGCTTGGTTAAATCAAGACCGCAAATCCAATCTTCTCATTGAATCTGAATCCCATTCAGACTAATGTCCAACACTTGGACTAAGATCGGATTGCTTCTCTACTGAAAGGAGTCACTAAAATCCAGACCTGTTTCATCACTCCCTCGGAATGGAAGCGTCATGGATATACAATCGTTTATGATCACATCACCCTTCAGGTATTCCCAATACCTGTACATCCTGCATACTGGAAGACCCATGGTCAACCCGAAGATCAAGATCTATTTTACACTGTCTTCTTCAGGGTTTGATTACCAAGTTTCTCATTTGATCATTGGGATTTGGTATCGATCATATACTTTCCAAAAGCATATATCATACCTAGGTCTTGATCATATACTTTCCAAAAGTATATATCAAACCTACAAATTCAGTCAAGCTTCCAAAGCAAGATGACCGTGCACGGAATTTGATTCTTCCCAATATCTCATGAGTGAGCTCATGTCTTCCGGTTCAGTAGTGAACCTGTATGATCCCTTTGAGAGATCGTATTACTCATATGCCCTTATATGCACACCAGCTCGCCGGTGTATAGACCTTGGTTAGGTCATCAACCTATTGGTCTGCCAAATGTACATACTCAGACATATAGCAATACATCTGTCTCCGGTCATAGGATGCGTGCCTATGCTGTGACAGCATTCAACATAGGACTTTGGTTATCTCGATCTCGTTAAGTCAACCCATTGACCTAACTAATCTGACACCTCCGAATCTCTATTCCTATGCAGAGGACCTGCATCAAGAGGTCGGTCAGATATCAGCCTATGTGAGAAAGGATTGCAATCTCCTACTCAGGCTGGAGATCACATCTTAACAATCATTTGACGGTGCTTGATGAGTCCTCAGTCTAACCCTTTAGATATTCATCCAAACACCAGCCTCTATGATTCAATAATTGAATCAACAGTTGTATGATCATTAAGATAGCCATGGTACATAACCCTAATTGTACTAAGGGACCTATTATGCAAATTATTTATTCTTCATTTCAGATCAGGGAATGATATGTGCAATAACATTTATTGCATAATGGCTCGCCGTGGGCTCACATGTCCAACAGGAAGGAGGTAAAACGAGAGAGGATATACAAAGATCAAGAAGTTATAAAGTGGACCTTCTTGCATGATCATTGAGGAATGGATCTGACAAGGTAACGTCAATATCAGGGTCATCAGCATTCACAAACTGATTAGGATCTGCCTTATGAAGATTCTTAGTGGTATCAGAGCACAATGGCACGAACTAGTCAGAAGTAGTGTGGTCGTGCTCAGCCTGGGAAGTCTCTACTAGGTTGGAACAGAGAAGCCCGAATTCCTTGATGAAAGAAGTAAGGTCAAATTCGACCAGTGTAGTCTCTATTAAGTCTGCCCTTCACTCTAAAGTATCTATAGTGTAAATAATGTCAATGTCATCAATACATCGCCACACACAGGCAGGGGTAACTCCAAGGTCTATGCTTTCCGAGTCTTCCTCCTTGGACAGGAGCTCTCGGATCTCAATGTCATCCAACTTACAACAAAACTCTTTGATATCATCATGAAGTTCATAATCCTCAGGGTCAGATAACACCGGTACACTCTCGTTACATGTGAGTTTCTGGTCAGTGGTGGGTGCAGTGATTAACACATCATTCTCATCAATAGAACAAAAGTGAATCTCTCCAGATCCATAATCAATATTGTCCCTCGTAGAGGAGAAGAAAATTCATCCTAGGATGATTGGAGGACACTCCATAGGGGTGGAGGTCTCCATGCGCAATACGGCAAAGTCAGCGGTGAAGCTCATGCCCTAAATCTGAATGACAGTGTTCTCATGAATACCCTTCGGATACTTTATTGATACATCAGCAAATTGATAAATCATCTTGGTTTTCTTGAGAGGCCCTAAGTGAAGAGATTGTACCAACGAGAAGGATATTATATTGATCGAAGCATCGCTATCAAGGAGAGTGTTATCACAGGAATGGTCAGAGATGATGCAACTCAGAAGAGATGTGACAATGTTCCCTTTCCTCTTTGTCTTCTTGGGTTTATTAGTATATAATTAGTTCATGGCCTGGAAAAGTGGGGCCTCGATAATCTCATGAATAGATGCCACCACTTCTGGTTTAGTCAATATTTAGTTGAGATTTTGGATCTCCTTCATACAAGGGAGGAGATCGGAATCATCATCTACACAAGGATGACTAAGATCAGTCTGTACAATGGTAGGACCCATAGTGTGTCGTCAAAGGAGCTGGCAAGGGTGGCCTCTCCTCACAAGCTGACTCGATTGTATGTTTCTCGGACTCATTTTGTATTTTTTGGTTTTTCTCATTTTTTGTGTTTTGGGGGATTGAAAGCTCTCATAGGAGTCCTCAAATGAAACCTTATAATCAAATGGTGAAGCAACATTATAGCTCTTATTTATACTAGTGATATCATCAATCCTCTTCTTCATTTGCTCCATCATCTGAGTTAAGTGCTCAAGAGTGGACTCCATGAGAGATGACTCCAACAGGTCAGTCTCTGGTGAATGGAATGGTGGGAAATGTGAGGCTGCTAGTTGTGGTGGACAAAAATCCGAGGTCTGACACTGTGTATGAGGTGTATATGTACAAAAAAAGAGTTAGAAGCAAAGTCCTCTAGGAAAAATGGAGGTGGACAGACTGGAGTGTACGAGGGACCCGTAAAGTCCGGATAAAAATAACCCCAATCGACCATCTTCGAAACAAAAGAAAGGGATCGAAAGAACACGAAGTTCAAGTCAAGATACGTAAGAAAAAGGCAAAATGAGTAGAGAGATCTAGTATATACACAAACAAACAAAATTATACACAAAACAAACCCATAAATTCACCAACTCAACACATTGGTGATCATGAGAGTTCGATCTTTTTATCTTTTTAATGTTAGAGTTAGGAGAATTTCACAAAGTTGTACAAGCACATAGGAAGGCCTAGGATTGGGGTACTAATCCTTAGTGCGTACGTGGCAAATAAAATGTGAATACAATGAGGGGTTACTCTCCCCAGTACAAGGATTTTTTCTTTTGATTTTAGAGATGAGAAATCTTATCAGTCCCAATTAGGTTATCACTTTTTTGTATTTTTAATAAAAATGTATGATCCTAACAGGGGATTAATTCCTTTAGAATCTTATGTTGTCAAAATCAGAGGGAGAGAGTCGGAAAAGAAATGCAAGTGAAATCGATGACGAATGATAAGTAGAAATGCTCACCTTGTCTCCAGCTCTTTTCATGCAAGGATAATAAGCAGAATTGAAACCTACACTCTATGCAATGTAAGCTAATGAAATCACCCTAGAATAGTACTTGATATTATCATGAAGCACAAAATGCTAATTATCTAGAGAAGAAACCTAAGGTCAGGTCTTGGAAACATCTTGGTGCCCACCACAATGGGTCATGCAAGCATTGTGTAAGGTTTCTCGTAGTGTGCGGTATCAAGTTCAAATAATCAATAATTAGATTTGATTAAGTCCAAAAGTAAGCTATAGGTACATGAAAATCAATTAGGGCTTTGGACCTTAATCCATCGTCAAGAAAATCATCTCAATAACACAAATCAAATAAAAATAAAGTCGAATAACAAAGAAAAAGAAAGCAATAAAAACATGACAAAACCGACGAGGTCCCCAAGCGAACAATCACTCGAGCAATGGACCTCATGAAGTAGGAGTGTCTAGGACAGCCCAAATTATTCCAATTATATTAACTCTCTCACTTAAATTTACAAATAAAATTAAATAAAATATAAAATAAAATGCACTGTCTTCAAAATTCCTTTAATTCCTCCTTTGTTGCTCTCTCATGTCGGCTAGGTTAGAAATCCTCCGCTTCGCGTCGTTGTGTAGGTGTTCCTAGGAGTACCTCCCTCGATCCACAGTTCCTCGCAACAAAGTCAGACAAGGGAGCTGGTTAGACAATTCAAAAATAATATCAAATAAAATAAAAAGAAATAAATGGATAGATAGACAATAAAAAACAAGTATAAGCAATCTATACGGTGTGCTCCCCGGCAACAACGTCATTTAATTAATGGGTTTTTTGCGTGTCAGAAGATATTCTTACAGAAAGCGAAGATAAATTGTTGTTGAGGCGACCCACAAGAAATCCCAAGTCAATCAATAATTAACCCCACAAATAAACATAGTAATGCAAATAAACTTTATGCAGTTAAATTTATTTAACTCTACAAAATGTGTGTATAGTGCATGTATGTCGAGTGTCAAACACAGGAAGCAAAAGGTAGATTGGGAAAATTAATGCGCAAAAGTTGTTCTTCTTCTTGTCTATTTATTTTCTTTTTGGTGTGGGTTTTAAATTTTGTATTTCTTGTAGATTTTAATTTTATATTTTTAAATTATTTTTAATTTTATAAATTTTATTTTCTTTTATATTTTTTGATTTTATTTCTTTTTCTTTTTAAATATAATTATATATACACAATATAAAGTAATATATTTATATGTACTACTACAAATAATCAAAATATAGGAATAATTATTTTTGTTTTATTTGATTTTTTATTGTTTTTGTAATTTCTTGAATATTTTTTGATATTTTTATTTATTTTTAAAATAAAAAATATCCCAAAGTAGGGAATAAATAAATAGGATGAATTGATTTGAAGATAATAATAGTAAAATGTGTCAAAATTTTATCAAATCAATTTTAATAAATAATATATAAAATAAATAAATTTATATATATATATATATATATTTTAGGGATTTTTGGTGATTTTTATATTTTATAAAGGCATTTAAAACTTTTTGCGTTTTAGGCTTTTGTCTTTTTCCTATTTTGTTGGGATTTTTGGTCTAGATTTGTAAAATAAAATAATAAACAAAATATGATTTTTTGGAATTTTTCATAAAGGTTTTATATTTTTAAATTTTAAATTTAAGGAGGGAAAAATATGCAATTTTTTATTTTTAATAAATAGAGAAAATGCCTAAATGCAAAAAATAAAATTACACGTGAAAGTGTGTGTAGGAGGCACATAGCCTTGATTTTTCATAATTTTTGGAGCATGAATGATAACTATAAAAATTAAAGAATTTGCAAAACAATTATTGAACTAACAGGGGCATATTTGCAATTAAAAAATAGAAGATTGTATTAAAAAATTGCCTGAAAGTATTCAACCAATATTAAATTTTACGGACTAAAATGAAATAAAAATCCGTAGGGGGTTCTATGCAAAATCGCCAATTACGTGGGACCGCAAGAGAGGTGAGGTGTCATGCACCCAAAAGAAATAGTAAATTAAAGTAGGGGGTTCCTTGTAATTTTTACAAAAATATTAAACATTAAAACTACAGGACTAACATATAATGCTACAAAATTGGGGGTATGAAATGTTAATTACCCCCACTAAGGCGCGAACGTTCGACTGGATGCTTCTCACTTATCCACGTGGCGAACTATCAATGGTTGATACCACTTCGATGATCAATTCTCCTGATTAGATCTCGCTTCTGATTTGATGACCGAGTGGTGGTGAGATCCAACGGATGCAAAAAGAACTGGGTATCCTCGTGATCCAACAGTTGTTGCTCTTCAACAAGAACAGGGAAGAACATCTACTAGATCTCCTTCCTCATGTTAGATCTTTGGGCTCTGACCAAATGGGAACCTCGCACGAGGTGCAAAATGGAGTTGATTCTCCTCCACGGCTGTTGGCACCCTTAGAAGGATCTAGGACCCAACGGTGGGGTCATGGTGGCTCGGTGGAGCAACGACAACCAGGGGACCTTCCTTGTTGTCAAATTCGACTTTTATGTGTCCTTATCCTCCAAAACCTATAGAAAAAGCACACACGAGCAAAATGGGGGTTCTTAGGGGCTTTATGAGCATAGATGGGCGGAAGATGGGGCATAGCAGAGGAGCTCTGGTGTGGGTTGATAGTGGAACACCAAAATCCTGATCCAGAGGGGAACAAGTGAGATGGAGACATGTGGGGCATAAAGGAAGCATGGGGGAATGAAATGGGGTGGTCCGACGGGTCGAAACTTAGGTGGAGCACAGAGGGGTGGTTTGCTAGTGTGGATCTCCGACGAACTAAGAAGGATGGACTTTTAAACTAAGGTGATGGATTAAACCTAAATGTAATTGCATGAAATAAAAATATAAACTAAAATCGACCTAAAACGTAAGAAAAATCGACGTCGAGCAGTTGTTGGACGCGAGATGGCTACCTCACGGTGAGGTTCGCCGAAAATAGTGGAACCTTCCTCTACGTCACTCCTCCAAGCGCTAAAGAGTTGAGCGAGCGAGCTGTCACCTCCCTCAACCCTGGAGCTCAAATCTGGGGGAAGAAATCGCAAGGAGGGGATTTGAAAAATCAAAGAAGGTAGAGGCTCGAGTTATGTACAAGTGATGAAGAGATGGGAAGATCAAGCAGAACTGCTTAGTGCAACGATGTAATCCTCAAGGATTTGATCTGGCGTGATAGAGCATAGATCGAGGAGAAAACATGGAAAATGAATCTCTCCAAAGAATGCAAGAAGTGAGCTGCAAAAATCGAAGAAGTGAAGGGTCAAACAAGGTCAGAAAGGGCTACAAGGATAGTCAAAGGAGTTAACCAAGGTCAACTGACAACGCAAGCTCATTGCTCCACTTGGACCAATCAGGAAAAAACTGGCCCAAAATTATTTGTAAAATCATTAGTAAATAGTAAATGAATCATTTAATTTTAAGTTATAAAATAAAAAATGTTTATTATTTTCTTTAGTAGTTTAATATGGATTTAATTATATTCTTTTCTTTTTCTTGTTTTTTAGTTTCTCTTTTTTGGAAAATATAATATAACTATATAGGTAGATATATGTATAATATAGGTAATATATAGATATACTATATAATAAATAATCAAAATAAGGACATCAAGTGTTTTTTTAATATTTTTGTAATATTTTTTTATTTTTAGGAATTTTTAAAAACACTTAATGGTTTTAATTTGAATTAAAAAAGGCCAAACAATGAAGAAATGCACAAACAGAAGTATTTTTTAGTTTAAAAATATTAAACCATGTCAAAAATTCCCAAACTATTTTTAACTCAAAAATGCTTAAAAATGCAAGTTACTAGCGAAGGAAAGTATTTTTTGGAATTCTTATGAATCTTTGAGAATTTTTATAAATTTTTTAGTGTTTTGAGATTTTTAGAGTTTTTTATATTTTTATTTGATTTTTGGATGGATGATAAAATAAATCAAAATAAGCAAGATATAATTTATATATGATTTTTAGAAAATATTTTTTTGGATTTTTATAAGACAGTGAAAAATAGCTCACGAGATGATTTTTTATAAATAGAAAATCGACTCAAGATACCTTACACAAAATATATCTGATAAATATAGTTATATGGTATTTAAATAAATATTCTAGGTATTTTTAGATGACATGACCTATTTTTTTCTCAAAAATGAAATAAAAATAAAATGCATGTTGGTGGGGGTATAAATGCAATTAAATCAAGTTTTGTATAATACTCAAACCCCTAAATCCCCCAAAGAGATAAACCTGTAATTTTTCTATGCAAATAAAATATATGCCACCGGTTGGGGGTGTAAATGCAAATAACATAAAATCACATAGATTTTCTACAATTTTCCCAAAATTTTATAACAGGGATAAAAAATTTCTAGACCAAAACAAAATACCAAAAGGGCATGGGTGCAAAATGCCCACCTCACTTGGGACCGCACGTGTGGTGAGCTAGTAATGAATATATATTTCATTATCTTTAACCATTTATTTTAGCTTAAAATCCTTACAAAACAACTAATATATTAATAAATCCATATTCTCTCTAATCTGCATCTGTATAAATATTATACATATATTATTATTTTAACCTAAAATAAATAAATAAATAAATAATAAACTAAAAATAAAGAAAATAAAAAGATTGCATATATGGAATAGGTACAGGCTGACCCTAACCCTGATAGAAGGTCAAGACTTGTTGATTTTTATTATTGATTTTTTATGTTTCTATAAAGGATTATGGAGCTTTTAATTTTTAAACTTTTGTCTTTTTCTTTTTTTAGAGATTTTTGATCCAGAATTGTAAAAAAAATAAACAAAATAAGATTATTTAGTATTTTTCAAAAAGGTTTTATATTTTTTTGGTTATTTTTAATTCAAATAGGGATAAAAACATGTTATTTTATTTTTAAATAAATAGAGAAAATGCCTAAAATCAAATAGTAAAATTATGATGTGAAATTGTTTCTATCAATCACTTAACCCTATTTTTTTCATAATTTTTGGAGCATGGATGATAATTATAAAAATTAAAGAACATGCACAATAATTATTATTGAACTAGCAATGGCATATTTACAATTAAAAATAAATGCACGTTTGTTTTGGAAAATTAAACAAAAGTGTTCAATCAATATTTAAATTTTACGGACTAAATAGAAATACAAAAACCCATAGGAGCTTCTCTACAAAATCATCACCCACGTGGGACGGCACGTGAGGTGACGTGACACAAAATAACTCAAGGGGTTCCTTGCAATTTTTACAACATTATTAAATGTTAAAAAAAATTATAGGACTAAAGTATAATGTTACAAAATTAGGGGTATGAAATGTAAATTCCCCCCACTAGGTGTGAACATATGGCTAGATGCTCCTCACTTATTTACGTAATAGCTTATCAACGACCCATACCACTTCGATGGTCAATGCTCCCGATTAGATCTCACTCCTGATCTGGCGATGGAGTGGTGGCATGATCCAACGGATGCAAAATGAACTGGGACATCCTCACGATCCAATGGATATTGCTCTTCACAAGAAGGGGGAAGAACAGCTACCTGGATCTCCTTCCTCACGCAAGATCTCCAGGCTCTGGCCAAATGGGATCCTCGTTCCTGGTGCAAAATGGAGTTGATGCTCTCTGAAGGATCCAAGACCCAATGGTGGGGTACAGGTGGCTCGGTGGATCAACAGCGACCAAGGGACCTTCCTTGTTATCAAAATCGACCCCGGTGGGCCCTTAACCTGCAAGACCTACAGGAAAAGCACACACAAGCAAATGGGGGTTCGATGGGGGCTTTATTAGCGGAGATGGGCGGAAGATGGGGTGTAGCGAAGGTGCTCTAATGTGGGTTGGTGGTGGAGCACCCAAATCCTTATCTAGAGGGGATCAGGTGAGCTGGAGGCACGTGGGGCATAAAAGAAGTGTGATGAACGAAATGGGGTGGTTCGGCCGGTCAGAAACAAGGTGGAGCATAGTGGAGTGGTTCGTCGGAGTGGATCTCCGGTGAAATACAAATGATGGATTTTTCAACTAAGGTGATGGACTAAACCTAAATCTAATTGCATGAAATAAAATTATAAACTACAATCAACCTAATACGTAATACGTAAGAAAAATCAACCTCGAACAGATGTTGGTCATGAGATGGCTACCTCACGGTGAGGTTCGCTGAAGATAGTGGAACCTTAATCTATGTCATTCCACAACATCCTAAAGAGCTAGGTGACCGAGCCGTCACCTCACTCAAGCCCCGGAGCTCAAATTTGGTGGAAGAAATGGCAAGGAGGGGATTCGAAAAATCAAAGAAGGTGGAGGCTCAAGTTATGTACATGTGACAAAGAGGATGGGAAGATCGAGGCGAACAGCTCGGTGCAGCGATGCAATCCTTGAGGATTTGATCTAGAATGATAGATTACATATCGAGGAGGAAAAGTGGAGAAGGAATCTCTCCAAAAGAATGCAAGATGCGAGCTGCAAAAATCGAAAAAGTGAAGGGTCAAACGAGGTCTGACATGGCTACAAGGCTAATCAGAGGAGTTGGCCAAGGTTAACTGACGACGCAACCCGATTGGTCCATGTGGACCAACCAGGAAAAATCTAACCTGAAATTATTTTTAAATCATTAATAAATATTAAATTCATTAATTAATTTCAAGTTATAAATTAAAAATGTTTATTATTTTCTGTAGTATTTTAACATGAATTTTATTTAATTTTACGTGTTATTTACTACAAGTTACTTTTTAGGGTTTTACTTATAGGTATATTTACCTATATTATGTGTATTTTATTTTTATTTTGTATTTTCTAATTTACTATTTTATATGTATAATATATAAATAACTTTTTTATATATACAAAAATATTTTTTTGTTATAGTTTTCTAATGTAATATGTATACTCAAATAAAGTGGTAAATGTATTATGTAGGTATAAGTATAGTATATTCATCTATGTATTTTGTATAATATTTTATTTAAGTGTAATTTTGTGGCTTTATTTTTTATATTTTCAATAAAATATAAATAATATTTATAAGAATAAAAAATATAGAATAAAGAATAAAAGAATAATTTCCCCTTTGATTTATATATAGGTATATTATACAATAGGGGTCCAAAACCTAACTTTTATATCTTTACTCCAAATTAAATGAAACCTTCATTAAATATATTATTAAAAGTTATATACAATTAAAGTGATTTTGGTGCATTTTGAGTTCATATGGAGAAGATATGGGTCTGGGAAGTTTATATTTTGGCTTTTTATTTTGAGTATAAAATGTATATTGTGTATTTGTGTAAAATCAATTTTATATTTTTCTGTGTTTTTATCAACAAATTTCATGTACAAATTTTATATATTTGAGGTATAAATAATTAAGAATAAAATAGGTCCCAAAAATAAATTATTGAATAATAAAAAATAGGATTTTTATTGTCTTTTTGGCCATTATCTCTCCATACTTTATTCCTTGTTGACCAAATCAATTCTTGACTTGGTCTCAGGATTTATGATCATAAAATACCTTTGGTATTTTTTATTTCCTTTTCTTTATTATATAATTTTGGCATTAAAAATAATATTTATATATAATAAATAGAATAAATAGTGAATGTTAATTTGTACAAAATAATGATATTTACATGCATTTAGCTATGGTTTTAAGGCCAAAATGATAGAATAAATGTGTTAAAATGGAGATTCATCAGCATGAGATGGCATCATTTTTGAACAACTATGCAGAGTTCATGAACGATCAGTCAGAGTTGTTGTATCACATGTCCGACGAGATACATCTGATGCAAATTTCATAGTTCCCTTCTGCTCCAGCACCTTCAGCAACCAGACCCCGTGCACATCATTCCCGGGCTCGTCGCTCAGCCCCTTAGTAAGCCCCTACTCCTCGTCAACCTTCACCTCAAACTCCTACCATGGGTGCTTCCTCCTCTAGACCAGGCAAGGGGATCTATATGCCCACTCTCGTCCTTGAGACTGAAGAAGAAGCTACTAAGTCGGATGATTCTGAGTCCTGCACACCTAAGTTCGAGCATAGCTCAGACACTCGCAAAGTCATTGAGTAGAGCAAGAGGGTTCGACCTTCATCTCGTACCGATGACTCTGTATATGAACCTTCTAACTAACATTGTAGTTCTTTGTTTCTCTTAGAATTCTAATTTCTTTGTTTTTTGTTGTATTAGAACTAATTTGTGTGCCGCACAAACATTTTGTATTTGTTCCTACTATTTACTATCGAAGTATTTATGTTTTTTCATTCTCTCTTGTGTCTTTTTAATTGATAACAAAAGCGGAAGAATATAATTTATCAAAGAAGCTTAAACATGGATTGATTGTTTGAAGTTCTCATTTAATTGCTTGAAGAAATAAAAGGAGAAAATTAAAATGACTTTTATAATCGTCACTCACCTTACAAATTAAAAGTTTTTTATGATTCTTACAGTAAGGGGGATAAAATAAAATCAAGACTTGAATGAGTAATTCAAATTATTTTAAGTTATTGATATAATTTGTGTATCTCTAATTTGTCTTGACAATTACTTATGCTTATTTGTTTACAACTTTTAAGATTTTGAAAAAGTTCTTATCATCATTAAAAAGGGGGAGGTTGTTAGTACTTTGGTTCTCCATGATTTTAATGGTGACACATATAAGATGATATCATACTCTCTCGCATATTCTTATATGATTACAGGACTGCTAAGGATTTTAGATTGACATAGCTCCGCTAAGAAGTAAGTTTCAGCTGTTATGTCTTATTGTTCTTTGTTCAAAATACTTTTAATAAACTTCTCTGTATTTATTTTGGAAGTTGTAATTCCAGCATATTCAAAATCACAAGCTTCTATATCAAGAAAATCATTTTTGATGAATTAATCGATTGTATGTTTCAGATTGATCGATCACTCCTTGTCGATTATGTATTTCTGTTGATCGATCATTGCCTTGTTGATCATCCATTTCGACCTTATCATTTATTACTCAAATTCCATTTAAAGGGTCATCAAATAATCGATCATTGATTTTCAGTTGATTGCTCAATAAGCAGCTTATCTATCATACTTATTGACGTGATCGATCGCAGCGAGAAATATTCATTTAACTTCATATCATTTTTATTTCCAACAACAACCTTTCATGAGCTCAAGGACCTCATACCCATTGTTAAAACACACACCACTCGAGTATTCACCCATATTCTCATCTGAAATGGTAGAAGCTATTTCTAAGTGTTTCTCTCAATATTTTCTCTAATGTTCTTTGACTTGTTCAACCACTGAGAAGAATGTCCGTGGCTCTGAAATGATGTGAAACAAGTTTTTTCCGTTCAGTAGTGCTTGATTTGTTGATCTTCTCTCAAGTTATTTTGATTAGTCAAAATACTTCTGGTAGCTTCGTCTCAACGTGATGATATTACTATTATTTGATGTTTCTTATCCGCATGTGATATTTATGACATAATTGCATAGACTATTATTGGTGAATTATCTGTGCAATTATACAACTGTTATTTATCTCTAGATATCACCAGATGGCTTAGAGATTTATTCTATGATATCTGTTGAGATAATTGTTGACTAGATTTTTCGCGGTTTAAAATGATGATTTTATCAAGTCATTGTTTTCCCATGATAAACCGTTATCAAACAAATAAAACACAACTACAAGCACAATGGAGACATACAAAATGCATATGGCAAGTAGAGGTTCGAATCCACAAGGACCAAGTAAGTTTGCATGATTTCTCTTTGATTTTTAAGAACAATGCAACTCTTAAGGTGATTCAAAGGAGATACTATTTATATATCAAGTTAAATGATATCAAAATGATATGAAGCACTTATAAAGTATTCCAAATATGATCCACTATTTTTAGGAATTTTCTGATTTGGATATGGTGTTCTCGATGCTCAAAAGAAGTTTCTAGGGGTAAAAATGTGAATGATTTAGAAACCGGGGATTGATTTGTAAAAGAAACAAAATGATACTTCATTAACTAATTAAGAAGGCTAATGGATATGGATGTAATTTTTACACATCAAACCAAAGATGATATTGATTACGGATGAAATAATATCTAAAAGAAACTTTACTTTGCTTCAAAACCAAACTTAAGAGTATTGCAAATGTAATTTTGTAATGCTGGAAACAGAACTGAACATAGAAATAGAAAGTAAAGAGAGGAGGGGAAAGAGGTTCTCTTCTTTGTAATCTTAGAGCCCAGAAATGGAGGGCATTGGCGGCTGTGATGCACGGACTGGGATGCGCGGGGAGTGCGCTCTGATGCGAGGTGGTGCTACGCTGGAGGGCACAGCCGCTTGCCGTGCATGTGGCAGCTGTGCGGGCTGAAGAAGCAATCCGGTGCACAGCGGTGTGGAGGCATGTACAGCGGGTGGGCGAGCCGGAGAAGAAGGCTTGTGCGAGGGAGCTGGTGGCTGGACGAATACCGTTGCGCAATGGTGCGCGAGGGAGTTGCGTGATTGGCTGCCGGCGGTTGAGATGCGCAGAGGAGAACGATGACGTGCGCGGGGAGTTGCTAGAGAATGGTGGCTGCACGTCTATGCCCACGCGAGGGTACACAGTGGCTGCGCTTAGAGGATGAGGACGCGCGTCGGTGGCTGTGCTAGAGGATGGATGTGCGTTGGAGGCAAAGAGAGAGAGCGTCGGAGAGACCCTTGTGTTTAAGGCTACAGGTTGGGAGTGAGAGAGATCTTTAGTTGTTAAGTTGTATCCTTCTTATAGATGGTGTGGCCGTCTCTGCAAAACAAAGAATTAAATGTTTATTAATGAAATTGGGAAAGGCTTCCTACGTGCATGGGGAGCATGCATGTGCGGCTAATAATTTTTTTGAAAATGAGAGAGAGTGAATGGTAAAGAGAGTATGCATGGGGAAGGTACGTGGATGACTTAATGCAAGATATAAAGAAAGGAACTTTTACATTATCCTCCCTCCCTTTTTCCAATAAGAAATGTTCATAAATTGTAGGGACACCAATGTGTTGGGCTTTGATATGATGCTCTTTCTTTCACTCTTTTGGATTTGAACACATATATTCATGATGATATTTTTAATTTCTCAAAAATATGAATATGGATTGTTAGAATTGTAAATGTGATTGAGTTCCATGTATGTAATCTCTATTGTATAAGAAATGTAACTAGGTAATACGTAAAGATCATGTATTAAGTGGCATTGTTTGTTGTGTGCATGGAATAAGTATACTGTGAATTTGTGCACTATTGAGGCATATAAATCAAGCATTAAGGTTGTATTCCACATATTTTAAGCATGTTATAACCATATATGATGCAATCATCACACCCCCATGCTTAAATCTTGCTAGTCTCGAGCAAGAATAAGATAAGAAATAATGAAGGATAGGGAAAATAGCCAAGATAGATCGGGTCAGGGTTTGCAGCAGACATACCCACAAAGTCTCGAGTTTTTAGATCCTAACTATACAAATACACAAACTTCAGTAGAGTCGACCCATGGATTAATGATTTGCTCGAATTGTCGACTTGACTTGAGTTTTGTAGTTTCAACAGCCTCTCAGTTCCAACAAAATCAGTCATGATTTTAGAAGGTCGATCAAGTCAGTTCATCCCTAAGAAAACATGTATTCTCTTTGACCTTGAGTGGATATAAACAGTGTTCGTGATGTTTTAGCTTTCGTGAATCAATGGAACGAGCTAACAGTACAATCTATCAAGGTACCGAATGATTCCTACACATATAGCCTCAGTCTTTACCTGAATTCAGGCATATTCTCTTTTCACCCAAGTATGTCAGCATGGAAAAAATAGGCCATAGTTATTGGAGAATGGGACTTAATTTTTGGGATTTTCCGTAGACCACTTTGGTCTGTTGCTCTCATTTTTTCTTTTTGCAGAGCATAACCCTGGGCCTCTTTTAAGAATTTGGGTAGCATCATTGGGCTACTACCACAGCTTTTTGGTGGAGGAGGGTTATTCGGTGGTCTTCTTTGCTTTTGCTTTGCATAATTGGTGGTTTTTGGCATTTGTATTGTGATATGCCTTTTTGTGGTGCTTTTGTTTTGGGTTTGGCATCAAAAGGTAGTATCGGCTTAATATTGACTTTGGAGGCACAATACTGGCTTATTTGCTGACATACTTATACTAGAGAGATCATGTTGCTCCTGAGTCAAGTTCCTTCATTAGCTATAGATAAGGTTCAGGCATTGGCACAACCAAGAGGACAACTCCTCACCTCAACTAGATTGTAATTGTATCTCGTAATATAAACTCAATCAAGCTAAGTGCAATGTGCAGTTGCTTAATATCCACTGAAGAGTTTAAGAGTGCTACTAGTTTCTCATGTGATCTAGTTAGATACAGAAGTTCATTCGTCAGTAGAGTTAGTGGAACTGAGAGAATAAAGTCCATATGGACCTGAAGAAAGCTTAAATACTCATGCCTAGTGAAATCTGATGAAGTTAAGTGGATTAGGGTCAACTCAACCTCAGTCTATAATTTATGCAGTAAAGATCTGATTTTTCAAAATAGGATAAAACTAGGAAGGATGTATTTTTGATGGTTTTCTTGCTTTTGAAAATATTTTTTAGAGGAATTTTTGCAAAATTTTTGAAGATTTTTTTGATGTTTTGAAAAGTATGCAATTTTGAAAACTATGCAGACACACCCCCCCATACTTATCAGAAACCATGTCCTCATGGTGAAAACAAGGTATAAAAAGGAGGATCAGAAGGGATGAGTGATTGTGAAAAGTATTTTTGGTTTTTTTGGTGAAGTGTGGAGGTGGACCCCCATACTTATCTAATGCAATGCAGTAAAGAGAAGGATACAAAGAAAGGAAAAAAGATACCTATGGGTGTGGACCCACAAAATGTTGTTGGTTTAACGTCCCAACTCGACGATTCCGCTTATCAGGAGTATCCGGTGTTGCGTGTGAGTGCAAAAGCTGTATTCAGAAAACCCAAATGAAACTCTTGATATGATATGGATATCCTGACCCAGATGTGAGAGTGCGGTTGATGAATTTGATAAATGTGTGCTCTCATTAATATGGTGAAGACATTAATTGGTTGATGAATCGGGATGAGAGATGAATCAGTTTGATCTTGGATTGGATGTGATGGGAGGGAAATGGGTGGACTGGTGAAGGGCTCATGTACCAGATATGATGTATTGAAGTCGAGCTCTACATGATCAAGAATTGATTCCTCCATGAGGTCCTCTGTATATTGTGATAAATCATCATTTTCCATCAAATAATCATCACGATTATCCTCAGTGGAATCTATTGTGAATTTTATTTCAGTTCTCTTCTTGAACCACAAAGATGATTCTTTCCAAGACATATGATTAGG
This sequence comes from Ottelia alismoides, assembly GCA_037367405.1. Classification (NCBI taxonomy): domain Eukaryota; kingdom Viridiplantae; phylum Streptophyta; class Magnoliopsida; order Alismatales; family Hydrocharitaceae; genus Ottelia; species Ottelia alismoides. The sequence continues at coordinate 467,799 of JAZKJV010010630.1, forward strand.
AGATTCAGAGGCCAGGAGCGGGAGAATATTGGCTAATGGATGATTTTCTTCGATTATTTTGAGTAGTTCCTTGGTATCATACCAAAAAGGATCAGAGAATAGAAAATCACTCTGATCAGACTCGATAGTAGAAGATGTATCCATATAGTCATCGACTGAATTGATTTGATCTTCTTTCCTTGTGGTGGGGATAATGGAATTGGAAATTTCATTTTTGAACAAGTCATCGCACAACATCTTCCACATATCATCATGTGTTGGTTGGACGGGAGTTTTGGTGCATGAAGAAGTCAACTCATTGTCAGATATGTCCTTAGATTCCAGCTCAAAATCTGTACTTTCCTTAATTGAAAAATCACATCCGGAATCAACATCAAATGGTATATCTCCTTCTGTTTCTTTTTCCCACTCAACATAAGTGTCATCCTCAATTTCAACTTTTGTCTCAGCCCAATCAATATCATTAATACACCAAGGTTCATAACTTTCAAAATGGTCTGAGGAAGGATCAATGCTATAATCAAAACATGTCTTCATCTTTGGCATACTCAGGGCTGAAATTAATTTGAGATCAATATTTAGTGTTTCCCAGGCTTCATCTAATTCAAAAAATTTCGACCAGTGAGAGGACATGGTGGGGCTTCAAGTGCAGAGTCTAGATGAGACATGTCCTTATGAGTGAGTTGTGAGGTGTTCAGACTAACCTCCAGAGGGTCTTTGGAAAGATGGACAGGGGCAAAATCATCAAGAATAGCACATTTCTCTATCCATCCGCAGTCCTCAATTTCATAGTCATCAGAAGTAGGGGAGACATGATCCACAGGAATATCTTTATCATTGATTTTCAATTCTACTCTCTCATCTTCACAGTCAAAATGTGCCTTGGCAGTGGCCAAGAACGATCGTTCAAGTATGTTGGGTCTCTCACTTAGTGTATTGGCTTGATTAGACTTTTGTTGTGTTGCAGCCAGTTGCTGAATAGCCTAGGCCAAAGCATCAAAATCTACAGTTGAGGTTGGTTGTGTCAGTAAGGGCTCAATCAGCTGTTTGGGCTGGGTGTGATTTTGGACCCAATGGATTGTGTCCTCTCCTCCAGAGAAATAACGTGTGCTGATGGGTGGTGGTCGGATGAGAGGAGCTATGGTATGTCGGATTGTCGCATTCTCTTCTCTTAAAAGTTGTAGCTGTTGGAAGATGAGGTCCACGGTATTCGGTTTCTCTGCTCCCATGTCTCCTAGGTTAGGTGAATTCTCAGGTTTCTCAGTAGAAGGAGATGGGTTGGATTTTGATTTGTAAACCAGATCGTATTCTAGAGGTTGTTGTAATGGATTTTTTAGAGACCTACGACCTAGCATACACAGCACAATACACCAGACAATTTGTTGATTCACCTACTCACACAAAAATTATCGCGGAAGCGATTATCTTTTCGATTTTAGTTTAGTGATTCAACAAAAGTTTTCAGAGAAATTAGAGTCCTTAAAGATGAGGTGGGTGTGGAAGATTGTGAGAAATCGATGTCCTAATCCGGCTGGGGGATCCAGGGTGCGGTACTCAGATCGTGAGATCTGCTCTTCCCACAAGAACATGTGCCCAACGCGTCGAGGAGTTACGATTTCTCTCTACAATCCCACGTAGCACCAGGGATTTTTGTCTTTATCCAAGGGTTCTATGTGCTCGTGATTTTTGTGTCATTCATGTGCATCAAACAAACATTCAGAATTTTGTCCGCTTTCGCTCAGGTCACTGCAATGACCTTTCAAGCTTATCTTCTTAATGTGATCAAGCATGATTAGGTGATCTTTGATTTTAGATTATCAAAGGGAGAATACCACAGAGATGATGCAATCAAGAACTCTTTTATTTTTTCAGTTTAATTCGATGCGCAAACAAATGCACAAAATATAAGTCTTAGAATGCCTAAGTGAAGAAGAAAGCTCACAGTGCCTACACTTCTGGCGCTAAATCCGTAATGTTTTGTCCTTTTGATATTGAGCTTTTCCGAGAAGGGGGGAGAATTTTTTACATAGAACAAGTTACAAGTTTGCTAAAATAAATGCATGGATCTTCATTTTTTTCTTTTTCTGAGTTCAAGTACCTGAAATAAAAAAATTTCACGGATTAGAATATCAAAAATAAGTTAAGGATGAAGAAAAAATTGCAAATGTTGCCTAGTCCCCAGCAACGGTGCCAAAATGTTGACTAGATTTTTCGCGGTTTAAAATGATGATTTTATCAAGTCATTGTTTTCCCACGATAAACCGTTATCAAACAAATAAAATACAACTACAAGCACAATGGAGACATACAAAATGCATATGGCAAGTAGAGGTTTGAATCCACAAGGACCAAGTAAGTTTGCATGATTTCTCTTTGATTTTTAAGAACAATTCAACTCTTAAGGTGATTCAAAGGAGCTACTATTTATATATCAAGTTAAATGATATCAAAATGATATGAAGCACTTATAAAGTATTCCAAATATGATCCACTATTTTTAGGAATTTTCTGATTTGGATATGGTGTTCTCGATGCTCAAAAGAAGTTTCTAGGGGTAAAAATGTGAATGATTTAGAAACCGGGGATTAATTTGTAAAAGAAACAAAATGATACTTCATTAACTAATTAAGAAGGCTAATGGATATGGATGTAATTTTGACACATCAAACCAAAGATGATATTGATTGTGGATGAAATAATATCTAAAAGAAACTTCACTTTAATTTAAAACCAAACTTAAGAGTATTGCAAATGTAATTTTGTAATGCTGGAAACAGAACTGAACTTAGAAATAGAAAGTAAAGAGAGGAGGGGAAAGAGTTTCTCTTCTCTGTAAGATTAGAGCCCAGAAATGGAGGGCATTGGCGGCTGTGATGCACGGACTGGGATGCGCGGGGAGTGCGCTCTGATGCGAGGTGGTGTTGCGCTGGAGGGCACAGTCGCTTGCCGTGCACGCGGCGGTTGTGCGGGCTGAAGAAGCAAGCCGGTGCACAGCGGCGTGGAGGCACGTACAGCGGGTGGGCGAGCCGGAGAAGAAGGCTTGTGCAAGGGAGCTGGTGGCTGAACGAATACCGCTGCGCAGTGGTGCACGAGGGAGTTGCGTGATTGGCTGCCGGCGGTTGAGATGCGCAGAGGAGAACGATGACGTGCGCGGGGAGTTGCTAGAGAATGGTGGCTGCACGTCTATGCCCGCGCGAGGGTACACAGTGGCTGCGCTTAGAGGATGAGGACACGCGCCGGTGGCTGTGCTAGAAGATGGATGTGTGTTGGAGGCAAAGAGAGAGAGCGTCGGGGGCGAGACCCTTGTGTTTAAGGCTACAGGTCGAGAGAGAGAGAGAGAGAGAGAGAGAGAGATCTTTAGTTGTTGAGTTGTATCCTTCTTATAGATGGTGTGGCCGTCTCTGCAAAACAAAGAATTAAATGTATATTAATGAAATTTTGTAGGGCTTCCTACGTGCATGGGGAGTATGCATGTGCAGCTAATAATTTTTTTGAAAAGGAGAGAGAGTGAATGGTAAAGAGAGTATGCATGGGGAAGGTATGTGGATGACTTAATGCAAGATATAAAGAAAGGAACTTTTACATTATCCTCCCTCCATTTTTCCAATAAGAAATGTTCATGAATTGTAGGGACACCAATGTGTTGGGCTTTGATATGATGCTCTTTCTTTCACTCTTTTGGATTTGAACATATATATTCATGATGATATTTTTAAAAATATGAATATGGGTTGTTAGAATTGTAAATGTGATTGAGTTCCATGGATGTAATCTCTATTGTATAAGAAATGTAACTAGGTAATACGTAAAGATCATGTAATAAGTGGCATTGTTTGTTGTGTGCATGGAATAAGTATACTGTGAATTTGTGCACTATTAAGGCATATAAATCAAACATTAAGGCTGTATTCCACATATTTTAAGCATGTTATAACCATATATGATGCAATCATCAATAATCTTTCTGGATACTTGTTTCCATATTAACATTTTTATACAGGATTTTAAGTCTCTGATCCTAAGTGTGCAGAGAAGTTCTTGGATGTGAGATCTCTAAGGAAGTTAGAAGAAAGTTGAAAGCACTCATGTTCTTCTGTTTGTACTATAGTATCTGATTTATAGTGTTGATTTTAGTGTTTGATCAAATATTGTAAAGCAACAACTTTGTAAATGGTTGAGATATCCGTGTAAATGTCTAAGGCTTTAGTGAAGTGGTTTATTAGCTCTTCTAATCGGGAAATCTTGAGTCAGGAAGACTCAGGTTGTGGTTTTTACCCAGGTGGGTTTCCACGTAAAAATATTGTGCAAGTGTGCTCATTAGTATACTTGAATATTTTGTCTCAGCTCGCTGCTTATTCCGTAAAGTTTTTAAGGGTACCTTGAACCATTATTCACCCCTTCCCCCCACTATTGGTATTGTGACCCATAAACTCACAGCTCAAACATATAGTAATACATATCTCTTCGATCAGAGGATGTGTGCCTTTATCATAACATCATATGATATAGGTCTTGCTTATCTCAATCTTACTAAGTCAACTTTTTGACCTTACTTATCCTATACCTCTAAATATATATTCCTAAGTAGAGGATCTGCAGCAAGAGATCGGTAAGATGTCAAACATTGGAGTAAGGATTGTCATCTTCTTCTTAGGGTCAAAATCCTTTCCTGATAGTCATTTGACGATGTGAGTGCGTCCTCAATATAACCCTTTAGATATCCAACCCTACACCAGCCTCTATGATCCAACTTTTGGATCAACAGTTATATGATATTAAGATGATCATGGTACATAACCCTAATTATATGAAGGGATCTATTATGCAAATTAGTTGTTCTTCATTCAAATTAAGAAGTGATTTGAAATAACTTTATTGCATAATAGCCCGTCATAGGTGCATATATCCAACAAGCCGTCCCATAAGTTTCAGCGTCATCTGAATTCTAATCTTCAAACATTTCTCATGAAAGAGATGACGAAATTGTACGAAGCTGGCTTTATTTACCTCATCTCCAATTCAAAATTGATGAGCCTATTGCACATGGTTCTGAAGAAATTTGGAATCGCATATTGTAATGAATTACAAGGGAGAGGAGATTCTGACTTGAGATCCCTCTTAATATCACATCTATGTAGATTAGTAGTGCCAAAACTCAACGACAAGAAAGATCACTTTCTGCCATCTTTTATTTTCCAAATCATCAAAATACAAGCAAGGACAGAGTTCTTTTATTTCTCAGAGGGTTACTTGGGTACAATAAGGTAGCGATTTCTCTTGAAGATGGAGAAGAAACTACTCTTAATTGTTTGTTTGGCATCTATACTTTTAGACGAATGCCCTCTGGATTTGTAACCCCCCGCTACATTCCATAGGTGTATGTTGGCTTTTTATGACATGGTGGGCAATTTCCTTGAGGTCGTCATGGACGACTTCACAGTCTACAGAGATAGTTTGGACTCATGTCTTGCTTATTTAGATTGAGTGCTACATCATTGTTGTGAAGTAAATCGGTGCTTTTATAGGAGAAAAGTCATTTTATGGTGACTAAAGTGATTGTGTTAGGGTGTGTTGTATCCAAGTGAGGAATGGAGATTGACACAACCAAGGTGGATGTTATTGCCAAACTCGAGCCGTCGGCAAAACTAAAGTATTTACTTTTTTGGGACATGTTGGATTTTATAAATGAGTAATTAAGGACTTCAGCAAGATTTCCTGACCTTGAACTGAGCTTCTAGCAAGGAGATTGAGTTTGTTGAAGATAATAGGGTTCTCCAAGGCTTTCATCCCCTAAAGATCGGGTTACTCAAGCACCTATCCTACAACCACAAGATTGGTATCTAGCATTTGATATCATGACGGATGCTTTTGAGTTTGTTATTGGGGTTGTATTGGGATAGAGGATGGATGATATCGCTTTTTATTTATTACACTAATAGAACATTGGATGAGACCCAGAAGAACAACATTGTTACAATAAAGGAAATGCTAGCGGTTGTGTTTATCTGAAAGAAGTTTAGATACCATCTACTTGGATCTACGGTGATGTTTACACTCACCACTCTACCATATGGTACTTATAAGACAAGAAGGATGCCAAATGCCAAACCTCATCTTCTTCTTTGGAACCTTATGTACCAAGAGTTTGATATGGAGATTAGAGATAAACCTAGAGTTAAAAATATTGTGGCAGGTCATCTTTCTAGAATCAATGAAGAAGAGACTCCTGATATGAACAAATTAACTATCAGAGAGACTTTCCCACATGAGGCAGTTCTTGTTATCACCTCACTTTCCTAGTATGATAATATTGTGAACTGGGTATGCTCTTTTCCCATATGGCTTGATTCTTCATCTTCCAGAATTTTCCCATATGGTTTCTGTTTCTTATCCACCTTCTCAACTTCTATTTCCATCTTCTCCCCTTTCTTTGCTCTACAATCTCCCAAAGCATGTCCAGTGACACAATAATTGGGGAAAAATTTTGGGATTCTCTTGTAAATGATGTATTGTTTGAATACTTCAACCCCATTCTTTATCAGAATGAAAGGTATTTGGGTTTCAAAAGGTCAATGTCTACATAGACCCGCAAATAATTGGGTGTAGTAAATTCTTTCACATCTTTGCCCACACAAATGTATCTTCCTAATACTTATGCAACGGATTTAATGACTTCAGGATTATGCAGATGCACTTTTAAGTTTGCTAATCTACTCCAAACAAGAGCCTTAGTAGTGCTGAGATTGGGTCTACAATAAGGAGATCATCTAATAATTGAGACTGAATTTGCTGAAAACTCCGAATCCCCCATTATGTAAGTCATCACAAAGTCTTTTGCTTCCTCAAATCTCACAAGAATTTGCTTAAATTCTAAATCTCTTAGGAAGATCTCTCTAAAGTGGGCAAATCTTGATTTGAGAAAATTTCTGAACTCCACGAGATCCGCCCTGGAGTATTAAAACCTAGCATCAATGCTAAGCACAAAAGGCTTCTGCATTTGATTAATTTCTTCCTCCGTGAATTCAATGACAATATCTCCATCAAGAATAGTCGCATCTCTGATTGGAATTGGGTCACCAAAATTGGGAGCACGATGCAGTCATTTCATGGTTGAAGCAAAGGAAACCTTTTTTTCTTCATTCCCCTTAATAGTACTTGCGTTTGATTCAGAATCCTTCTTCCTTATATCCCCTTTCTTACTAAACATCATAGGAGATAGGAGACGGAAGTTAACTTCATTGATGTTTAATTCATCCGCATAAATCTTTGAACCGCCATCGTCAGGCATTTCACCAAACATTCGATGGGCATCATCTCCACAATTTCTATCTGGCATTTCGACAAACATCTTGAATGCAGACCAACCACCCATAGCCTTGCAACCTACAAAACCTTTAAAATGGGGGCGAAATCGCTACCAGTAAAGGGCTACACACCCACAACACTTGTTCCTAGTGATGCAAACGGACAGATATGGATAAAGGTATACCATATCCTTATCCGTTTTCGAATACGAATACAGATACAAACACAGATATTGACGGATATTAAAACTATCTTATCGTATCCTTAAAAAATAGATACGGATGTAAAGCAGATATTGATCACATACGAGTAATGTTAGAAATACTCTATAAATTCGACTTAAATATATACGAATAGATGGAAAATACATGATATAAATTTATTAAATATGTTTGTATCATAAAAATAATACAAATACGGTAAAAGACGGTATAGAATTATATTATATAGGGTTTAAAAATAAATCTATGACTATATATATAGACGAAAACAAATATATGGATACGGATATAGATGCTTACGGATATCAAAATAATATCCATATCTGTATCCATTTTAAAACGATACGGATACATATGTCAAAAGCTATAGAAACAGATAGGATGATGGATCAGATACAGATATATCGGTACTGTTTGCGTCCTTGTTGCTCCTCCCAGCAGCAAAGAACACACCTGAAATTGTCTCCAGGTATCCACGCACAAGCTTCGTTCTTCCTTGTAGGAATGGAGATGAACCACAGGTTGAGGTCCCCTCCATGGGTCCATGCACAACACTCAAATAAATTGTGGACTGTCTTTAATGGATCTAGATCATTTACGTATGTGCGTACGTACGGACGGATGGATGTATGTATGTATGTATGTATGTATGTATGTACGTACGTATGTACGTACGTACGTATGTATGTACGTATGTACGTATGTACGTATGTACGTATGTACGTATGTACGTATGTATGTATGTATGTATGTATGTATGTATGTATGTATGTATGTATGTATGTATGTATGTAAGCGAAAAAGGAGGCTACACCGGCGGGTGTAAGTAACTCCCTACACCGGCCTATTTTTTCATTATTTTTTGATTTTTTTGAAATGAAATCTTGAGGTATTTAGATCACAATATATCACCATGATGTAATCCCAAATTTAGCTTAATTTGAGACCTCTATCATATCCATCAAGACTACAAAATTTTAATGATTTTAGAAATGCTGAAAATGACCTCTTCTTGATGAACATGTTAGGAATATTTACTTTGCATGATACTTGAAACACTTGTTCTACTCAACACATTAAGTAAATCCCCCTATTTTCATTCAAAAAAAGTAAAAACTAATGGGAAAATGGGTCGGGTTCGGAGTGCATGCTCCATGTCCCCCATATGTATCTGTGTGTACGCACGCGCGCATGTGTGTGAGTGTGTGCATGTGCGTGTTTGTGTGTACGTACATGTGCATGCGTGTGCGTGCAAGTGCATGTGCATGTGCATGGGTGTGCGTGCATGTAAAATATTCTTATTATAAAACTTTTTATAATTATTAATTCTAGTTTTAGTATTTTTATTAATCTTGGTAACAATATGCATATTGTCCCAGGTATCAATATTCATATTTTCTCTAATAAAAATAGAAAATTTTACAATTGAATTTTTTCTCCAGACTTTTTCTTGTATATAAAACATTCTTCTCCCATATAATCACTAAGATTTATATCCATTAGTATATAAAGTGATTGAGATTTTTGCGTATTTAGATTATATGAATATAAAATTTCTCGATCTCTATTTACTTGTAATGGTAATTCAGAAATGTCCAAGTCCTCACTATTTTCATAGTTTATATATTTATGTATTAAAAGATCATATCTACAACTTCTTTTGAATTTTTCTTTTTGACCACCCATCAATAAATTTGTTATGTATCCCGATCTTGCGGATATTTTGATACCAGAGGTCATGTGTTTTGCATCTGACTTCTGGTGGTTGTATGAGGCTATGATTAGGCGAGAGTCCAGGGTGATGATGCAATATTCTCAGCATGTCACGTGAGCTATGCGTCACCTCTGGGGTTGGGGCGGCTTCTGCAATAAGTGGAGACCTTCAAGGGTGGCTCCGTAATGTTCCCCCTCCGACACGTGCATCGCACATGTGGAGGGGTCTCAGGTTTCACGCCCGACGATGGCTTGCGAGGTTCCAATCTTCGACGGTTAGTGGCGGCGCCACCCAGCGATGGCGGGGGAGAGTCAACTGGCAGGGAGCTTGTGGCTGCCCTGCGGTGGAGAATTGGCGATTGGGGGAGGACCTCTGGGAGTGGTAGATGCTGATGGCGGTTCTATGGAGGCGTTGTTGTGGTGGAGGTTCCGGCCTTCGTAGGCAGAGTTGCTGGCGGTGAACGGCTCAAAAGCAAGTGGCCGAGGGAGTGATGGTTTCCTACTTGCAGAGTTTGTTCCTCTCATTGGAGACAGTAGTGAATGAGAAGTCGAGGCGGTGTCTCCTGGCTGAGAGGGAGTCGTCGGGGGAGATGCTCTGTAGTCGAGCTCCTGGACTTGTTGTTGAAGCAGGTCTAGGAGAGTTGGGTTGAAGTTGGTGGACGGAAGTAAGGCAATGGAATGGATAGGTGAGGGATGCGTCGTTGGCTCGACTGGATAACCAGAGTAGTGCAGCGATTACAAGGCTCAAACTGTAGTGACCATGGTGGCCAGATCTTGCCAAGAAAAAAGGAAGAGGGTCAGGTTGTCACCACCGACCTCCTCCTGTGAATGTAGTGCAGATGACAGATCAAGAGTGGAGGGCTATCGACGAGGGTAAAATAGGGGGAGGTGGGGGCCAGAGTTGGTAGGTCGAAGGCGATTGAAGAGATTCGCTGGCGGACAGTGGCTGTGATGGGGAAAGCGGATCGTGATATTGAGAGGGGAGGTGATTAAAGTGGAGACGAGGATTGGATGGGATCTGATTGGGTGTGTGATGAACCTCAGTTTCATCATCTTTATTCTCCATAATTAACCCCCTTGCTTAAAACTTTGTCAATAATTCCCTGTTAATGTCTAATAATTAACAGAGTCCTAAATAAATTAAAAACCACAAAAAAATGACAAAACAAAAATCAGTGGTATTTTTAGACTCAAAAATACCCTCAAAAATATTCCGGGCCTTTGTTTGATTTCATCTCCAGTTTTGGTCAACATAAAACTTGTAGATCTCGTCAAGATCTACAACTTTCATGTTTTGAGTTTTCTCAAATTCGGCCAATAGGGCCCTCAAAAATAAGAAAATCCTTCTGACTAATCTGATTGGGCCACGTGGCCCATTCTGGGGGCGCCACGTGGCCCGGCCCCTTTGTCTCATCCGCTTCATCTTCCAACCGTTGGATCGGCCTTTTGATCCAACGGCCAGGCCTCATCCACGCATGCTCAAAATCGGAGCCATCCGATCATTCCTCCTTCTCATCTAAGCCATCCGCCAGCGCCGCATCCTCAGATCGACACGTGGCGCGCTGTGGGTCCTTCGATCGCGCCCTGGATCTCGCATCTTAGCCGCTCAACCCACTCATTATCCTCAGCCGTTCGATCACCTCCCACTCTCCATCTTTACCCTCCTTTAGCGCCGCGACCACATGACGCCACGTGGCTGCTTCATCGACCATCGATCTCACCGCCTCCGATCTAATCGTGGCCGTCACTCCGCCCCTTACTCTCCACCATTGGATCTCCAGATCCAACGGTCAGGAGACCGTCGTCAACCTCCCGCAGACCTTCTCTCTCCCACGATTCATCTCGCGCAACCCACTCCCCCTTTCCATTTTCTCCACGACTCCAGAGTCCCTCACACCTAACCAAACACCGCACGACATTCCCCAGTCTCCCGTCTCCCTCGCGCACTTCTCCACAAACCTCGACACCCCTCCACTCGCTCCATAACTCGCTCGCAAGACACGCCTCCCGACTGAAAACCACCACCTTCACCCCTTCAAATACACCTCCACCTCGCATCTTCGCCGGCGTCCGCCTTTATGTGGGAAACCTCCCAGCGAGCCCCGCTCCCCGGTGACAGCGAGGGGGCGGTGAGGAGCGCGAAGACGAAGGTCTGCCCCGGTGACGACCCCTGGCCATGGTAGGCCAGGTCTGCGGAGCCTCGTCTCCGCCAAGCTGCTCCCCGTAGCCGGGGGAGTCCAGCGATGACCGGAGCTCCGCCAGGAGCTCAAGCACAGGCCCCGCTCCGCCCAATTTCCAGGTAAGCTCTCTATCTCTCCTTCCTTTGATTTTTTGCTTATTTTGCTCGATTTAATTAGGCTCTTCCGGTCAACTTCGCTCTTCATTCACATCCTCAACATCTCGACCACACTCCCCCCTTCATCGCGCACTATTCCGATAGCCCCCTTCTTCTTCCTTCATGCCTTGTCACCTCCGACCCACCTCCTCCGCCCTCACGGCGGAGGAGCTCCGAGCTCTCACCTTCTCCGCCCCATATGAGCTCCCCATTTCACTCACTCATGCAACCACTTCTCGTGCTTCGGCTATAGGACTAATCTTGCAGGTCGTCCTCTCAATGATCGGAGCGTCGCTGGAGTACTTTGGCCGAGCTTCGTTGCCACTACCAGATCAAGAAGACACCGCCTTGAGCACCTTCGTGGCTCGACCATCGCCTGAGCTTCATCGACAACCTTTCAGCAGCTAAGGACGATGTTCACCGGCACCAAAGAAGAGTGGCGGAGCACGGGCTCCATCGTCGGAGTCATGTTCTCGCCGCCAGTCGCGGAAGAGGACGAAGCGCAGCTGCCGTTGGATGGTCCTCTTGCAGCGACCATCCAACGGCCCAAAAGAAGCCACGTCATCAACTTCAAGAGCCATTCGATCACCACGATCGGATGGTCCACGCATAGACACGTGGCGACACCAGAGCGCACCCGAGCCTCCGTATCCATGGCTGCAGGTTCGGTAGCTCCGAGCCTCCACGAGCCTGCATCGAGCCAAGCCTACGCCTGAGCCACGCCGAAGCAATCCGGGCCTCTTCCGAGCCTAGATAGCACGTGCATCGCACGTGCTAGTCTGGGTAATTTGCAGAGCTGCCCTCGAACTTCTCCAAATTTGCAAAAGGGTCCCCGCGCTTACGGATAATTTACAGGGAAGGCCTCCGAACTTATTTTATTTACTTTTCAGCCCTTTCCAGGGACCTTTTTGTAGTTATCCTTTCATGTTTTCTTTCAGATATGCCCTTGCTTTCTTTGTTGAATATCTTGAGCTATGTATGTCCAATCGAGTTGGTTTCAGTTTCATTTTGAAGCTTTCTTCATTATCTTTATTATGGCATGCTTTAATTTTAGATTGGATACTAAGATCAGTAGTGTATTATTATAGTATCTAAGTGTCCTGAATGCTTTAGTTGACTTGCTCATTTGCTTATTAAATATGGAATGCTTCTTAATGCCAACTCATTTTAACTCGCATTTTTTTATGGCTCAAGTGACTACGATTTTAGGGCATTTCATTCACTTTGCATGATCATTTATTTGCATTATAAAATTGATAAAAAAAATGCATGTTTATTTTAAATGCATTGTCTTTGCATATGTTGACCTATAGGCTTTAACTCAACACTTGGTTAAATGCACTTAAATCCGATTAATACGAGAGAGGCTCGTGTCCCTGAGTTCGACCTTGGTTTCTTGCCAAGTAAAATAAATAACGATCACCTCATTTCGATTCATGGCATATCTTTAAATGAGGTGATCTCTTTGACGACCCGAATCGGCCCAACTATGATGACGATTCCATGTGCTAAAAACACTCTTTTAAAGGGCCGATTTTGCGACTCGTCAAATGGCGCCGTTGCCGGGGACACGGCTCATTTCTTTTATTTTTTGGATTTTTGTGTGTTTAATTTAGTGTTTCTTTTTATAGGTCAATTAACCACATATTTTGCATATAAAATTTTTCTTTCTTATTTGAGATCTAACGATTGTTTCTGTGGCAGGGCCCTTGATGGATCAAGGAGGCAAGGAGCAAGACGTTCCCCGCTGCGAGGAGCCGCAGGAGCATGCTTGGAGCAAAGGAGGAAGAAAAGAAAAAAAAATGTCTCGCATTTTTGTTGCATTCTATTTTTAATAAACTCGTCTTTTACAGCGGTCTTCGATCGAAGACTCGCGATTGTAATCGAACGAATGTGGTTGTGTGGGGATCGTCCCCACTTGAGTGTCGACCTAGGACTTAGGCACACGGCTCTCCGAGCTCAATTTTTCATATTTTTTATGTGCTTGATCGTAGGTAGGACACACTAAATGATAGACGCACATAATCTCGCATCACGTAGCTAAAAAAATTAATGAAGATTAATCACTGCTGATAGATGCATGATTAGGTGCGGCTTTTTCGACTTGCATACATGTTGGATTTGGTTTTCAAAACAGCCCCCGTTTTTACGTGTTTTTGTCAAATCACTGCATGATTTCTCGCTTAGCCCAGATCGCGGTTTCTTCGAATACATGTTTTTCTCGGCTTTCATTTCCTAGCTTGATCACCTAGGATTAATGGAAAATGGAATGAACGGTAGACGATGACTTCTTGATTTTGTGCTAACCATAATTCAGTGATAACCTAAAATAAAATTGGGACTGTTAATTGCAAGTCAACTAAAAATGGAGTAAAATTCGGTTTTGGGAGAGCAACACCCTCAGTTACGCGTTGGTTTTTATTTCACATTTTTCTCCGCGTAATTATCTAAAGTTTTATCACCAATAAAACCGACAAGATAATCAACCAACTTTGGTTGGTTTCATGTGTGAGTTGGTGAAACTAAGGGTTTTGCTTGCTTGATTGAGCCATATTTGTTGCGACACACAACCCCAAAACCGTAGTCACTTCATTTCATCTCCAAGATTCAAAACCGCTCACCTGTAAATCCATCCCTCTTCTTCGTTCACCTTGGGTCTCTTCCAACATCAATCTCTATCTTTATACTTAGGCTAATCTCAGCCTAAGTATAGGGGGGACCCAGGTCCCTGTGATTTCTCTACTCATCTTTTCTTGCCTTTATACTTAGGTTATTTCTAACCTAAGTATAGGGGGGGTATCCTCTTAGTGCCCGTATATTCCTATATACTTAAATGGATCCATGGACTCATAACATCTAGTGCTATGAGGACATAGCAAAGTTTAAGGATAGGGGGGTATACCGTACATACAATTTATTTACTTTAGCTAATATCTGAAAATTTTGAAAAAAAATTAAAAACTTTTTGGCTAAGGTAAAATTCGTTGGACTAAGAAAACTCAAAAGATTTCACGGCTTTTCTAACTGTGTTACACTGTTTTTGATAAAAAATATTTTCGAAAATGATTTGAAAGAAAATGAGTTTTTCTTGTTTTGAAAACATCTTTTTGAAAAATGTTTTGAAAATCTTTTGTGACATGGTTTTGAAAATCTTTTATCAAGAAAAGTTGAGTCTAACCTGTGTTTTAACTCTAAAAACTAAAACCCATAAAAATGAGAAAAATTAAAAAAAAATGTGTTTTTGAATGAAGAAGTTGGATTAAACCTCTACTCTTACACTTTCACCCAGGATCTGAATTGGTCAAGAAGACTTAGCTTTTTGAGGTCTTTGAGATTTTAGGTTAACCAGCCTTAGCCATCAGGGTCTTAGACTTAATCATCCACATTCCCCTAGGTCTCTAGATTTGCATGCTATATTCCATGCTTAATCTCAGATAAAGAGAATATGATCAGCACATCACATGCACGACTGCGGTTTTGATTGAGATGAGTTGATTTTTCACCTGAGGGATTGGGATGAGGAAGTCAAGTTTGGATTTAATCTAATGATGCTCGAGGATGGGATAAAATCTTTGAAGGCTTCAGGAAACCTGAGTGTCAGCAATATTAGCCAGTATGAGAACTTGATTCTTATACTAATCTCTTGACATTGACCTAAGTGCCGGGGTGTGATATAAATAAAAAAATTCTGTTGATCAGTGTGCGCCAACTCTTGGTAAAAGCAGTGGAGCTAGCCAAAAATTATACAAGTCAATGAAATTTCAAAAGCTCTCATTCCATACAAAGTCAAATATCAAAGAGCTTCCACCAAAGGCGAGCGCTCCCAAACTTTTCAAAGTGTCCACTTGGACCACCGCTATTAGGACCAGGAGTCGGGCTAGCACCAAAAAAGGGCTCTGCATCGTAAATGCTACAAGTCTGAGTGTAGAAGGTATAATAGATACTCAAAAAAGACACACCCCGGTGTACTCCCAGGAAAACAAGTGCAGACGGCTCCAACTTCTCTTGACGGACGCACTGATCAACACCAAAAAAAAGTGTTGCGTAAAAAGGCACTAGAGAGAATCCTTGTTCCAATGAGAGGGAGAGAAGAATTGACACAATCCCATGCCCTCCATTTCTGGCCTGCCATCCACATTTTCTAAGTCTGACAACTAAAGAGACGGTGGACTGAATGCAAGATTTGATTTGTTCCGTAGTGCTGAGGATTGGGTCCCTAGGAGATTTTCTCGGACCAAGATTTTGGGTGAAGACTTGACTCTACTCTCGAAATTGCAGTCAACACTAAACTCATATCCTTTAGTTTATATGTACATCAGAGAGAGTCTAGAGAAGTAGAGGAATTGGAAGCCTCTTGATTAAGGCTGGGTTGAACTCTAAAATTTTGGATATCTGAAGCCGAGTCGACTTGATCAGATTGGATCCTGTATTCACATGCACAACGGGGTTAATCCAACTTAGTCATTCTTGTTGATGCTCGAGGACGAGCATAGTTTAAGTATAGGGGGGTGATGAACCTCAGTTTCATCATCTTTATTCTCCATAATTAACCCCCTTGCTTAAAACTTTGTCAATAATTCCCTGTTAATGTCTAATAATTAACAGAGTCCTAAATAAATTAAAAACCACAAAAAAATGACAAAACAAAAATCAGTGGTATTTTTAGACTCAAAAATACCCTCAAAAATATTTTGGGCCTTTGTTTGATTTCATCTCCAGTTTTGGTCAACATGAAACTTGTAGATCTCGTCAAGATCTACAACTTTCATGTTTTGAATTTTCTCAAATTCGGCCAATAGGGCCCTCAAAAATAAGAAAATCCTTCTGACTAATCTGATTGGGCCACGTGGCCCATTCTGGGGGCGCCACGTGGCCCGGCCCCTTTGTCTCATCCGCTTCATCTTCCAACCGTTGGATCGGCCTTTTGATCCAACGGCCAGGCCTCATCCACGCATGCTCAAAATCGGAGCCATCCGATCATTCCTCCTTCTCATCTAAGCCATCCGCCAGCGCCGCATCCTCAGATCGACACGTGGCGCGCTGTGGGTCCTTCGATCGCGCCCTGGATCTCGCATCTTAGCCGCTCAACCCACTCATTATCCTCAGCCGTTCGATCACCTCCCACTCTCCATCTTTACCCTCCTTTAGCGCCGCGACCACATGACGCCACGTGGCTGCTTCATCGACCATCGATCTCACCGCCTCCGATCTAATCGTGGCCGTCACTCCGCCCCTTACTCTCCACCATTGGATCTCCAGATCCAACGGTCAGGAGACCGTCGTCAACCTCCCGCAGACCTTCTCTCTCCCACGATTCATCTCGCGCAACCCACTCCCCCTTTCCATTTTCTCCACGACTCCAGAGTCCCTCACACCTAACCAAACACCGCACGACATTCCCCAGTCTCCCTCGCGCACTTCTCCACGAACCTCGACACCCCTCCACTCGCTCCATAACTCGCTCGCAAGACACGCCTCCCGACTGAAAACCACCACCTTCACCCCTTCAAATACACCTCCACCTCGCATCTTCGCCGGCGTCCGCCTTTATGTGGGAAACCTCCCAGCGAGCCCCGCTCCCCGGTGACAGCGAGGGGGCGGTGAGGAGCGCGAAGACGAAGGTCTGCCCCGGTGACGACCCCTGGCCATGGTAGGCCAGGTCTGCGAAGCCTCGTCTCCGCCAAGCTGCTCCCCGTAGCCGGGGGAGTCCAGCGATGACCGGAGCTCCGCCAGGAGCTCAAGCACAGGCCCCGCTCCGCCCAATTTCCAGGTAAGCTCTCTATCTCTCCTTCCTTTGATTTTTTCTTATTTTGCTCGATTTAATTAGGCTCTTCCGGTCAACTTCGCTCTTCATTCACATCCTCAACATCTCGACCACACTCCCCCCTTCATCGTGCACTATTCCGATAGCCCCCTTCTTCTTCCTTCATGCCTTGTCACCTCCGACCCACCTCCTCCGCCCTCACGGCGGAGGAGCTCCGAGCTCTCACCTTCTCCGCCCCATATGAGCTCCCCATTTCACTCACTCACGCAACCACTTCTCGTGCTTCGGCTATAGGACTAATCTTGCAGGTCGTCCTCTCAATGATCGGAGCGTCGCCGGAGTACTTTGGCCGAGCTTCGTTGCCACTACCAGATCAAGAAGACACCGCCTTGAGCACCTTCGTGGCTCGACCATCGCCTGAGCTTCATCGACAACCTTTCAGCAGCTAAGGACGATGTTCACTGGCACCAAAGAAGAGTGGCGGAGCACGGGCTCCGTCGTCGGAGTCCTGTTCTCGCCGCCAGTCGCGGAAGAGGACGAAGCGCAGCTGCCGTTGGATGGTCCTCTTGCAGCGACCATCCAACGGCCCAAAAGAAGCCACGTCATCAACTTCAAGAGCCATTCGATCACCACGATCGGATGGTCCACGCATAGACACGTGGCGACACCAGAGCGCACCCGAGCCTCCGTATCCATGGCTGCAGGTTCGGTAGCTCCGAGCCTCCACGAGCCTGCATCGAGCCAAGCCTACGCCCGAGCCACGCCGAAGCAATCCGGGCCTCTTCCGAGCCTAGATAGCACGTGCATCGCACGTGCTAGTCTGGGTAATTTGCAGAGCTGCCCTCGAACTTCTCCAAATTTGCAAAAGGGTCCCCGCGCTTACGGATAATTTACAGGGAAGGCCTCCGAACTTATTTTATTTACTTTTCAGCCCTTTCCAGGGACCTTTTTGTAGTTATCCTTTCATGTTTTCTTTCAGATATGCCCTTGCTTTCTTTGTTGAATATCTTGAGCTACGTATGTCCAATCGAGTTGATTTCAGTTTCATTTTGAAGCTTTCTTCATTATCTTTATTATGGCATGCTTTAATTTTAGATTGGATACTAAGATCAGTAGTGTATTATTATAGTATCTAAGTGTCCTGAATGCTTTAGTTGACTTGCTCATTTGCTTATTAAATGTGGAATGCTTCTTAATGCCAACTCATTTTAACTCGCATTTTTTTATGGCTCAAGTGACTACGATTTTAGGGCATTTCATTCACTTTGCATGATCATTTATTTGCATTATAAAATTGATAAAAAAATGCATGTTTATTTTAAATGCATTGTCTTTGCATATGTTGACCTATAGGCTTTAACTCAACACTTGGTTAAATGCACTTAAATCCGATTAATACGAGAGAGGCTCGTGTCCCTGAGTTCGACCTTGGTTTCTTGCCAAGTAAAATAAATAACGATCACCTCATTTCGATTCATGGCATATCTTTAAATGAGGTGATCTCTTTGACGACCCGAATCGGCCCGACTATGATGACGATTCCATGTGCTAAAAACACTCTTTTAAAGGGTCGATTTTGCGACTCGTCAGTGTGGCGGCTATGTTTACTGAGGAAGGTGACGGTGATCTGTAACGGTGAAATTTAGGGGAAGGTGGCGGAGGAAATTAGGGGAAAGGAGAAGGTGCAGCTATCGTTCGATCGGTCGAGATCGGACGGCCGAGATGCTGCCACATGGGAGCGAGTGGGACGGGCGGATGGAGCACGTGCAGGGCACGTGTGCAGGAGGCACGTGCTCCGCACGTGCCAGGCTTTTTAATTTTTTTTATAAAAATGAAGATAAATAAGGCATAAAATGGGTGACATATGGTGGCTCCAAGAGCCGCCACATGTCAGCCCTAGAAAGATCGAAAATAAAAATAAAAATATAATTCCAAAAAAATAGCAAACGATCTTAGCTCCAAAAATTTTCTTTACAAATGTTTCTCGTCTCTTCGAGATCTACAACTTTGATGAAGAAAGCAAAACTAAAATTGATTATTTGTGCGGAGTGATATTTTTGGGGTATCCCATATACATAAAATACCTTGATTTTTGGATTTTATAATTTTTTCCATTTTCAAACCACATAAAAATCTAGAAAATATGATAAAATAAAAGATAAATATTTACACATTAATCTAATTTTTTTGCATTTTTATTAAGTAAGAAAAAGAAGAAATAAAATAAAACGTGAAAAAGGCAATTTTTGTACAGATAGTTAGTGAAGACTCTGACTCATTTAATTTCTATGATTTCAAGCTCAGTTCCGATTTGTATTTTTGAGTATTTTAATAAAACTTTTATCAAAGAAAATAAGCGAAAACAAAATAAAATAAAATTAGTTAATTATGTACATAAAATAATAGGTCAAAAACTGCTAAAATACAAAAGAGGTCCAAACCCCAACTTTCACATATGAGCTCTGATTCACTTGAACTTGGTCTTGTTTTGAAGGTAATTGAATGTATATTAGTTCAAAAGTGAGTAGGATCAAATCAGACACTGTATGAGGAAGATATCAAGGTCTTAGTCCGGGAATCCTAGAAAAAGGGCTTGGGTTTTTGGTCCACTTATTTAGGTTAGCGATTTTTTTTGAATTTTTTATTTATTCTTGTTAGTAATATGTACATAGTCGATATGGTTTCGGGTTAATTGGAGTTAGCAAGAATTAGTTAAAAATCAAAGAAGTTAGTTATTTTACATATCATTTTGGCTGGGATTTTTGGCTTCTTATTTCGTACAATAATAAGTGATAATGCAATTCTTATCAAAACATGCATGAATGCTAATTATGCAGAATAAATGAATAAATACCAATGATTTTTAGGGATTAGATCTTAATTAATGACTTTTAGAGTGATGATTCTGAGATTCATCATCCCCTATACTTAAACCATGCTCATCCCTAAACATCAAAAGAAATGCCATGAGGTGAAATGAGATTGGGTTCCATACGAAGATCATGAGAAGAATGTGAAAATGGAAATAGACCCAACCTTTGGACTATTAGTGTGGTGGAACTTCTGTGAGACTTAGAATTTTAAAATCAACAGCCTTCAAGTTACACATCATTGTCACAGTTTCGGTTCAGAAGTCATCTTAGATCAATCCTCCTCCCAAAGCATACCCCATGAACATTGAACGATCGACTCATGTGTATGAAAGGTTTTACCTCTTCCCATCCAGAATGACAGACTACCACGCGAACGTCCTCTCCAATAACTCATCCTCAGGGAGTCAGGTATTTCCTTCTAAGGTCTATCGCGTTGTGTTCACAATCGAATATAGAGAGAAATTAGAAGAAGGAGAAAAGAACTGGAGGGTGGCCAGTGTATTCACCTCTCCTTGTAAAGCCGCCCAATGTAGCCAAGTCTCCATCAAGATCTGTAGGTTTTCTTGAAGCTTGGACCTTTTTGGTCAAATATTTATTTGGTAGTTGGATTCTCTTTTTTTGGATATCTGGTAGCTCTGCTTGGATCTTGTTGTGCCCCTACGGATATGGAATCTTTTTTCCATACATTTTTTGGGGTCTTAGAAAAAATCGTGTGCCCAATCGTCCATCCCTTTTCCAAAGCTTTATTTCAACCTGTACTCTGGTCCTTATATTTCCACGCTACCAGAAAAGAATCTCACACATTCTTCCAACACCCCGTCTGACTTGAGCTAAGTACATAATGAGAGAGTACAAGTTAATTCCCTATTCCACAGTTGTATCCAAAATGAAGAGACTGGGTTAGAAACCAAGAGTCAAACGCTGCACATTATCATGTGGAACTCAAAGAATTAAGTCATAGACCTGAAGCTTCTAAAATCCTATTTCTCGGTGAAGATCCTCTGAAAATTAGGTGGATTAAGGTCAAGTCCAGACCACTCTCGATTTTTGCTCATAACTCGGTTCAAACCCAAGGACTTTTCAAAAATGAAAATGTATGTAATGTTGGATGAAGTGCAATGTGTGTGAAATGCAGACATATTTTTTATTTTTTTTTTATTTTTTTGAGAGAGAAAAAAATTATTTAAGGATTTTTTGTTGTTATTTTATGCTGAAATGAATAAGAAGCCATTTTTTCAAAAAAAAATAGTGGGACACAGTCAGTGTTAGTTGCAATTTTGTTTTTGTTTTTTGTGTTTTTTAAGTTAGTTACCTACCTCGTAAATACATATAGACTTACACGAAAGTACGAGCTATGGATAAAATATATACACAGTATATATGCATACCCCCATATACTTAGCGAGTGATGCGTCCTCAGAGCGCAAGAAGCGTGGAGAAGACCTAGCTCGGGCTAAGCGTAAGGGAGTGAAAAAGAAAGAAAAAGATATATTGGCCTGCCCCCCTATACTTAGGCTGTGAACAATCTAAGTGTAGAAGAAGAGCAAAAATGATGCGGTCAGGATATGTAAATAAGGATAGTATATACATATGAGCATCGGTTTCCCCTATACTTAGGCTCTGGTCAGCCAAAATATAGAAGAAGGGTGGAAATGAGGCGATTATGAGATGGGGATAATGGAATGTACAAATGGAATCAGTCTCCCCCATACTTAGGCCTTGGCCCAAGTAGAGGAAGAAGATGTATATGGAGACTGATGTGGTCAGGAGGGAGGGAGGTTAGCCGATGATTAAGGTTGTTTTCAGCCGATCTTTTTGTGAGCCTGTAGTGGGAGATCGTAATGATAAGAAGGAGATGAAGCATATGATTCCCAACGATTATCAGTGTTATCCTCAAGGAAATCATGCTGGATAGTAGATGACGCGTATGAGTCAGATGAAAGATAACCATCATCGGAGTTATCCTCTGAGGAATAGTATTTGAAAGTGGAGGTACTCTAGATATTCCTGTTCTTTAGTTGCTTCAGTTGTTTTATCAAAATGCGTTCCTTCTTGGGATCAAGCGATTTATCCTCGGATGAATACTCTAAAGCACCAGTCTCAGTCAGCTCATAAGAAATTATTCCAATATATTTAATGAGACCAGGAGAATCGGCTGTGGATGAATATTAGTGAGGAACGGGAGTCGTCCAATGGGATTCGAAGTTTGAATCCTTGAGAATATAAGGCTTTAGAACTGCTGAACAGACCTCACTCATGTACATTACCTTTTTGAGATTTGATGAGGGATTATCAGACGATTCCTCTTCAGGAAGGTCAAAGGCGACTTTCTTTTTAGATGCAGAAGCAGTCATTTTGTTTTGTGAAGATGTTGGTCCTAGGAGTGATGTGTTGACACTTCAGTCTCCACATGAATAACCATTAAAAATTTTCTCCTTGTTCGATGTTCGTCCCGCATGTTTGTTCTTAATTTTCTTGATGTTGGTGCACTCCTGAGTTGGATTAATTTGTTCAAGGTAGTCAGAGAAAGTTGACTAAGTGTGAGCCCTTGCATATGTCTCAGGATCATATAAGAAACACTTTTCTAGAGCAGTGGGAAATGGAATAGTAGGGAGAGTCTCTGCATGTTCGTTCTCAGTTAACTTTATGTTGGAGCATTCCTGTGTTGGGTTGATTTGATCAAGGTAGTCAGAGAAGGTTTCGGTCGACTTAGGGTGAGCCCATGCATATGTCTCCGGATTAGATGAGTCATATATTCGGTTTTCCATAGTGAGAGCAGCGGGAAATGGAACAATGGGGAGAGTCTCTAAACCAATAGTCTCTTCAACAGCCGCTATATCAGGTGTAGCAACGGGGTAGGGCTCTTCTTCCGTTTGGTGGTTGCGGCTGTTGACAGCTTCGTTGGTCGCCTCAAAATATCGTGGTTCCTCAAAGACTTGTTGAGATCGAAGTGCTCTCAATGCTGCAAAATTGATTTCTCGAGTCTTGCACTCAACAATTGCCTTAACCAATGCCAAGAATGGCTTTTCGAGGATGATTGGAGAATGTTGGAATTCTCCTCGATGCTCAATATCAATGATCATGAAGTCTACTTTGAGCGGAGCACCTTGGAATGTAATGATGACAGAAATTGTTCCTCTTGGTTGCTTTATCGATCGATCAACCAATTGAACGATCTCTCATAACTTCCTGATAGGTCTGAGTTTGAGCTTGTTAAATACAGAGGTCAGGAAGATATTAATTGGTGAGTCGTCATCAATTCGAGCATGGCAAAAAAATTGTGTCTTTAATTCCACGGTTAAATCTGGGTAACCGTTTCACTATGCGGCTCTTGGTTTTTCTCCTCAACATCAAAAATGTGCCCATTGACAAGATATGTCTTTCATTCTCTGTTCTTATCCTGTCCAACTTTTTCATCATTAATTTGTTCGTTACAAATCCTTTAAGGTTGGGGAAGTGTTCAATGGCCTGAATCAAGGGAAGTTAAAAAATCAACCTTTTCTCCAATGCTTCCCGTAAAGCAAGATCTAAATTCTTCAGTTTCATTTTTATGAAATTTTCTA
The DNA here is from genome assembly GCA_037367405.1 of Ottelia alismoides. Lineage (NCBI taxonomy): Eukaryota > Viridiplantae > Streptophyta > Magnoliopsida > Alismatales > Hydrocharitaceae > Ottelia > Ottelia alismoides. Next base: position 491,573 of record JAZKJV010010630.1, read on the forward strand.
GTTTTTCAATTTTTTTGGTGTTTTCGGTGTGGTGTGTGGATGTGGTATTTTCTGTAGATGACGAGGGGTTTTGATTAGCCGAGTAAGAATCAGGTTCCGAGTTATTCCTAGGGGAATAGTATGCAGAAGTGTCATTGTCACAGTCATCCCTAGGGTGAACATATTCTATAGGTTTCCGAATATCCTTAGAATTTTTAACAGGAGATCCAATCATTTCATCATCCATTTTTAAATCCGAGTTACCATAGAATGAAATTAGTCGATCAGTGAAATTTCTAATTTTTTCCTCCATTAATTCATATCTCTTACTTATCCTCAAAATATTATCCTCCAAAAAAAATTCTGGATTAATCATGTTAGACGTCTGTGTGGTTTCTTGAAATTTAGATCCAGTTATTGCATCTTCCATTTTCATGTATGAGCTGGGAGAAGATCCTCTCAAAACATGTCTTGATTTGTTTTCCTTTGAAAACTTCTCTTCAAAAATCATGGAAGGAGTCTGTTTGATATGAGGGCTTACATCGATCTCAAACTCAACATGGTGTGACTTAGGCATGTATTGTTGACTTGAGTAAAGTCCATTCATTTGATCATGATTGGTCGAACCCTTACACTGTGGAGTCAATGTACAAGGTTTATATGTGTCAATATCATCAGTCCATTCCTCTTATGAGTGTCATATCTGAAAATGGGATTATCATGGATAATCCAATACGGAAGATTACCAGGTGCGGGCCAATCCTCTTGATATGTTCGGACCTCCATTTTATTCCCAATGACCAAATATAGTTGTGTATTTGTGAAGTATAACTCGTTCCAACAATATGGTGAGGAGAGATTAAAGTCAGTTGGAGTTGTTGTCTCGGTCGATCATTTGTCTTAAAAGCGGTTTGATGTTCAGATTATTCTTGACTTCCGACGAGTAACGGGCCAATCCAAGATGGTAGTTGCTCATTTATGTTTAAGAGCGAAGAAGGTGGAAGATTTGAAGAAGTGTTAAATTCGATTGGATTCATCATGTGGTTAGAATCTCCCATGAATGATGGATTAATATTTAAAGAATATAAAGGATGTATTGTATGATCAGAATATAGAGGATTGATGTACGAAGAAGTGGAGATCTTAGTCGGTTGTTTGTTTGTATGATCCGAATACAAATAATTTTCATTGATGAAGTAAGTCGGATTTGTAGAGAGGGTTGGATTGATTTGCGGGTGATAATCTCCTGTGGAAGTTGGATGATGTCCAATTCAAGGAAGTTTTAAAGCTTTGGGTCTAACTAAGACGAATTTATTTTCATAGTATAGCTCTGATGGATACTCTGACAAATGTTCCATCATTTTTGAAAGAGTTGACATAATGGATGATGATTTGTGTTTAACTGAGATGAATTTATTTTCATAATTTAAATCCGAAGGGCTCTTTGACAAAAGTTCCAAAATTTTCGAAGGGGGTTTATTGGTTGACATAATGGATCTAGGTTAAAGATGTTCAGGTGTTTGGGATATTTAATAGAAGAAATCCCAAATTTTTCAGATCAAGAAAGGAGAGTGATAGCACAAATGTACGGTTTTTTTATTTTTGAGATTGTTCACACACACCAATACAAACACAAATCAAACCCCAGTTTCACCAACTCACACAATGAAGTCGCAAGAGTTCGGCAATTATCTTTTCAATTTTAGTTGGTGATAAATCAATCTTTGGAAAAAAAATTAGCGAGTTGTTAGGTGTTGGAAATTTTCTTAAAGACTGACCCGAATCTTACGACTAGTTGCACCAACTTTCAGCCAGTATAGGTGTAAGTACGGAACGTAAAACAGCTACCTATGTTACTTAAGGACGGAGCCTTATGCGGTGTCCTTTAAACCACCCACTCTCTTAAGGAAATCCGGACCATTTATCGGTTACCAGTATTCCTTACTGAGAAGTAGCTAATCGTTTTTAGAATCAGTAGTTTGAATGAAAATTTCGGAGCTGGGCTCTAACCTTAAGTGTTGTCTCTCGCTCACTTGGAAAAATAAATGCTTCCAAGGTCAGGGTTGCTCTCTCGCAAAAACTCTAGATTTTATGAGTTGATTTAGTCGGCTTTGTTTAGCAGTCCCAATTTTAAGGCGACCACTGAAAAATTAGTTGAGCACAAATATACGTCTACCGTCTAGTCCCAATTTCCTTTAAAACTATGTGTCAAAACAGGAGGGAGAAATTCGTGAAAAGCCAATGCACATGAAACAATGATGTATGCTCAGACAGAAGACTTACAGTGATTGCTCGCAATCTCCATGTGGGATGCAATATTAGAATTGAAAAATTATTCTAAATGAATGCAAGCTGATAAAAGTCGTACATAGCGAAAAGTTCTATTAGCCGGGAAGAAACGAGTTTAATTTTCGATTAAGTGGAACGATCTAATGTGCTTCTCAATTAAAGCGCAGTGTGGTCTTAGATTCTACAAGCATAATTAAAAATTTAAAAGCTCTAATAGACATATATGCAGGTCTATCCTAATCGCCACTCGAGTCGGGTCCCACCTTCATCGAAGAGTGAAACAGACCACGACACACCACAGTTAAAGTTCAAGGTCTTATTACACACACGAGAGTCTAGAAGCGCACTGCTATAAATAAGCAAATAATTTAAAATTGTAGAAAATTAATTCCTAGACTCTACGGTCTCTTACGACTCGACTCGATCTTAATTTTAATTACGATTTTACAGAATTCGATGAAGATGCATCGGTTTCCTAAAAATGCTCCACTATGTTGGGTACCTCGCAAGAAAAATAAGAGAGGGAATGTAAGAGAATGACACCAATGAAATAGAATAAGAAAATAAATGCTTGAAAAAAAATAAAGAAGAGAAAAAATTATGGAAAATATACAATGAATATCCGGGGTCAAACTACCCAAAAAAGAAAACGGAACAAAAAAACTTTAAGACAAAAACTAAGCAGTTTGCCTCCCCGATAATGGCGTCATCTAACGAGTCCAAAATGCCATTTTTAATTTACTGAATTATCGTACATTCAAATTTATGTCGTTTCGTTATAGGAGGACAATCAGAATCGGTCACAAAATAACCACAATTAATTAATTCAATTTTCAATCGTGTGTTTTTTGTTTATTTTACTTGGGCAAGTTCCAAGGTCTAACTCAAGCAGGCAAAGGAACAACTTAGAAATTTGTCTATCAAAGTTCATGCATGGTTTTCGAGATGGTCTTTTCTAGGTATGTTTTAATGCAAATTTGGGATGCAATATGCAAATGTGGCCAATTACAAGGACTAAAATGTAAAGATCAATCAAATGATGTCCGAAAAATATGGAACTTGGCCAAGATGAAAATTATGAATAAATGAATGTACTGTAATTTTTTTGGATTTTTCAGATGCAATATAAATATTTTATGAATTTATGAATACAAACAAAGTGAATTTCAATAATTAATTATAATATATATTAAACATATTTATTTTCAAGAGATATATTATCCAAAATCTATCACTAGGTGATGGGTCTCAGAAAAATATAAACCTCAAAAATAGAAAATTTAATATCTATTAAAAAATTAAATATTGAAATATACAAAATGATTTTTAGAGGTCAAACTATGCATGCAAATGCAAGCCTTTTTGGGCACGATGTAACATACAACTAAATCTACAATCCGTGATTTTTTGGCAATTTTCAGAGCTATGGTTAATTAGTTATGAATTTTCAAGAACAGAATGGGCAAAATATGCAATTTATCACAAGAATAATAATTAATAATTCACCACATCCCACAAAAATGTCACAAGCATGTCATATGGTAGAGAATCAGTTATATAACATCATGTTATTTTTAAATAATACCAATAATGCAAGAGGTTTGAAGTAGAGGGGGAACACAGGGGTATTACTGTAAAATTACAAAATAAAATAATTATGAAAATGCAGAGGAGAGACTAAACTATAAATACCTATAATCTGGGAAGTAAATCCGCAAAATTCCCAAAACGCCACGTGCAAAAAACGTGACCTCTGGTGGCGGGATGAGGCTGCGATTATGCGAGAGTGCAGGGGTGATGATGCAATATTCTCAGCAGGTCACGTGAGATGCGTGTGACCTCTTGGGCTGGGGCAGCTTCTGCAATAAGTAAAAACCTTCAAGGGTGGCTTCACAATGTTCCCCCTCCAAACACGTGCAACGCACATGTGGGGGGGGGTCTCGTGTCTCACGCTCGGCGGTGGCTTACGAGGTTCCGATCTTCGACGGCTAGTGGTAGCGCCGCCCAGTGATGGTGGGGAAGAGTCAACTAGAAGGGAGCTGATGGCTGCCCTGCGGTGGAGAGTTGGCGATAGGGGGATGACCTCTGGGAGCGGTAAATGCTGATGGCAGTTCTACGGAGGCGTTGCTGCGACAGAGGTTCCAGCTTTCGTAGGCGGGGTTGCTAGCGGTGAACGGCTCGAAGGCAGGTGTCTGAGGGAGAGATGAATGCCTACTTGCAGAGTTTGTGCCTCCCGTTGGAGACGGTGGTGAAGGCAGAGTCGGGGCGGGGCCTCTTGGCTGAGAGGGAGTCGTCAGGGGAGATGCTCTGTAGTCGAGCTCCTAGACTTGTTGTTGAAGCAGGTCAAGCAGAGTTAGGTTGAAGTTGGTGGATGGAAGCGAGGTAGTGGAATGGATAGGTGCGAGTGCGGCGTTGGCTCGATTAGATGATCAGAGCATAGCAGCGAGTACGAGGCTCAAACTACAGCGGCTATGGTGGTTGGATCTTGCCAAGAAAAAAGGAAGAGGGTTGGGTTGTCACCACCGACATCCTCATGTGAATGTAGTGCAGATGACGGATCAAGAGTGGAGGGCTGTCGACGAGGGTTAAATAGGGGGAGGTGGTGTCCAGAGTTGGTAGGTTGAAGGCGATTGAAGATATTCGCTGGCGGCCGGTGGATGTGAAGGGGAAAGCGGATCGCGAGATTGAAAGGGTGGTGATTTAATTGGAGATAAGGACTGGATGGGATCCAATTGGGTGTTGCGGCTATGTTGATTAAGGAAGGTGACTGTGATCAGTAACAGCGCAATTTGGGGGAAGGTGGTGATGAATCTCATAGTCATCATGCTAAAAACCACATATTAAACCCCTGGCTTAACTAATCCAATAAAAACCACCATTAATTCTTTATTTTTATCTTGTATTATATTGTGTATAATTAACCCTTAACTAATAGTATTTAATATTCCTTGTATTTATTTTTCTCATCAAAAATCCCTAAAAATTAGGTAGATCAATTGTCCATAACATCACTAACCCTTAAAAAGGATAAAAATACAAAAACAACTCAAAACCAAAAAGTCGGTATTTTTATCCCCTATAAAATACCCAAAAATACTTTTTGTATAAATGACCTCTTTGGCTTTTTCCAACATGAAACTTGTAGATCTCGTCGAGACGAGCAACTTTCATGTTTTGACTTCTTCTAATTATGCCTCTAACTATTTATTCCATATTTTTCTTTGTATTTGTATTTTTGAATTTTCATATTGGTCCACATGGTGCTCTCTGGAGCTGCCACGCAGCCGCACCTCCTTCTGCCACCCGGCATTCTCCAGAGCCCTTGGATCCCCTTCATCCCGCCTCCATCTCTGTCGTTCATCCCTCGCCCACTACCTGCCGTCAGATCTGACTTCCAGATCTGATCCCAACCGCATGCACCCGCCTAAATCACAGCCCTCCGATCTCATTCCTATCCTACGGTTCCCCACACTCCACATCACCCTATTGTTTCCCATCGTTGGATCTCCTCATTTTCCAATCTCATCCGCTCCTTCACGTTATAACTCAGCCACTCGATTAGATCCATGATCTTATCGTGACCTACCACCCACACAAGCACATGGGTCGTTGGACAGCGGTTGGAAAATCGTCTCCTACCTCAACACCTTCCGCTCCCAGGCATCGCATCCTCGTCATCGCCTTGTCCCCTTTCCATTTTAGTGCCGCCACCACGAACCCGCTCCTCTCCCTAATGGCCACACCGCATACCCCATACCTCTGTCATCTCCGTGCAACACTCACTTAACGTCGTTATCAATTCCAGCCTCCACTATCTCCACTCAAAAACGCCTCGCCCCCTCTATAACGCTCGGCCAACACCTCCTATAAAATCGCCTTCCTCCGCTCCAAGCACATTCATCCACCATTTACGGGGCTTCGGCCCAGCCTCTGGCTCTCTGGTGACAGCGGAGAAGCCGTATTTCGAGGTGACGACAGCCGCGACACCCCAGGTGTGATCTATGGCCTTCCTGGCCATGTTGCGGCACCACAGTGCTCCGCCGAGCACCGAGGAAGGGTCAACCTCTTTGTGCGAAGACCGAGGCTCCATTTGAATCCTATCCCATGCCACTACCTTCACCGGATTCCCCTCTCCCCTTCTTTTTCTTTGATTTTCTTTGATGTATAACTCTGCCTGTCATCATCTTCACCTTCGTCTGACCCCTCCAGCACTTCCACCATACATCAGTCATCCTCGCTGACCACCCCTCTTTTCTTCAGACCCTCCCCCGCCCGACTCCCCTCTTTCTCCACTTCACCGGAGAAGAGGCTCACGGCCACCATCTCCCGACACCCCACGACCCTCACTCACTCACTATTCACTCATCGTTCACCGCACGCTTCGGCTATCTAACAACTGCATGTAATCCAAGCTTCAATGGCCGGAGTTTGCGTCAGCACACCTTCGAGCTTTTCTCCTCCGACGAGGCTTCACCGACCGTCACCTCCGATCAGCCTCGGAGCCTCGCCGCTTGATGAATCCCCATTTATCGCTCTTTATTCTTTTATTTTAGCTAAAAATCTTTACAAAACACCATGTGAATACTTGTAAATATAATAAATTGTCAAATTGCATGCTTTGTGTGAATATAAATAATTAGCATGTTTTGTGCAAAAAAACAAATAAAGAAATAAAGAAAAAGAGGGAAATATTTAGAATAAATATTGAGTGACCCGAACCCAAGGGAGGGCCAAGCATTGGCCTGACCGCAAAATAAAACAAGTAGAGAGAGATAGGGTCATTCACCTATTATATATTCCTCCCTCTAGTAGATAATGTAGTTTCCAAAAATATGTGTTTCTCACAATTTGTATATATTTATAAAAATAAAATAAAAATGAGAAAAAGAAAATAAAAATAAAATAAGTTCTCTCTCTTCATGTTGTACATACCATGTATATATATACATATCTCTATTTATTTTACCCTTGTAATTAAATAACAAAAATCAAATAAAATTTTATTTTATATCCCAAATTTTATGTTGTAAATAAATAAATATAAAATTTGGATAATTATACAAAAATAAACTAATAAAAATAAAAATTAAAAATACATAGGTATTTAAACATGTATATAATATTATATTATGTATATACATTAATTTATTTTTCAAAAAAATAAATAAAAATCACTAAAAAATACTTTGAAAAATAACAAACATTTTTCATGTTTTAAATATTTGAAATAAAATATTTTCTATTTTATTTTGAATTTTCAAATAATTTCAGGGTTGGAATTTTGTGATTGGTCCACGGGGGAGTGTTGACCCCGGCCAACTCCCCCCCGGACCACTTTGCATCCAGACCTTCCTTTCGACCTGACTTCGTCAATTTTTCACATCACGACCCGACCTCCATTTGCCCAAACCTCGAGCTCCGATTGTAGAGGCAACATCCATAATTCACGCCTGATCTTTCCCTTAGGGGTCCCTGCATCGATTTGCGCGCTCGACTCCAACCTTTTCGGACCCCTACTCATATATAGATTCACCTTTAGCCGCAATTCCACTCATCTTTGGCCATCCCCTTCGGCTCCCAGGACCTCCCTACCTTCTCCTTGAGTGACAACAAGAGAGAGGGATCAATTGCAGCGAGGACCAAAGCTGTTAGCCTCAGATCCGACAATCAACCTCGCCGTGCTCCGCCACCGGCGAGCTCGAGCCTCTGGAGGCGTCGCTCCATTGAGGTGAGGACCCAAGGAGGTAGCAGACCTCCATCCCAGACGATCTCGACCATCAGGTAGCCTTCTTAGCCCCTTAGCCTTATCTGATTTCCAACTTTTCGATTTCCGAACACCGCCCGTCGCCAATCATTTCCCGACGCTCCGATCGCCTATTTGCCCATCCGACCAAACCTACACCTTCATGAGACCCCTCCGCACCTTCTTCACCTAGTCGCTCCCCCTCGTTCACCACGGAACAGGGAACTCGGTTCTCCTCCACCGCCGCTCCTCGGGGACCATCGCCCCGACTCCCTCGATCACCCATTTCGCCCATCACCTTCCTGTACAGGTTTGAATACATGGGAGCCTCATCTGGAGGCCCGACCATCAAAGAACACCTGCTCCCTGACCTTCACGTTTTCAGGGTCCTCTAGGACCTCCCGGCCTCATCTGAGCACTCCACCAGCTGCGGACGATCGAGGCCCTTCTTTTCCCCATTCCAGCAGCATCGGAGGTCGTCTCGAGCATGCGTATTGGCCGGGCAAAGTTCGCCGGTGAACTATTCTTCCGGGACCCTCCATAGCCATCTGATAGAGCTCCTTCTCCAGGTCCATCCGAGCCATCCATTTATGGAGAGCTAGCAGTCGTTCGATCCATCTGCGGATCAGATCAGAGGCATCGATCAGCGAAGGGGTACCAACCATTCTCCACCATCCGATCTGAAGTGGAACCCCTTGCAGCCGTTGGATCATAATAACATGGTAAATATCACTTAGGCCCTTCTTTCTTTAGCTTTTATAGTTCAGTCCTGTAAATATTTGTCATAGTTGTTTTTATTTTGGATAATTTGCACTTTGGACCTTAAAGTTTCAGATATTACATTTTAGTCTCTCTATGTGTGGTGCATGTGCTTCATCACGTGAGATTTTGGGCTATTTGCATGTATTGGGATAGGGATTCTGAATGTTATGAAATGAAAGTTTAGTTTACATATTTGCATTTATGCCCCTGTGCATACCGAATTGCAACATGTGCTGATTTTATTGTGGAATTTACATTGAGCCCCCTATATTTTGCGCACGTGTTTTATTTACGCCCTTGAAACTTATTTTCGTTACATCTAGGTCTCTGTATGCTGTGTCTTTTTTATTGGTTGAATAAAATATAAAATCAATTCTAAATCTACTGAAATTTGGATCCGTGGCTCCTACCACTGTGTAAAAATTTCGTTATTTTTTTGGGACATTTTTTCTTTGATTTTCTATTTTTAACATTCAAAAAACTTCATTTTTGCTACTGTTTTGATTTAAAAATCAACTAAAAATATTAAAAAGCCTCCAAAAATTCTAAAAAAATTAGTATCTATTATTTTTGTTGTCTTCTTACTTCAATTCAATTTTTACTGCATTTGGCTTTATAAAACACCTAAAAATTGAAAACCCCTAAAAAATGCATAAAAATTATTAAAAATTCTAAAAAATCAAAAAATGCAATTTCTTCTTCTGTAGCTTAGTTTTTACTTGTAGTTTATCATAAAATTGTTTCCTGAGTTTTAAAGGCTATTTTTATATTTTTAAATAGCCTTTCAAATCTGGTTGCACAGTAGTTTACATTTGTTGTCTTATTTCATTATTAGAGAATCAACAAAAAATATAAAAAACTAAGAAAATTACCAAAAACACTTAAAAAATACAAAATCCAAAAATGTTTTTATTATAATTTTCTAATGTGTTGTGATGTATTTAATAATTAGTTGATTGTGCTCTTTTTAGCCTTTTTCTATATTTTCTTCATAATTAAAAATCCCAAAAAAAATAAAAACCCATAAAATCCACCAAAAATATTCTCTTCCCTTTATTTTGCATTTCAACTACTTCGTAGGCCTCTTAAGAGAACCTGTGCTCCTTGAGTTCAACCCTTGTTGCTATACCAGGCTAAATAAAACAGCGAGACCGTTATTCGACTTTTTGATTGATTATTCTATTTTGGTGGTCTTCGATTTTTCTTGTTGAGTCTGACTCGAGGGATTGAGGTTGCAACGACCCGCGATATTTATCTCCCTTAGTCTCTCGGATTTTCGGCTCATCAGAATGGCACCGTTGCCGGGGAGCACGGCTTAGTAGTCATTTTTGTTTTCACGACTTTTTCGTGGCTTTTTTGTCTATATTTGCATATAATTTTTTATCTCATTTTCGCTGCATATTTTCCTAATAATCTGGACTGATACACTTCTGTTTCTTTTCTTGGGAGGGTTTGAGGATCGAGGCGGCTTCTTCATAAGCCGACGCAACCGCAGGAGCCAGAGGCGGCTCTTTTCTGCATAGAGTCGCAGGAGAGCATGAGGAAGCGAACGGGAATGTGGGAGCCGCAAAATAACCGTAGATAGCCGTAGAATAGCCATAGCGTAGATTAGATTACTTTTCCTGGAGACTTTATATTATTATAATAATACAGGACTCAGAGATTTGGACTTTGTTGGTGATTTATCGGGGTCTGTTTCGCCGAGCACCGGTGTGCTTGGGGGACCTCACCGTGATTTTTCGCCAGTTTTTATTTTTCGTATTTTTATTACTGCTTATCTGATTTGCGCGGATTTAGCCTTAGCTTAGGATTTTCTCTTGATTGTGACGTAATTACTTAAGACCCAAATCCTAATTATCTGTCTGCACCTATAGATCGTTAATTGGACCTTAATAACTAAATCACAAGAAAAAGACGGATTAATTAGGCTTGAGTCCATGTGTCGTGAGGAGTCACATACAGCGCGTGCAGGATCAATTGTGGCAGACACCAAGTGGCTCCCAAGATCGGACTCCAGACTTAGTTTGATTACCCAGCTATTGTTCTTCACGTATAGAAATTGCTTTGTCTAAGGCTGGTTTTTCCTCATGCATCATATAGGTAGTTTATTTCTGTCTTTATTTTTATGCGTGGATCACCCTACATGTAGACTGCTAGAGTCACATACGCATCTCTTACCCTGCATGTATCATCGTGTTTGATCGCGCATCGACTTTTTCGTCTTCTCCCCCTGTTTTCGGACATAAATAACCAGGAGAACCGAAAATTTTGTTAGGCATTGTTTGCTTGAAAATTACTTAAAAAAGAAAAAAACTATAAAATTGGGACTGCTAAACACACTTGACCCTAAAAGACACCTCACTTAAAAATTTGTCTTGGAGAGCATCTCCCACCTTGTTTGGTTTGGATGAGCGAGAGAGTGACCCGCACACTAGGCTAGAGCCATATCTAGTTTCCTATCAGACCACCGACCTTTTATACGGGATAGTCTGTTGAGAGTATTGGATACCCATCAGCTCGCTTAATCGCTCTGATAGACTGACTTGATCGCCTAAATAAAATTGACAAGATAATTGATCGAACCTTTACGGTCTTCAGCTCAATGTTGAGTAGGTGAATCGGGGGTTCGTCTTCTCATCTTGTGTGTTTCCAGATCTCATCCGACTTCACTCGCCAGATCAAGATGATGGGCAGGAGGTCTCTTAGGCAGCCTTTGGCTGCACCGCTTCACGGCACTCCAGCCTGCTCATCTAGGTTGGTTCGCGAGACCCGAGACCCGCTCTCCGAACCTGAGTTCGATTCCACCTTGTTCCCCCTTGACCACCCTTCTACCACCATTTTTGAGATGCCAGTGCCAGATCAGAGAGAGCAGCAGTCAGCTGATTTATCGGCACCTGAGTTAGGTCTTTTGCCTTTACAGACACCATGGCCAGCAGCGAAGAGCGCACCGAGGGTCCCAGAGGAGAGCAGACATATGTGTTGGACCAGGGTGAGATCAACAACACCCTGTTAGCTTCTCTTAAGAAGATGCAGCGACAGATACGGGATCATGGAGCTTTCATGGTGGAGATGTGCAGAGAGATGGAGAGGCCGAGAACAGACAGAGATCAGTCGAGAGCTGATGGAAAGGGAGACCCAGATCAGCCTGAGGAGCCGGTCCAGCCAGCACCAACCAAACCGATGCGGGAGTTGCACAACCCCGGATCGACACTTACACACTGGTGGATCGTACTTCCAACGATTGTGGGGGACTTCAAGTTACCCCCACAGACGATTCAGCTTCTTCCCCGATTCCATGGGATCGCAACTGAGGAGCCACATCTTCATCTCCAGGAGTTCTAGATGATCTGCAGCACCGTCCACGATCGACATGTGGACGAGGACACCATTAGGATGATTGCTTTTCCATTCTCCCTTGTTGACAGAGCAGCCAACTGGATGAAGCATTTGGGGAGATTTGTTACCACCTGGGAGCAGCTCTGCACCGAGTACTTGAACAAGTACCATCCACTCGGGCGGACGAATGAAGCGAGGGCTCTGATCAGCAATTTCTCTATGCTCCCTAATGACCAATTCCATGAGGCATGGGGGAGGTTTCGAGATCTCACAGACCGGTGCCCCCATCACGACATATCCAAGCCCAACCTTGTTCAGAGTTTTTTTTGTGGGCTTATACTGGAGCTGCAGGGGTTGGTGAATGCATCCTGTAGGGGCTCTTATTTCGCCAAGGATGAGGATCAGGTCTGGGCCATCTATGAGGAGATGGTCGAGAACTATACAGTGATGCCCCAGATCCAACTCTACACTCAGGGGAGACCCCAACCACAGGCCGTGCAGTTTCAGAGGATAGCACGGGTCGATGTCGGTCCTTCCACTTCATCAGCAGCAGCAGCACAAGCTGAGTCGACAGCCGCCGACATGGGCATCATCAGCGAGAAGCTGGACCGGATCGAGTTGATTGAGAAGAAGCAATGCCATGGCATGACGCAGATCGATCAGATGGCACAGACGTTGAGTGACCTGAAGACACAAATCATGTGTCTACAGGAGGCACAGACGGCTTCTCAGTCCCATCTCAGGTCACGGGTAGACACCGGCAGCAGAAGTTTGGCCCAGCCCTCCGCTCAGTACCGACGGGTTCACCATGTGCAGGCGGAGCACTACCAGCTGCAGCCACAGCAGTACGTCCAGTCACCACCATCTCAGGACAGCCAGATGGTGATGTATCAGCCAGACCAGCCCCTGGCAGTACTCCCACCACCCACGTACGAGTAGGAGCCGTTGATGGATGTCAACGGGATATGGCACGAACTACCCCCAGCCCGGTATCCGACGAGACCATCCTGGATTCTGCTAGTTGGCCAGAGGCACCAGTTCCAAGCAGCATCCTCCAGTTCAGGGTGGCCAGTACGGCCAGCAGCGTGAGTAGCACCAGCAGCCCCAGTTCCCGTCACACCAGCAGCCATCCCACAACAGAGAGTAGTATGGTCCTTGTCCCTATCAGCAGGGACGGTCTTGGAGGCAGCAGCAGCCTTAGCCGCAGTATCATTCGCAGTACCCCTCTCACCCTCACCAGCAGCAGCAGCCTCATTACCAGCGAGGCCACCCGTCTGGTTCTCATGGGCCGACCTATGAGAACCCCGCCTTGGACGACTTAGCCCGCCTCATGTACGAGCAGCAGGCTACCTTTCGATGGGAGATGGACGAGTTCAGGCAGGAGATGAGGGAGATTCTGAGAGGGAAGGCCGCCATCCCTGCCCAGATCGAGCCAAATCCGAACAACCTCAAGAGGAAGTCTGAGCAGGTAGAGTTTACTGAGATTACCACTCCTAGTGCTTCACTTGGTGATATGACTACATACATGTTTGATGCCGATTTTGTTACACTTAGGAGTGGCAGGATGCCAGCAGGCGGCGCCTCGTCTGAGCGACGATCCCATGCCACTTCAAGTTCGCCAGGCGAGGAGAGCGATGCTGATGCCGCTAGAGATGATGACAGTGGTGCTGACGCCACCATGGATGTTGATCCAGCTGACGGTACTAAGGTTGTCACTTCACCAGATAGAGGAGGTGGTACTGATGCCACCACACCAGTTGCTGAGCCACAGCGCGGTACTGAGGCTGCGAGTCCAGATGCCGAGGGTGGTACTGAGGCCACCATTTCTAGTTCTGCTAGTCCTGTTGTTTTCCCTTCAGTTCATGTATCTCAGGACATATTTGTGAATAAAGGAAAGGGTTTATTATTTTCGGATCCACCTATGTTGATTGATGATGTATGCGTGGATTTTGCTTTGCCTGAGCATTCCAGACCCAATCCTAGTCCTTCATCTGAGAAGGACCCAGCAGTCCCCTTTCCCCAGGCACTTCGCTTGGCTAAGGGGCATAAAAAAGAAAATCAGAAAAAGTCCCATCAGTTAGAGTTCAGCCAACAGATGATGGACCGATTTCAGATACAACTGACTCTACAGGAGGCCATGGAGCACATCCCTCTCTTCCAGAGATCACTCATAGACATGACCACAGTCAGGAGGAAGAGGTGGAACCACCAGTCAGAGATCCATGTGCTCACTCGCGCCACTTGCTTTGTGATTCAAAACCATCTGCCAGCCAAGAGGCCAGATGCAGGAGCCCCGTATGTCAGATGCCACATTCATGAGTAGAGGTTCTACCACACTCTATCAGACAGCGGTTCTTCAATCAACCTACTTCCGGTAGCCCTACTCGACCGCTTCAAGTTCTCATCTACTACAGAGCAGAACAGTCCTTCAGTTTGCTGATCGATCTGTCAAGAGGCCGAAGGGGTTGATGAAGGACATTGTCGTCACAATTCAGGGCATGAAATTCCCCGTGGACTTCGTTGTGTTGGACATGGAGATCCCTGAGTCCGTGACCGATACCCCCATCATTTTAGGATACCCATTCTTGGCCACAACCAAGGCGGTATCCGATCATGATAGTGGGAAGGTATACTTTCGCGTCGAGGGCGAGAGTATACAAATAGATATGGTTGAGGAGACTAGAGCCAGAGATTCAGCTTGCTTAGATCCGACTTCCGATTCAGAGCAGATGACAGAGGCAGGGCGAGACATCCCCCAAGACTATGATTTTGTGATTACAGATGACGAGGCAGTTTGGGCAGACCCAGCAGCAGAGGCCATCCTCTCACCTTCAGAGTTCGCTGATGCAGAGATGCTAGCAGAGGAGAGCTTGGAGAGCGCATTCCTGGTCCAGGATACATCTCAGATAACAGAGCCAGTTCCCGATCGTGAGGCAGATTTTTTGTGATTCTGATACAGATCTCTCAGAGTTATATTTAGACTAGACAGAGTTTGATGATTTGATACCATGTCTGACTTCCACAGAGCCTACATCTAGGGAGGAGGCTGATCCCATGCAGAGTAGAGATACACCATTAGAGCAGCCTTCGCCAGATTCAGATTGCTAGCGAGAGTTCTCATTCTCCCATACAGATTTAGTCGCATTCAATCAGACCTTTCAGAGGCCAAATCCGCCAGCACCATGTTGTCCAGAGAAGAAGCCGCTACCATCATCGCTGAGGTATAGGTTCCTTGCGGGTGAGCATGAGATGTACCCAGTCATTATCTCAGCGGATTTGACTGGAGAATAAGAATCTCGTCTGATGGGGGTTCTTGAAAAGAACCGCAAGGAGATAGGATGGAGTGTAGACGATCTCCAGGGGATAAGTCTGGCCATGTGCTCCCACCATATCTATCTCGAGAAGGACGCGAAGACGTCACGTGAGTTCCAGCGGCGGCTGAACCGAACCTTCGAGATGTTGTCATGAAGGAGATCTCAAAATGGTGGAGCGCCAATTTTATCTACCCCATCTCCGATTCCAAATGGGTCAGTCTGTTACATGTGGTGCCCAAGAAGATGGGCATCACCATAGTTGTTAGTGAGTCTAGAGAAGAGATCGCTACCCGGGTACCCACTTCTTGGCGGGTCTGTGTGGACTACAGACGATTGAACCAAGCCACCAAGAAGGATCATTCCTGCTGCCTTTTATTGATCAGATTATAGAGAGGCTAGTTAGGAAGAGCCATTACTGTTTCTTGGATGGGTACTCCGGATACAATCAGGTGGCCATTGCGCCCGAGGACCAAGACAAGACCACCTTCACCTGTCCCTTCGGGACATATGCTTTCAGATGGATGCCCTTTGGATTGTGCAACGCTCCGGCGACATTCCAGAGGTGCATGTTGTCCATCTTTTTGGACATGGTGGGGGAGTGCTTCGAGGTCTTCATGGATGATTTTTTGGTCTACGACGACAGATTCGATTCTTATCTTGACTACCTAGACCGCGTCCTCCAGCGATGTATTGAGGTTCACCTTGTGCTTTCATGGGAGAAGAGCCACTTCATGGTGACTCAAGGGACGGTGCTTGGCCATATCATCTCCAATATGGGCATGGAGGTTGATCCGGCCAAGGTGGATGTCATTAGAAAACTCAATCCACCATCCAACTTGCGGTAGTTACGGTCTTTTCTGGAGCACTTTGGTTTCTACCGACAATTCATACATGATTTCAGCAGGATTGCCCGACCGTTGACTGATCTGCTGATGAAAGACACCGAGTTCCTTGTTGATGATAAGTGTCTATCGTCATTTGAGACTCTCAAGAGTCTAGTTGTAGAGGCTCCTATCCTCCAGCTGCCTGATTGGTCTCTTCCATTCGAGATCATGATGGATGCCTCCGATTTTGCCGTAGGGGTCGAGCTGGGACAGAGGAGGGATGGAGTCCCCTTTGCTATTCACTACGTTAGCCGGACTTTGGATGCTGCTCAGCGGAACTACACCGTCGCTGAGAAGGAGATGCTAGCTGTAGTATTCGCTCTAGATAAGTTTAGAATTTACATCATTGGATCTAGAGGGACCATCTATACTGATCATACCGCCATCAGGTACCTCATGGCAAAGAAGGATGCCAAAGCCAGATTGACCAGATGGATCCTTCTACTCCAGGAGTTTGACATAGAGATTAAGGATAAGCTTGGAGTCAAGAATGTGGTGGCGGATCATCTCTCCCGATTGGAGTTTCTTGAGGATTCTGAGCAGAGAGAGCCTATTTGTGAGACCTTCCCAGATGAGGCGATCCTTGCTATCGCCTCTCTCCTGTGGTACGTCGATATTGTGAACTATCTTGTCGCCAAGAAAGTTCCACAAGATTGGCCCAGGCAGAAACTTGAGACCTTCCTCGCAAAGGCCAAGTTTTACCATTGGGAGGATCCCGTCCTTAATCATGAAGGAGGGGATAGCATCTGGCATCAGTGCATTCCTCAGGAGGAGCACCATAGCATCATCACTTACTGCCACAAGCTTGAGGCAGAAGGACATCACTCTAGGAGGAGAATGACATAGAAAGTGCTCCAATCCAGCCTATGGTGGCCTACTCTCTTCAAGGACCCTGATGAGTTCGTGAAGAGGTGTACTGACTGTCAGAGGATGGGCACTTGTAGACAGCGTGATATGATGTCGATGTAGCCCATTCACTTCTGTGAGGTTTTTGACGCATGGGGCATCGATTTCATTGGTCCATTCCCTAAGAGTCAGGGATTTGAGTACATTCTGTTGGCCGTGGATTATGTGAGTCGTTGGGTTGAGGCCATCCCTACTCGAACCGCATATGTTAGGATTGTTTGTCGATTTTTGAGGAAGAATATCATTTAACGGTTATGGGTACCTCGAGTGTTGATTTCTGACGAGGGGTCTCATTTCATCAACGACAAGGTAAAGGCCCTTGCTAGCGAGTTCAGCATAGACCATCGAGTAGCCACTCCATACCATCCTCAGACCAATGGTCTTGCTGAAGTGTCGAACAGGGAGATCAAGACTATATTGCAGAAGGTCATCCACCCTGATCGAAAGGATTGGTCACAACAGATTTTGGACTCGGTCTTGTGGGCATATCGGACGTCCTTCAAGATGCCTTTGGGTACATCTCCCTTTCACCTCGTTTATGGCAAGCCCTGCCATTTACCTGTTGAGCTGAGACATAGGTCACTTTAGGCAGTCACTGATATACTTATGGATCCAGTGAGTGTAGGAGATCAGAGGAGGGCAGAGTTAGCAGCCCTGGAGGAGCTTCGTGATACAGCCTTTTCGAGCAGCCTACAGTATAAGGAGAGAGTGAAGGAGTGGCATTATTCTCATATCAACCACAAGTAGTTTGAGCCAGGACAGAGAGTATGATTGTTTGACGCCAGGCTTCGTTTATTTCCAGGGAAGCTACAGAGCAAATGGAAGGGACCCTATCTGGTCCAAAGGTACATGACAATGGGAGTATTGATATATCTGAGTTGTCTTTTGATGCTACCTTTCGTGTTAACGGGCAGCGGCTCAAACCATATCTAGATCATGAGTCGTTGGTCGTTGACGTTTCCCCTATTCACTTTGCATGAGATGTGGTCTCTTGACTCACATCTATTGCATCTCACGCCTGATTATCATTATTTTTCCGACTTGTATAGATCCAGTTGTCCATATCACTCCATTCTTTAGTCCCACACCCCATCTCTATCTTATGATTATGCTATACTTAGGGTGTACTTTACCCTAAGTATAGGGGGATGTAGGACTCTTGGGTATTCTGTTGATTCTTTCTACCTCTGTTTTGTTGCCTATACTTAGGGATATTTTACCCTAAGTATAGGGGGGTAGACCCCATACATTCTCCCACTCATATTTCATTTCATGTACAGTTTGCTATACTTAGGATTACTTGTTCCTAAGTATAGGGGGAAACATCGAGTCCTCTTCATTCTATTCTTTGATCCGTCGTTGTCGTATACCATTCCTTTTCACTTCCCTACACTAAGCACGAGTTATGTCTTCTTCATCACTCTTGATTCACTATGAGGACATCGTTCGAGCTAAGTATAGGGGGTCTCGTATATATTTCATATATACTTTAGCCATAACTCGTACTTTGTATGAGTGTGTCAATAAATAAAATGGCTAAAAAATCCATCCATAAAATCAATAAAAATTTAAAATTTCCTTGTGCATAAAATTCTTCTTGCACATACATAGCTATTTATAAAAATTATTTTTGTACAAGTGATTGTAAAAATGATTTGTGTAAATAGTTTGTAAATATTTTTATATAAAAATTATGTATATAGTACAAAATTTTGTAAAATGTTTTGAAAAACAAAAAGTTTGCAAAAACCTTGTGTAAATTTTTGTAAATATTTTGCAAAACTTCGCATTCATGCATACATCCATGTTTTCAAACATTTTTCAAAAATTTTGCACATTTGTAAAAATTTGTAAAAATTTGCATATTTGTAAATATTTGTACAGATTTTCCAAATCATAGTTGACATTTAAACTGGCTTGGAATTAAATTGGAAAATGGAGCTTGGTTTAGACCTTAATCCACCTAATTCTAAGAGGAACCTTATAGGGCTTAGGATTGAGACTTTTCATGTTCATTTGGGACTTAATTCTTTGAGTCCACTAGGCTATGAGCATATGTCATCTTGATGAGCCTAAGTAGAGCACTTAACAATGCACACATGACTCTCAGAGACAATGGCTTTACTTGCACCAGCACTTTACACATAGCTCTCCACGGATGAGGTGGTGAAGAGGTCG
Organism: Ottelia alismoides; assembly: GCA_037367405.1. Classification (NCBI taxonomy): domain Eukaryota; kingdom Viridiplantae; phylum Streptophyta; class Magnoliopsida; order Alismatales; family Hydrocharitaceae; genus Ottelia; species Ottelia alismoides. The sequence goes on from JAZKJV010010630.1 coordinate 510,964, forward strand.
TTTCCTTTGGCTTGGGGTAGCATATGAGGGTATTACTTCTAGGCGGAACCTCTCTTCTTCTTATAGTGAAGGAAGTGCGTCTCAACTTGGTCTGGTGGTGACGAAGTCTAAAGACAGGAGTTGTGGGTTGCAATAAAGCTTCAAAAGAGGGATAGTCTACTGGCTCAAGAGGAAAAACTCCTTATGTATATATCATGCACCATGTAGATATGTTGTACATATGCACATCAAAAAATGTGCAAAGAAAGAAAAACTCCAAAAAGTGGTGGGTATGACTGAAAATAAAATACCCACCGGAGTGTATATAGCCAAATAAAGCAAAGCTTATGTTACACATGACCATCTCATGAAGCTTGCAGCGGGAGACTCAGCTACACTGGTTAGATCTCCCAAGGATACATGGCTATACTAGTCATGGTCCATTCTCTTCTTCCCCCTCTTCTTGAGCCGGTTGTGCTTGAACTTAGAAGGGAATACCCCGCTCCTCAAGGAAAGAGTTGCTAGACTGAGGCATTAGAGTTACCATGTCAAGGGGGGTTGTTTATTTGTCATTTCTGAGGTGGGGATCTACATATCACTTACACAGTACAAGGAAAGATTCATAGTCATTAGAGTTTGTGTAGGTAGACTTGTTCTGATCTGGTTTATTGAGGAGTCTTGACCGTAGATTGGTGGAACCTAGAGGCTGTTGAGTTTTAAGCTTAAGTCCAAATAAGGTTCCGACAAATTAATAATCCAAAGGTCTGACTAAGCTCCATATTTCAATTAAATGAAGAAAAGTTTAATAATCAACTTTGATTTCCCATCTTTTTCTTTTTCTTTCTCTTTTTCACTTCTTTTTCAAATAAGTGTTTGCTAAGGGAGTCGCAAAAGTAAAGTATAGGGGTGATGAATCCCCATTCATCACTCTTTATTCTTTTATTTTAGCTAAAAATCTTTGCAAAACACCATTTGAATACTTGTAAATATAATAAATTGTCAAACTGCATGCTTTGTGTAAATATCAATAATTTGATGTTTTTGTGCAAAAATAAAAGAATAAAGAAATAAAGAAAAAAGAGGGAAATATTTAGAATAAATATTGAGTGACCCGAACCCAAGGGAGGGCCAAGCATTGGCCTGACCGCAAAATAAAACAAGTAGAGAGAGATAGGGCCATTCACCTTGTATATATTCCTTGCTCTAGTAGATAATGTAGTTTCCAAAAATAAAAATATATGTGTGTTTCTATATATATTTATAAAATTAAAATAAAAATGAGAAAAAGAAAATAAAAATAAAAATAAAATAAGTTCTCTCTCTACATGTTTGCACATACCATGTATATATGTACATATCTCTATTTATTTTACCCTTGTAAATAAATAACAAAAATCAAATAAAGTTTTATTTTATATCCCAAATTTTATGTTGTAAATAAATAAAATATAAAATTAGGATAATTGTACAAAAATAAACTAATAAAAATTGAAGTTAAAAATACATAGGTATTTAAACTTGTATATAATATTATATTAAGTATATACATTAATTTATTTTTCAAAAAAATAAATAAAAATCACGAAAAAAATAATTTGAAAAATAAGAAACATTTTTCATGTTTTAAATATTTTGAAATAAAATATTTTCTATTTTATTTTGAATTTTCAAATAATTTCAGGTTTGGAATTTTGTGATTGGTCCACGGGGGAGTGTA